>JAQFVV010006209.1:3263463-3592033 GCA_028023455.1 Epiperipatus broadwayi | reverse complement strand
TTATTTCTAATACATTTACTTTATTTATGGTCTTTAATGGGATAACCTATTCTAATTATGGGCCAGTTATCAGAAGTTACACTTACCATCTTACATTTAACTTAATGCTAACTTAAGTTATGATACAAATTTTATTCATACGTATAATTTTAAATATGAGTATTATTTAATTACTAACCAGAATTAAATATTGCATTTGAATATTCCTTCAGTAAATAAGCGTTTTAAAACTACGCAATTTTAATTACTTTCTCCATTGATTTACTTGTCAAATACTAGCAATATTTAGCAGCACAATACAGATATTGATCTTAGTTACTAACGCACTATTTATACTAAAGTGGATCTTGAGGAACTAACACCTCCAATATAACCTTTATCTTGCCCGAACTTTCAAAATTAAGCACAATAATCAACACCTTCCATGGTGGAGCTATCTTTATTTTCACATGAGGAATATGGAATAACCACGAAGGTCTGTAGAGTAATCTACTACATTAAAATATTTTGGTGGTTTCTTGCCTCTTACTTGGGCATACAACGAACACACACCAAATACAATCCTCTCCTGGGATTTAAACAAATGAAGCATACTAAATGCTAGATAAATTCTTGATCGTCCTATCTATGAGAATCGATCACTTGGGCTATAAACATACCCGAACATTATATTTAAAATCTTCCTCTCATGGAAAACAAAGCTTTTGGGGAGATCATTTTTCATCCCACAAAATAAATACATTATAATTATTACCTATGCGAATATTAAGCATATACCAATGCTATATCTGGGCAGGATAAGTAAATACACTGATTATAATAAACTTATGTTACCGTGTATACTTTGATCAACATCTGAAATCAATGGACATCATAGAATAAAAGTATAATAATTTTAATTTTAATAAAGGAACATTCAAAAATAGTTGGTAGCATACTATCTTAAACTAAATAAAGTGGATGTGTTATTTAAGAATAATTAGGAATAAATTCCTCAATTAATACAGTATAAATTCGTTTCAAAACTTTAACAAGAAATATTTTGTTATAGCATTTTTTTTTTTTAGTTACTTCTGATAATTTTCAATATTTATTTTACCCCTTAAATATCTAAATATTTTTCTTTTACGTATCTAACATACAAAATTTCTACCTACAATTGTATGTAATAATTAAAACATATTTTATAGATTTTTTTCTTTCGTGTTAAATATCAACTTAACCTATAATAATTATATTAAAACATACCTTTGTCATTACAAGGCTATTAAATATCACTTGACCATACAGACTTTAACCTATGTGATATAACAAAAAAATACATATCATTTATAACTTAGTTTTAAACAATCATTAATTAACAAGTGCATATTCTCTCATTAGAAAATGTTTTTCTGTTGAGCAATTGGTCCAGGTGAAGAGCTTTATCCAGTCGTATTTCATGAAGCAAGTTTAAAAACAATAAACACATGGTATTATTTCCTTTAAATAAAAGTTTTCTCTTATTTTGTGCGTTTAATAAATTAGGTAAAGAAAAATATAGCAGAATTGAAGATTAATTCTTACTTGAATTAAACTGCTACAATTTTGGGATCCATAGAAAATAAAATATACATATTCTAACATAACGAACAGTTGACGATAGACGATAAACATACACAATTCTTTTTTTTTTTTTTACTTTATTATTGACGATACGTACAATTCATATTAGCTAGCTTACTTATGGACGGAAATGCGCAATTTTCCGAGAGATTATTATGATAATAACTGCAGTCAATTTACGTGTACAGGAAGTTTTTAATAATTCCAACTGATGTATAATATAATATATCATTTATTTTATCATTAAGTCACTAAGATATTTGGTTTTGTTCATACTTTAGGAATTATAAATTTTTTTTAACGGTAACTTCTCCGTAAGAATGCCCCTATATAACTTTTCCTATATTTACTCTGAGAAAGTTTATATTTTTTTTTATTTTTTATTTTTTTTAAAAATATACAGGTGCATAATTTAATCTTATTTATCATTATTATTATTTCCAGACAATTCTTGGTGAATAAAACATATTTTAACGTATGTAACTACATTACTTGTAAAGGCAGACAATATTGAGAAAGAGCGCCGAAAATGTTTCTAGTTGATTTTCCTTGGTTTCAAAATATTTCTTTCAATTATTATTATTTTTTCTTTCTATACCAAGAAAATATCAATAAATGACATAAAGTTAATAAATAATTATTTCTCACTTGGAAATCATTTATCTTCCTTAATTTAGATATAATATAATTTTTCGTGATTCTTTTAGTTACATCTGTCATTTTTGAACTTTAGCGCGAGACAATAAACTTTTAAGTATAAAAGGTCTTTAAATAGGTAGATGGCAAAGAAAATCAGGATATCTTATCAAAAAAATTTAGCCACACATTATATTATTAAAATTTTACTTTGATTACATTTATTTCTGCAAAATAAAAATGAAAAAATTGAGTTACCAAATTTCAGCACTGTTCCTTCCTTGAAAACTAAAAGCAGACTATTTTTTTTTTTTTACTTTAGCGACCTCTTCCAGAAAAATAATCATTTGATTATAACATAAACAAAAGAAAGGAAAAACCTATTACAATCATATAGTTTTCAGTATTATTTACCTGGATTACAAAGTAATTTGACAATATAAAAAAAATAATAATAAATACATTAAATTAACAATCAGTGATGTATAATTCTTTAAACATTATTTTTTTTTTTTTTACAAAAAGAAATTACCAGAAGTTATTGTGCTTTATGATAAGACACTCATCCACTCTCCCCTCTACCCATCCAAAATCAATTACTGTTTAGCTTTTATACCATATTAATTTGCTCTAATTATTAATATCTCAATTAAATTATTCATGTTCTCTCTTTAAAAATGACATTGAGTTATTAAATCTATTAATTATTCACCCAAAACATGCCAAAGTGAGTGAATAGCATACTTTATTAATCAATTATTACTATTGTTATTTTATCTTTTTATTTCTTTAAAGAATAGCATTGTTTTCCTGCAGAAATAATGCCAAGTAAACCAAGTGTCAATAACACTAGGTTACAATTCTCCCACCGTTATAATAAATAAAAAATAAAATAATATATGCATTTTTTAACACTTCTTATGGTATTACTAAGTTTATATCCTACTTCTTTCTTATGTCAATAAATACAGTTTAAAGGATTTAATTTTGCTTGGGATATGGTAGTAAGCTTCGGGCATTATAGGTACCTCTTGTTCCATCAGGGGTTGAGACCAAAAAGGCATTCTCACCCACTTGTTTCACAATTTCATAGGGGCCTTCATAAAGATACATGAATTTTCTAAACATATGTTTCCGGAGATTACTCACATGGGGAGTTCTAATTAAAACAAAATCATGGACTTTAAAAGGATGTGGACTGGTTTTGGAATAACGAGTGCGTTTATCACCCATCTTTTTAAGGTTAATTCTGGCCAGTGCTTGGTCATGTTCCACATTAATATTTTCCACTATTACGGGTAACGGTGTTTTGATTAGTAAAGGTTCAGGTCTACCAAAGTGCAGCCGAATTGGAGACATCCTAGTAGACTCATTAATAGTTATATTTATATAATTAATCACCTGTGGCAACTTATTGACCCACTGTTTGTGATCCCGTTCCATATATACTCGGAACAACCTACTTATCTCACGCATGATTCTTTCACTTGGATTGGATTGGGGATTTCTAATCGAGCACATGATATGTTGAATATTTTGCTTCTTACCCCACTTTTTCCATGTACCAGAAATGAATGCAGTAGCGTGGTTGGTAAGTATTGAAGCTGGTTTTCCTATTAATGGAATTTGATAAGTTTCCAAGCACTTAATAACATTTTTAGCATCTGTTTTTGGAACTGGGTAAGCAGAGACATATTTGGTAAAAACGTCATACATCACAAGAATAAATTTTTGACGGTTGAAAGGTGGAAGTGGTCCATAAAAGTCCAGTGCCAATAATTCATTGGGCTGACTGGGCAGTATGGGTTGAAGTGTTCCCACATACGATTTATTTTGAAACTTAGTTTTTAAACAAATCTCGCATTCCCTAAGTCTACGGGCAATGGATTCAGACATCTTATGAAAATAAAAATGCTTCTTAATAATAGGTTCAATTTTCTGAATTCCATAATGTCCATATTGGGTGTGAACATAATCTATGAGTTTATTGACTAAACATAAAGGAATAATCACTCTCCAAGAATTTTCATCTCCCCTTTTTAATTTCTTCATTAAAATTCTATCTTTAAACCTATACCCCTCTTTAATTCTATCAGTATATATACTTTTCTGACCTAATTTAGCTGGATCTGATAAGAAGTGAACTATTCTCTCCAGCCTAGCATCCTGTGCTTGCAGTAATTCTAAATTTGTATAATCTCTAACTATTTCTTCCTCTAACAAACTAGACATATTACAAATAATTATATTTTCAGTACTGGGGTTCTGATAATTAACAGAAACAGGATTGCGGCTAAGAATATCTGCAATGACATTATCCTGTCCTGAACAATATATGATTTCATACTGATACTGTTGGAGATAGAGGCTCCATCTGATTAATCTTTCATTATTAAGGTAACTCTTGTTGAGAAACTCTAAACTACGATGATCAGTTAATACTATAATTTTTGATCCCAACAAAAGCTGTCTAAGTTTTTGAAATCCCCACACAACAGCTAATGCCTCTTTTTCTGTGGTGGTATAGTTAAGTTCCGCTCCCCTTAAATGTCGGCTTAAGAAATATAAGACTCTAGGTTTCTTATTCTCATTAAATTGGTATAGAATCACCCCTAAAACGAACCCACTACTGTCGGTTTGCAAATAGAACTCTTTATTTAAATCTGGATAGGCTAAAATTACTGTTTTTAAAAAGTTATCTTTAACAATTTGAAATTCCCTTGTATGTTCCTGGGTCCACCTCCACTTTTCACACTTTTTTAATAAAACAGATAAGTGCATAGTATCATATGAAAATTTTTATAAAACCTGTGATAGTAATTACACAGTCCCAAAAACGATCTCAAGTGCTTTCTGGTTTTAGGGACGGGAAACCTTTGAATGGCGGCAATTTTGTCTGGGTGAGGTTTGACCCCTTCAGCACTAACCAAATGACCAAGAAAAGAGATTTCTCGGGCAATTAAAATACATTTTTCTAAGTTGACTTTTATATTGTTATCTGAACACTCACAAAGAAACATGCTAAGATGCTGTAAATGATCATTTAAATTTTCCGAAGCAATGACAATTAACTAACAAATTTTTCAGTTCTTTTGAAAAGACCATATTCAAGCATCTGATAAGGCCAGCCCCACTATTAATTAAACCAAAGGGCATCCTTTGAAAAATATAAGATTGGCCCTGGTAACGGAATGCCGTATACTTTTGATCATTTTTGTGGAGTGGGATTTGCCAATAGCTGGCGGTTAAATCAAATGTGGAGAATATGCTCTTCCCTTTGAACTTCGTCAATAATTCCTGAATAGGTGATGGTATATCATGCTCTGGGACAGTTTGCTGGTTAAGTGTACGTGCATCCAGACAGACTCTAATGGATCCATCTTTCTTTTTGACTACTACTAATGGATTCACATAAGACGAAGGGCTGGGCTTAATTATTTGCCAGTCAATCATCTTATTAATCTGCTGTTGAACCTCTGCCTGGTATTGATAAGGAATAGGATAAGTATGCTGCTGGAAAGGCTCATTATCTTTCAAATTGATTCTATGGACATACCCTTTTAACATACCAGGTATTTTGGAGAAAACACAACGATACTGGAACAACAACTGGAAAAATGGTTTATAGTATTCTGTGCCAATAATACATGAACCATCCAACTTAACTTTAATATTTACATCAACTGTTGTCTCCTGTATGGTCATTAATTGATTCATCTGACTATTACAATTGACTACAAGAGGGCAAATCTCCTCTTTACATCCAAAAGTTTCATCTCTGTAATTAATATAACAATTATTTAGAGTCATGAAATCCGAACCAATTATGGCTTCATGAATCAAACCTGGCATGATTAAAAAGACATGCTCAAATTTGCACAAATTAATTTCTAATGTAATAAAAACCTGTCTATTAGATAACTTAGTCTTCTTTCCATTAGCAAGTATTACCCTAATCACCTTAGTTGGTAAAATTGGAATAGATTGGTCAGCTGACTGAATTTTCAAGTAAGTTTCTTCAGACAACAAGGAAGCTTGACTGCCTGAATCAATTAAGGTGTTGACAACAATTCCTGAAATGATAATCTTTATCATGGGACAGTTGTACAAGATAGGTGGCTCAGACATTTTTCCAGGTTCCAAATAATCAATGTCAAGGTCTATATTATTGATAATCCACATCATGCTGTTCCCCATATGTTTAAAAATAGGGCCCCGAAGTGAGGAACGTTCCTGCAAGGTCCTTTTTAATTTAATGCCCCGCTACTTTTACTACCTTTTATATTTTTCTTTGGTATTGTTGGGATACCACTAGTAGAAGGCTGATTCTCATTCAGAATTCTACTCTTAACTGTTGGCCTACTGAGGTGGCTATTCTGTCTACCATAGGGATTCGTCCTATAATATCCTTTTTCTCTAACTAACTTCCTCCTTCCCATATGTGACCTATCTGCGAAATTGATATTACTCACCATCGGATGGGTGTCTCTATTTACCCTAATTCTATTATCAATATTCCTATCGCTGGTCTCTAACGAATCTAAAATTTCTACTACCTCTTCTATGGTATGTCTGTCAGCAGCAATCAAGATCTGCTCTATATGCCTCGGCAGATTATGGCGAATTATTCACACAATTTGTGTCTCAGATAAAGGATAAGCTGTCAAGATTTTCAATTTGACGGCCTGACTCCTGAAAAACTGAGTATAACTACCCTTATTTACATGATATCTTTCCTGAGATATCTGATATCTCAGGTTATCTTGGCGGTCTTCCCCCCAAAAACTGGCTAACATAAGATATTTGAAGTCTCCATATGTTTCTGGTTTAATAAATAATGATTGCCACCAGTCTTTAGATGCTGCACACAAATGGTTAGCGGCAATAGCAATCTTTTCTATCTCAGAAAAATGACATAAGGTGAATAACTCCTCCAGATTCTGGAGATACTCATGTGGATTCTCCAGATATTCACCTCTAAAATATTTTATTTTTAAGAATTTTAAGGCCATGGAGCTATTACTTTCTGGCTCTAGCATGACTTTACTTCTAGCCTCATTTAATGGATTGTATATTGATTCTACTGGATTAATTACCATATGTAACTCAGATATTACTTGGTTATTATGACCATTATTTGTTTCCTTTACGTGAGTTTCAGATAAACCTTTACTTTGAACAACTTTTTTACTTTTTGTAAAATTATCTCTATTATAGTCTATAGCTTGCATTCGACTCTCTAATTCTAACTTATAGTTCTGCCATTCACAGTCTATTCTCTTTGAACTATCTTTTAGACCTACATTTAAGTGTTTAATCTGTTGTTCCAATTGGTTAATAGTTTCATCTTTATCTATCCCGAATTTATCTTCTAACCTTTGATAGACTTTACTCTCACACTGAGTCATTAATTCCCCTATTTAATCTTGGAGATTATTATGTAATAGCTGTGCATTACTCTTTATTATATCATTAAAATTTTCTACTCTTCCCATAACTTGACTTAGCTCACTTTCTAGATTTTGATTAATCTCATATTGGGTTAACTCTTGAGTTTCTAGTTTAGCTATTAATCTGGTAATCTGGCTCTGACATCCTTTCACTACATTGTCAGGTGCTAGAGTTATATTTTTAACTTCCTCTTTCAAATTACTGACTTCACTTCTAGCACTGTCTAATTCTCCCTTAATAGATTCAACTCTATCCTGAACTTCTCTTTGAAATACTACTGTTTCCTTTTGATAATTTCTTATTTCCTGTACTTCATTGTTTAATACAATATATTGACTTTTAAAGTCCTGCTGGATAGCCTCAATCATATTTTCTGCCCTTTCAGAATTTGTTTCGATCTCTTTCCTTATTCTTATTTCCAGCTTTTCAGAGGCCAATTTTGATTCTTCTACATGATTTCTCAAATCTTCCCTTAAGTCCTTTATCTCCTGTACTTGATTTTGAGATGTCTCTTTGATCTCCTGCATTTGATTCTCTAATTTAATATTTAAATTTTGGATCTGACTTTTTAATTCACTATTTGATTGTTCTAATTTACGATTTGAGTTTTGGATCTGATTTTTTAATTCACTATTTGATTGTTCTAATTTACGATTTGAGTTTTGGATCTGACTTTTTAATTCACTTTTCAATTCACTATTTGAGTTTTGGATCTGACTTTTTAATTCACTATTTGATTGTTCTAATTTACTATTTGAGTTTTGGATCTGACTTTTTAATTCACTTTTCAATTCACTATTTGATTTTTCTAATTTTTTCAAGAATTCCTCCAATGTATTTCTCATTAATTGATCTGGCTCATTTTCATGTTTTCCCTTTATTATTGTGGCTTCTTCTGGGTTAGCTATATCCAAATCTTCCCCTTCCTCTTTTAATTCTACACTAAAATATGGAGTCTGTGTATCAGGGAATTGTAACTCTTGGGATCCTCCCAAATCCTCAGAAATACTATGATTATCTTTGTTTTCACTCATATTAAAATTCTAACTCTTTTAGTATTTAACAGTACTGAAATATTAGCAATGAACTATTAATAAATTAATCGATAAGAAATTATTGACAAGACATCCTGCCTTCCTACCTCTTCTACCAAAAACGATCTACACCAAAAACTATGCTCTGACATTTAATATCCCTAAAGCTCCAACATTAACTACTAAATATGCTTTTTTTTTTCACATGCTTCTTGGTCCATATAAATCTCATTAGATATTATGTAATATAGCATAAGTGCTAATCACAAGACCAGACAAACAGATCATCATAAATGATAAAATCATTACAGTGTTTTATGGAATTGCCTACAGACCACAACATCATAAACTGACAACTTAATTATTTATTTTTCAGTGGCAAAAGATTAGATCATATAATAGATATTCACATAATATCTTATGGCTAAAACAATTCATTATTGGCAAATATTTTTAATCAATGAATAACTAATCCATTCAAGTGCAAACAATATTAATATTGACTTCAAGAAAAGTTTACTAAATTCCTCGTGGCCAGCTATAGCCATCGAAGGCCCCTGTAGTTGGGCGGCCATTTCTAACCCAATTTTTATTATTAGTTTATTTATTAGTTTATTTGCTTATTTATTTAGTTTATTTATTTGCACCCAGGATTTCTAATTTTTCAGGTTGTTGTTAAGGCAACCAAAATAAAGCAACATATCCATTAATTTTCCAATATGATCTATAATACTTTTCATATAATACAATTGTACATTCAATTCTCTTAAGCCATGCCACGATTGTAATAACAACAATAATTGATCACTTATTAATTTAAAGAATAATTATAATAATATTAATCTCAGGGTTCTTTGTTTCATGTAAGGAAATGCTCGGCAGTATTGTGTTGTCGCATATGACTGGCATTCTGGTCGGCTATAGGAAACATTTATTTTACTTAAATTCAATGTGTCTTCATCTCTCATATCAACTGCTATATTATTTAAAGAGATGATAATTCTATTCAATAATGACGTATAATTTTGAATAACACAGCCTTTTTTTTTTCAGAATCTCAGTCAGAATAATAAAAAGACAAGGGTGCTTTTTGTGTCCTTCCATCATCCATGACAACACAATAATATAACTAAGATTTATTACTTAGACAATTTAACTAAATGGGAATGGAATAATGTGCAACCAAAGTTAATGGTTTGGGAATAAATTCATTTTTTTTTTTTTTTTTTATTTTTTTATTTTTTTATTTTTAAATGATTAATCCAATCATATGCAATACGCAAAATATTAAATTTATTTCTAATACATTTACTTTATTTATGGTCTTTAATGGGATAACCTTACACTTACCATCTTACATTTAACTTAATGCTAACTTAAGTTATGAAACAAATTTTATTCATACGTATAATTTTAAATATGAGTATTATTTAATTACTAACCAGAATTAAATATTGCATTTGAATATTCCTTCAGTAAATAAGCGTTTTAAACTTACGCAATTTTAATTACTTTCTCCATTGATTTACTTGTCAAATACTAGCAATATTTAGCAGCACAATACAGATATTGATCTTAGTTACTAACGCACTATTTATACTAAAGTGGATCTTGAGGAACTAACACCTCCAATATAACCTTTATCTTGCTCGAACTTTCAAAATTAAGCACAATAATCAACACCTTCCATGGTGGAGCTATCTTTATTTTCACACGAGGAATACGGAATAACCACGAAGGTCTGTAGAGTAATCTACTACATTAAAATATTTTGGTGGTTTCTTGCCTCTTACTTGGGCATACAACGAACACACACCAAATACAATCCTCTCCTGGAATTTAAACAAATGAAGCATACTAAATGCTAGATAAATTCTTGATCGTCCTATCTATGAGAATCGATCACTTGGGCTATAAACATACCCGAACATTATATTTAAAATCTTCCTCTCATGGAAAACAAAGCTTTTGGGGAGATCATTTTTCATCCCACAAAATAAATACATTATAATTATTACCTATGCGAATATTAAGCATATACCAATGCTATATCTGGGCAGGATAAGTAAATACACTGATTATAATAAACTTATGTTACCGTGTATACTTTGATCAACATCTGAAATCAATGGACATCATAGAATAAAAGTATAATAATTTTGATTTTAATAAAGGAACATTCAAAAATAGTTGGTAGCATACTATCTTAAACCAAATAAAGTGGATGTGTTATTTAAGAATAATTAGAAATAAATTCCTCAATTAATACAGTATAAATTCGTTTCAAAACTTTAACAAGAAATATTTTGTTATAGCATTTTTTTTTTTTTTTTAGTTACTTCTGATAATTTTCAATATTTATTTTACCCCTTAAATATCTAAATATTTTTCTTTTACGTATCTAACATACAAAATTTCTACCTACAATTGTATGTAATAATTAAAACATATTTTATAGATTTTTTCTTTCGTGTTAAATATCAACTTAACCTATAATAATTATATTAAAACATACCTTTGTCATTACAAGGCTATTAAATATCACTTGACCATACAGACTTTAACCTATGTGATATAACAAAAAAATACATATCATTTATAACTTAGTTTTAAACAATCATTAATTAACAAGTGCATATTCTCTCATTAGAAAATGTTTTTCTGTTGAGCAATTGGTCCAGGTGAAGAGCTTTATCCAGTCGTATTTCACGAAGCAAGTTTAAAAACAATAAACGCATGGTATTATTTCCTTTAAATAAAAGTTTTCTCTTATTTTGTGCGTTTAATAAATTAGGTAAAGAAAAATATAGCAGAATTGAAGATTAATTCTTACTTGAATTAAACTGCTACAATTTTGGGATCCATAGAAAATAAAATATACATATTCTAACATAACGAACAGTTGACGATAGACGATAAACATACACAATTCTTTTTTTTTTTTTTACTTTATTATTGACGATACGTACAATTCATATTAGCTAGCTTACTTATGGACGGAAATGCGCAATTTTTCCGAGAAATTATTATGATAATAACTGCAGTCAATTTACGTGTACAGGAAGTTTTTAATAATTCCAACTGATGTATAATATAATATATCATTTATTTTATCATTAAGTCACTAAGATATTTGGTTTTGCTCATACTTTAGGAATTATAAATTTTTTTAACGGTAACTTCTCCGTAAGAATGCCCCTATATAACTTTTCCTATATTTACTCTGAGAAAGTTTATATTTTTTTTTTATTTTTTTATTTTTTTTAATATACAGGTGCATAATTTAATCTTATTTATCATTATTATTATTTCCAGACAATTCTTGGTGAATAAAACATATTTTAACGTATGTAACTACATTACTTGTAAAGGCAGACAATATTGAGAAAGAGTGCGAAAATGTTTCTAGTTGATTTTCCTTGGTTTCAAAATATTTCTTTCAATTATTATTATTTTTTTTCTTTCTATACCAAGAAAATATCAATAAATGACATAAAGTTAATAAATAATTATTTCTCACTTGGAAATCATTTATCTTCCTTAATTTAGATATAATATAATTTTTCGTGATTCTTTTAGTTACATCTGTCATTTTTGAACTTTAGCGCGAGACAATAAACTTTTAAGTATAAAAGGTCTTTAAATAGGTAGATGGCAAAGAAAATCAGGATATCTTATCAAAAAAATTTATCCACACATTATATTATTAAAATTTTACTTTGATTACATTTATTTCTGCAAAATAAAAATGAAAAAATTGAGTTACCAAATTTCAACACTGTTCCTTTCTTGAAAACTAAAAGCAGACTATTTTTTTTTTTTACTTTAGCGACCTCTTCCAGAAAAATAATCATTTGATTATAACATAAACAAAAGAAAGGAAAAACCTATTACAATCATATAGTTTTAGTATTATTTACCTGGATTACAAAGTAATTTGACAATAAAAAATAATAATAATAAATACATTAAATTAACAATCAGTGATGTATAATTCTTTAAACATTATTTTTTTCTTTTTTACAAAAAGAAATTACCAGAAGTTATTGTGCTTTATGATAAGACACTCATCCACTCCCCCCTCTACCCATCCAAAATCAATTACTGTTTAGCTTTTATACCATATTAATTTGCTCTAATTATTAATATCTCAATTAAATTATTCATGTTCTCTCTTTAAAAATGACATTGAGTTATTAAATCTATTAATTATTCACCCAAAACATGCCAAAGTGAGTGAATAGCATACTTTATTATTCAATTATTACTATTGTTATTTTATCTTTTTATTTCTATAAAGAATAGCATTGTTTTCCTGCAGAAATAATGCCAAGTAAACCAAGTGTCAATAACACTAGGTTACAATATATATATATTATAACGAACCGCTTTGCCCGCTGAAGGGTCGTATTAATAAATTCATAAAGAGGGCTATGGTTAACTTGAGATTTAACCTTATATAGATAAAATTTCCCCTATCTGCGTGATCCCCGGGCATATTTATGGATAGCGTGTTTGCTTCCAAGCGCCAAACCTATTTGCGATGAACAAATAAGAATTACACCGCGGGACTCTATTGATGCAGAATAAACCCTGATAGCAACTCGATAGGTATTTACTATCGCTTTACCTTTCCCTGTAAGTAAAAAGGGGGGTGTTAATTAGCCTAGCTCATCTCAGGGGGTGGTGGTCAATAGACCGTGGACGGGAACTGTGGACTCCGACACTACTTTCTTTTAACTGGAGGTGGATTAATATCCATAACTAAATTTCTGTCTATCTAAAAAAAAAAACGATTATAGAAATCCAATCTTATCGATTCGATTTTCTCTGCGCAAAGGGGAAATCCCGTTTAATTTTCGAGGAGTGCGCTCGCTACCCTATACCAAGTTCCTCTATACCGGTTATTCAAGGTAGAGTATACGTTTTACATTAATTACGAAATCTTTAGCTCTATAACTATGAAACTTATTAAAATAACATAAATAAAAAGTAAAAAGAAAATATTCACAGATATTCATAACATAAAACAATTTATTATAAAATAAGTAGGTTAGGATTTATTTAATTGACCCGCCATTATTCACAACTCGTGCATCATAGAATGTCGAGCATATTCACACATACGTACAGATTAATCATATTATTCTTTGGATCTTTATAAGCAACACAACACATTATTAATGTTCTTTTATTAAATTGCTTCCAGGGACTTTGTAGTTTGAAAGTTTTATTGAAACACATTTTGAATATAGAGAATTTAATTTATTTCAAAGTTCCGATGGATGACGCAATCCGTTTAAGATTCGGATTGTGTTTTAATAGCAAATCAATAAGCAAATGATATAGTTCACATTACCTTAACATTCCCGGGAATTTAGGCATTTCAAAGGCATATGTTTTACGATGTCAATGGCTTTAGAACTGGATGATCTCACAGTTAATTTTCCCCGTAGCTATCACTGTTCCTTGCCGTCGAGGACCGGAATTCGGCGTTCTTGAGCTATCTTCTTTGCAGCACCTTCTGGATCGTGAGGCAGGCCTTCATCGCCTGTCAAGTTGAGGTTTCTACCCCACTCGATGCATGATACGCTTTTTGTTCTCTTTAGCTCTCTGGACCCGTGGAAGAACCAGGATATCCCCTTGCTATTTCCTTTTATATCCTCTCTCTTCTCGTCCTTTCACGTCCGTTTCCGCGATTCCATCCCTCGAAATTCCCTGGTTGCGTCATCCAACCGGACTATGATTACATCATCGCGGTCGCCATTGTACTAAAACCTGCGTTTGTATTTTAGAAAGATCTCATTTTGCTTTAACTGGCCATCTACTTAAAATATATCAATCATGCACATATATATGTACTCGCATGCCACAAACATTCCAATAAAGCATGAGTTTTACGATGTTTTTCCACCCTTTTAAAATTAAACAAATAACAACTAGCTACAAATAAATATACGAATAACATACTGTTAATATTGAAATATTCCCCCACCATTTAATATTAGTATTTACAATTATTAGTAACTTTATTAGTTAATAGTGTTAGTAATATCTATATCCATTTACCTTGTAACTTTTGGCGGACCATTGGCTCTCCTCAGTCCGCACCTTGTTACAATGCCCCCCGTTCGGAAGCCTTCAAACACGCTCTATGGGTTTGACAGGCTTAGTTTGAAGCCTCCGTTAATCCGGCGCTCGATTCCCGCTGGGATAGGGCTTCCCAGGCGGTCTGGCAGTCTCGGAGTCGAGTTTCCCTCTTGTCTTAGCCTCAGTTTCCCATCTCTTGCGGATATCCAGGTTTCCTTTCCCCGGATCAAACCCGTAATTGTGAGTACTTATATCCACGCCCGTAAGTACCTCTGCCATTCCTTCTATTGACGTCTTTCCCGTTCCCAACATGATCTGCTCGACCCTCATTGGCATATTTTGCCTTATGATCCTAATGATCCCGACCTCTGTCAACCTACAGGTGTTCAACGTTCGAAGTTGCACCACCTGGCGATGGAAGAACTGCGTAAAACTTTCTTGTTTCTCTTCCGCGTATTTCTCCTGCATCTCTTCCGCATATTTCTCCTGCATAATTCGATAACATACCATCTCCTGCCGATCCTCTGACCAAAAGACGTCAGTTAGTTCCTTCTGGTATCCTTGAAATGTGATCAGAGGTTTGAACAGTGAATCCCACCATGATTGTGCATGTCCTGTGAGATTGCTACAGGCAACAGCCAGTTTGCTGTTTTCATCCATGAGGTTCACTTGGTAATATCTCATCAGGCTTTTTAAGTGTTCAGTTGGAGCCTCCCCCACTTCCCCTGAGAAGGGTCGGATTTTCACAAATGAGTTAACGTGGCCCGGTGCAGTCACATATTTCACACTCTCTTCTTTATTAGGTGCTAGTCTTGCCTCTTTTACTCCTGGCTTTCCCATCCCCTCTTCTGCCTCGCCCTGCTCGTTCATCACGCTCCCTTTTCCTCCCTCCATTTCGTCTTCTATTTTCTTCAATCGTGTCTCAATATCTTCTAGTTTCTTCATAATTCCTTCCATCATTCTCACCATCTCTCCCTTTTCTTCCCCTCCTTCGTCCGTTTTTCCCCTAGACCGAGTTTCCATGGTTAGCTATCACTAATGTTAATTACTTCTATGCTAGCTTATCTTGACAGGCTCTGACTACCTTGCCCCCATCCAGTGCTGTTGCTTTCATTCTTTTTACTCTATAATGCTACGCTTCCATGTGCTGTTACATATTCGTATTTCCCATTCATACGCTTTGAAATTCCAATTTATGGCTTTATCATCGCACCCCCAACCAAGAGAAGAAGGAAAAAAAATATTTATAATTGCGCATGAGTTCGCATACGGTTTACACGTCTCTATTATCATTACACGTTGCCTAATTTCCCTCTCTTTTATTATCGATCTATGCTGACTTTCTTCTAAATTCAACTAAACGCTCTATTTAGACCTCTGAAAACCATTAGGGTTAGCAGTAGTTTTTATTAATAACTCAGATAACGTACAAACATATATATATATCCATTTCCAGCGTATTAATACGGCTCAGTGTTATTGCTCTAACATATATATTCCCGTCGTCTTTTTCTTTTTTTTTTTTCTCTAATAAAAAAAAAATTTACACAAAAAAAAAAAACTTTAAATCATTCGCCGTTTTTCTTTTCCTTAACCTCATAAAATGCGTGAAAGTATCGGATTTTTGTTTACTATACCGACTTCGTGTCAAATCCACTGGTCGTTGCGTCCTCTTTTATTTGAACCTTCTACTATATTCCTATTCCCCATCGCTCTCCAGAGGCCCCACAGTTGCGGCGTCCAGTTATAACGAACCGCTTTGCCCGCTGAAGGGTTGTATTAATAAATTCATAAAGAGGGCTATGGTTAACTTGAGATTTAACCTTATATATATAAAATTTTCCCTATCTGCGTGATCCCTGGGCATATTTATGGATAGCGTGTTTGCTTCCAAGCGCCAAACCTATTTGCGATGAACAAATAAGAATTACACCGCGGGACTCTATTGATGCAGAATAAACCCTGATAGCAACTCGATAGGTATTTACTATCGCTTTACCTTTCCCTGTAATTAAAAAGGGGGGTGTTAATTAGCCTAGCTCATCTCAGGGGGTGGTGGTCAATAGACCGTGGACGGGAACTGTGGACTCCGACACTACTTTCTTTTAACTGGAGGTGGATTAATATCCATAACTAAATTTCTGTCTATCTAAAAAAAAAAACGTATTATAGAAATCCAATCTTATCGATTCGATTTTCTCTGCGCAAAGGGGAAATCCCGTTTAATTTCCGAGGAGTGCGCTCGCTACCCTATACCAAGTTCCTCTATACCGGTTATTCAAGGTAGAGTATACGTTTTACATTAATTACGAAATCTTTAGCTCTATAACTATGAAACTTATTAAAATAACATAAATAAAAAGTAAAAAGAAAATATTCACAGATATTCATAACATAAAACAATTTATTATAAAATAAGTAGGTTAGGATTTATTTAATTGACCCGCCATTATTCACAACTCGTGCATCATAGAATGTCGAGCATACTCACACATACGTACAGATTAATCATATTATTCTTTGGATCTTTATAAGCAACACAACACATTATTAATGTTCTTTTATTAAATTGCTTCCAGGGACTTTGTAGTTTGAAAGTTTTATTGAAACACATTTTGAATATAGAGAATTTAATTTATTTCAAAGTTCCGATGGATGACGCAATCCATTTAAGATTCGGATTGTGTTTTAATAGCAAATCAATAAGCAAATGATATAGTTCACGTTACCTTAACATTCCCGGGAATTTAGGCATTTCAAAGGCATATGTTTTACGATGTCAATGGCTTTAGAACTGGATGATCTCACAGTTAATTTTCCCCATAGCTATCACTGTTCCTTGCCGTCGAGGACCGGAATTCGGCGTTCTTGAGCTATCTTCTTTGCAGCACCTTCTGGATCGTGAGGCAGGCCTTCATCGCCTGTCAAGTTGAGGTTTCTACCCCACTCGATGCATGATACGCTTTTTGTTCTCTTTAGCTCTCTGGACCCGTGGAAGAACCAGGATATCCCCTCGCTATTTCCTTTTATATCCTCTCTCTTCTCGTCCTTTCACGTCCGTTTCCGCGATTCCATCCCTTGAAATTCCCTGGTTGCGTCATCCAACCGGACTATGATTACGTCATCGCGGTCGCCATTGTACTAAAACCTGCATTTGTATTTTAGAAAGATCTCATTTTGCTTTAACTGGCCATCTACTTAAAATATATCAATCATGCACATATATATGTACTCGCATGCCACAAACACTCCAATAAAGCACGAGTTTTACGATGTTTTTCCCCCCCTTTTAAAATTAAACAAATAACAACTAGCTACAAATAAATATATGAATAACATACTGTTAATATTGAAATATTCCCCCCCACCATTTAATATTAGTATTTACAATTATTAGTAACTTTATTAGTTAATAGTGTTAGTAATATCTATATCCATTTACCTTGTAACTTTTGGTGGACCATTGGCTCTCCTCAGTCCGCACCTTGTTACAATATATATATGGGTGTTTATATTAATGCAATATGAAGCATGTTAGCATAGAGGGCAAAGCCCAACTGAATTCATGACCCAAAGGTGTAGTCATTGCATTGCAATGTACACAGATGTATTTCCTGTGGCACTGACTTCCTTTAGCTCTATGGATAGGGACTATAAGTCGGCAGATAGACTGCTCTCCCCCATACACACCATTTCTCTTTAAATATTTTATATACATGATTCCTTCACCCAGACAGACAAACATTCCTGTACTGGATGAGGATCATGTCCTTCAAATAATATCATGCTGCAGATGACAGCATGGCTTTATGTTAGCATCTTCATATTGCATTGGTTGCATCTGTATATCTGGAAGCAGGTGTTGGATTGGCTGCAAACTTTTAGTCTAAGATTAAATGATTGATTTTGAAAAGTTTTTAACTGAGTAATCTATGTACCCTATCTATACTCAACATTAAAAAGTAAAAATATTATTAAAATATCCATTTGTGTGGAGTGTCTTAAATAATAATTTAAATTTAAAAAATAATAAATTTAAAATTAATAGTAAAGTCCAAATTTATTCCTCAATTTTAAATATTTATATATGTGCATTAATAAATGTTTTTTGTGTGTTATTACTGGCAGTGGCTTATTCTATTTTTTAATATTAAAAATATATTTTTGAGCTAGTGACACGGGCTAACGGTCAATATAAAATAAAGTTGGATCTTAACAGTAAGTAACTGCCTACTATACAAATTTTCCAGGTTCAAATAGCCTGGTGGCACCATTTTACAGCAGATACAGTAAGACTTCAATACACCCTGACCATTATAATATATATATATAACCCTACAAAACAAATTTCCAAATTCCTTAGAATGCTGGAGAAATATATTTTATTAATACTTTGCTTAAACTTGAACACTGCACATATTAAGGAATATCAACTGTTGTAATATACTGATCCTTCTTAAATCTGCTGGACTTATTATTTAAGAATCAGATGGAGATAATTTTAGTAAATATATATTCAGTGACTAAAATATGTAATGTCATCTAAAAGAAGTCCATTAATTCTGTCAAATCAAAACATAAATGCATATAAAGCTTAATTTTACCATGAGAGGGACCTCTACAAATCTTAACACAAGATTACAACTTTATAAAGATAGGAGTGGCCATCTTATCTTCAACCTATTTTCTAATTATATAGGCATATCTAAAGCATTTTGATTTGAGAGTGTGAAGCTAGTAAGTTCTTCACTTAAGTCCACTACCTTGTTTAGAAATCAACATTCATGGAATCTTATATAGAAATATTTCAAATCAATTTAAAGTTGTAAACATTAATTCTTATTAAGCATATGGTTAGGACATAAATATATGTAAGGCTTTAACTTTAATACTATGTGCTTTGAATGCTTAATTTTACCATGACAGAGATCTCTACAAAACTTAACACAGGATTATGACTTTATAAAGATAAGAGTGGCTGTCTTATCTTCAACCTACTTTCTAATTATATAGGCAAATCTAAAGCATTTTGATTTGAGAGTGTGAAGCTAGTAAGTTCTTCACTAATTATGTAAGTAGTGGACTTAATTAGTGAAGAACTTACTAGCTTCACACTCTCAAATCAAAATGCTTTAGATTTGCTTATATAATTAGAAAGTAGGTTGAAGAAAAAATGGCCACTCTAACCTTTATAAAGTCATAATCTTGTGTTAACATTTGTAGAGGTCCCTCTATAGACACATGATTTGCATTGCTTTCCATATTTCTTCTTTGTCTGTTTCTTAGTTCTTCTAGTTTTTTATGACTATGGGTAGGCTAGCTAGATCAGACTTCATGATTAAGATGACAAATATAACTGGACTAGATTTATTTGCTGATGAGCATATTGCAGAAAGGAGATATTCATTGACATTACCCAATGCTGAAATCGCCCCCACATCAACATTTCCTGCTCATCAGAGGGTGTAGCATTAAAGAGACTGGAACATCTAGAAGTTTATCTGTTTGTTTTCCCAAATGGTACCATTAAAGTTCCAGCTTACTACAACCTTACTCACCTAAATCTATGCCAAACATACTCAGGAAACATGAGATCCCTGTGAACAAGTAATTGGATGACATGACATCTAGAAGTTTATTTGTTTGTTTTCCCAAATGGTACCACTACAGTTCCAGCTTACTACAATGTTACTCACCTAAATCTGGTTATGCCAAACATAGCTCAAGAAACATGAAATTCCTGTAAACAAGTAACTAGAAAGTGGATGACATAAAATGAAAATGGTGAGACATATTATTTTTATAACAATAATTTATTTGAATAACAATATTTGGATAACATTCCTTTAACAGTTCATTGCAATACTGGATCCACAGATCAGTTAGTCTACTTATTGGTAACTTTTTCTGATGCTTGGTCCCTCATTGATAATTATACAATATTCTTCTTTTTATTTTCATGTTTGTGTAGCTTTCACATAGTACTGATTTGTTTAGATATTCATGTGTACATCACAGATACCTACCCTATCATTTCTCAAATTTATTTCCCTTTTGTGAGTCTAGATTTCCTTCATATTGTGCTGGTCAAAATCATGTATTCATTCAACAAGACCAATAATCCAAGCAAAAGTACCTTGAATCCAACCATACCCCAAGATACAGATGTCAGGGGAATGGTGAATCCTAACCTATTTGCCTGAACTATTGCCTCTCTAACTAATGGATAACGTTTGTGATAACACTAGCAGTCCTTGATTTTATTCCATCCCAGCTGAAGGTCATGGTTCATGAAGAGACTCAAACTAATAACAGGTTTATATAAGAAATTAATGATTTAGTGAATTGCAGAATGGTACAGATGTGATTGGATATCGATTACTAATGGTTTGAACCATAATAATTATAAATCCTTTCTGGCAACATTACAAAGAAGTGAATTAAATCAAAAAAATATTATAAATAAATAGAGTAATTAACCTTAGAGATTCGGAGTGATGACAAACTAAGCTTATTTAAAATAATAATATTACAGGAATTTATTAAGAAATTGAGTTACAAAATAAGTTAAGTCTTGTTTATACAACTTGTTTATTTTCTTGAATTCATTTTTGATGCGGCTAAATGCAAGGCATTTAATAACAAAGTAAAAGTTTGTTAATTGGTCTGCCAAGAACCAATCAGCAATAAAATATTATTAGCCCCCTTTAAGAGCTTACAAATAAATCTATTATATATATATATTACAAGACGTGCATTTAAAACACTATTACATTTAAATCAGTTTTCTATAATGAGTGGGGAAAGCAAGATAATTCATTTAAATAAATTAGATAATCATATTTAACTAATTAACAGGATTGGTTTGTGAAAGACGTGCCATCATGGCAGGGAGCATTTCAGGTTTGCTAAATACAGATATAAAATGATGATGAAGGCAGTATGCTATTATAGATTACAACAAAAATAAATGAGGTCTGTTATGAACCTCTGGATTGCTTTACTAAAAGAAATCCCTTATATATACAGGTAGATGATGAGAAATGCTGGCCCTCCAGCCAGAACATGTCTCTGAATAATAATAACAGATTTGACATGCTGGACTTCCCATACACATCTTAATGGCAATGCCTGAAATAGGATCCCTTGGTATGAACTATGTCTACTTTGAGGGAGTGTGAAAGATTGAACTGGTCATAGTTAAATTTCCAAAGGTCCTGAGGAGTAAGTAGCAAAGCAAAATACTAATAATAAATGAATGGTTGTAGTTATAAATACATAATGCCTTAGACATATATATAATATAAAAAGTGAAGGCAAGAATTAAAATTTAGAATATAAATTGTTTTCCACACTTTCCAAATATTTCATTTATTTAGTTATTAAATAGTTTATCATCAGTAATTACAAATAAGACTGTCTTTTAACCTTTTAACCGCTAATTATATTATTGGTTGTATGAGGTAAAAATCAAATCTTTTAATTGGCCAACTCACAAACTGAAGACAAAGCCTATTGTTAAAACATATTCGCCTATAATATTAAATTCAACTCAGATACGTTTATAAAAAGTATATTACTAATTTTTCAGGTTATGAAGAGAACGAAAGTTCTTTCAAAAATAAATTGCTATTTATTTATTCTAAAATATTCAATTTCGGCAACATAAAAGCTATAATATAAACAAAAAGGTCGACTTTTACGTTATAGAAAAGTAAATATTTCTTTTTACTAATTCTTCAATATTTTTACAAAAATCTTCGATATTTTTCGAAAATAATTTTGTTTTTTTAGTATTTTCTCTGAAAATAATTTTAATTTCTCAAAATATACTTTTATAATACTTTAAAATCATATTCGAAATGAAAATCTCAGCGTTTTTCTTTATTTTCTTTGATCAGGCGGTTTCTTTGTTCTTTCCAGCCAATCAGAATGTCTTTTTCGGCTGAGAGCTTGCTAAGAACCAATCACAAATAATGTTCTTTCTTTGTTTAGGTTTAAATGCGTTTTTTTTTATTTTTTACTTGTAAAATAAGTCGGAAGAGGGCACCATCTTACAGAACTTTTAAAAACCTCTTCAAAACCTATCGAACGAATTTTTTAGCATAAGAATCGGCTGAGTTAGAGTGACGTCAGATGTCTACGAGGAGCCTCATAAAAAACAGTCTTTTGGTTAACTAACATAGATGGGCATTGGCTATCAAACTCACTTATGGTGAAGTTTGACAATATACAGCATAACAAATTATACATCGAATTTTTACTATTTTTTGACAAATAAAATATATATATATATATGAAACATGTACTGATAAAATGCTTTCAACAATTTTCTTTCAAGACATTTGTTTTACAGAAATTGTAATAGATTTACTTAACTGATTTACTAAAAATTTTTATTCTTTCAGAAAAATTTACGAGGGCAATTTTAAATTGGCGGTAATAATAACACATCTAATTTTAAAAATAATTTCTAACATTTAAAACAAATTTATAATATAAGGTAGAAAACTAAATGAGCTTTTTTTAATTAATTAATTTAATGGAATTAAGTCTCCTGTAATGATTTTTAAATGGAGAAAATAAGAGGAGGGTTTAAAGCTAGTTTCTCATTGAGTTTTTATACTTGGCTGTTTCAGTAAGTCAATATTATAAATAAACCAATAAAAATTAATTTAAATTTGCCTCATCAAAATAATGTGAGATTTTTAGAAGAATTGATATTTTAAATTTAAGAGAAAAATTAAAAGACACATTTAAAATTAAGTTGTATAAACATTACAGATATATATATAATATAAATTAATATTGATTTAAAAAACAAGCAAAATAGAATCAGTGGCTTGCAGCAAATTGGACGTTACCTCAGAATCAATCGGTAGACATTCCATGGCTTGAAACAGGCAGTTATACAGTCAGATCATTTACCAGGCTTCCTTGATACAGTACAGTCTTCAGCTAGATGCTGAAAGCACTGGAAAGACATTGATGGCTGGTGGAAACAGAGCTCCAGGGAGCAACACAGATCTTTTCACCCCATCATTTCTTTAATCACGATGTACTGTAAATCTAAACTACTCTCTTCAGTGAACTCTTCAAATAATAATCTCCTTCAATAATCTTTCTTATCAAATTTTCCACTATTTATGTGATCTGGCCTTATCTATAGGATTCAATCTGCAGTGACAACTGCCAATTGCAACTGCTCTAAGTGGTCCTCTGAGGTTGGTGCCTGCTTTGGAGGGAAATCTATCATCCTGCATTAAACATGCCCCAATGGTTCATTTGCTAATTAAAAGAAAACAGCAACAAACATATTCAGTTTATCAGTCATTGTACTAAGAAAGCCTATTTAATTAAGATTTAGATTAACAAAAAAATGTAAATTTTATTCAGAAAAATTTTAGGAATTTGGTACAATGACTTTAAATTTAATATTTGACATAAACTTAATTAGAAATTTACAAAATATTTCTTACAAATATTACACTGTTTACATAAGTGATCCTTTAATGTACATTTATCAAAAGATAAATACTGATTAATTTAAGAAAAATGAACTTTAATAAAAGAATTTAAAATATTTGTAACATTTTATAGATATCTAGGATTCAATTACATATCAATGCCAATTTAATAAAATAAACATAATATACAGTTTTACATATATTATAAAATAAATAAACTATTATAAAAGGTTAGTTAATCATAAAATACAAATTAATTAGATAAAATATTATAATATTGATTATAAATATACTACCACCTACTATGAGATGGGTGTCAGTTAATATAAAAGGTTGGGTTCAAACCTATACTAGTACTGATGACATTGGCACTATGTGAAGCAGAAATATGTACTATATTTCCAGCTTCATATCCCTTGACTTGGGAGGAAAAATGACAAAAAAACATTTTTACTTGAGTGTCCAGTGACAATAAAGGCTGACAAAGGGTTTGCTGACTAACATTTATTATATTATTATAGGAATAGTAACAGTGCTCAGATTTGCTAACTTCTAAATTATAGTTTATTAACATGATTAATTACAGTTTTCTTCGTTTATTCCAAAATTAGAAAGGGTCTCCCATTTTGAAAATAATTTAGACTTCCCCTGGCTTTGGAGGTATTTCATGATATGGTTTGAGACTCCTTGCATTAAAGGTGCCTTTATTCAACCCATTATCAGTTAAAGCAAAGGCATTATTGCCACATTTGCTCTGAATCTGGTAGGGTCCTTGATATAGGGAAAAAATTTTCTCGAATTGTTTGTTGGTTATATTGCTGGCTCTGGGTACTCTTACCCGAACTCAATCCCCTACCTTTAATGCATGTGGATGAGTGTTTCCTTGTTGGCCCCACAGCTCAGCCATTTGGGTTAGACATACAAGCCTTATCTTGATCCTCTTTCTGTTAATTTTTTTCCAGTCAATTGCCAGTGGTGTTTTGACCAAAGTGGGGCCCAGTCTTCTGAAATGGAGTTGTGCTGGAGTAAATCCGGTGGACTCACTGATGGTATTATTTATATAATTTACTATCTTTTGGTGACTGTTTACCCAACCCCTGTGGTTATCAGGTATGTATGTCTGATATAGCTGATTAATCTCTGTCATCACTCTCTCACAAGGGTTGGATTGAGAGTTTCTGATTGATGTAAGGATGTGCTTAATGCCACAGTGTGCTATCCACACCTTCCACTCTTTGGAAGTGAAAGAAGATCCATGATTGGATATGATTACTGTGGATTTTCCTACTTCTTTGAATTTCTTTTCCTGTAAAACTCTGATTGCATCCCTGGAGTCTATCCTCCATACAGGATATGCACAGACATATTTTGAAAATACATCATATGTTACCAGAAGTATTGGTAACATTTAAATGCTGGCAATGGTCCATAGTGGTCGATGGACAGAATGGTCGATGGCCAAAATAGATGGAAGAATGGGTACATTGTGGCCCACATATGATTTGTTAGGCATTTTACTCTTAGCACATATTGAACATTTCCAAAGAGTCTTAAGTACCTGAGTATATAATCCAGACCAGCAGAATTGCCACCTCAATGCTTTCTCTGTTTTTAAAGGACCATAGTGTCCAATTAACTGATGTACATGATTGGTTAATCAGGTCCATAACTTTTGGGGCACAAGAATTTTCCATGGTCCATCAGCATCCAGTATATGTATTTGTAGGATTCCATTGTTTAATCGATACTTCTGGGTAAGAGTAGCATCATGTTTTCTTACCTGCAGGGTATCAATAATTTTCTTATATTTTGGTTCTTCCTTTTGCCAGTGGGGTAATTTCATAAGTTCAGCCTCAATGTCATCACTGGTAGGGTTAATCACTATAATTATTGGCTGATCTCCAATGATTGGATTATTTGGAAGCATATCAACAGGATGCCAACTTAAAATATCTGCAACAGTATTTTCTGGTCCCAGACAGTAGACCACCCTATAGCAAAATTTTTGGAGGGACAAACTCCACCTAATTAATCATTCATTGGTTAAGTAACTACAGTTAAGAAATTCTAGGCATTTGTGATCCGTGATGATGACCACTTTGGAGCCTAGTAGTAGTTGCTTAAATTTGTTACCAGCCCACACAATAGCCAGTGTCTCTTGTTTGGTAATGGTGTAATTTATCTCAGCTCCTTTAAGAGTCAAGCTACTAAAACTTAATACACAATGTCTTTCCTCTTCATCTATTTGAAAAATAACTGCACCCAACCCTCTTTTACTACTGTCTGTTTGAACATAAAAGGGCGGGTAAAATCTGGATGGTGGAGCATGATGGTATCTAAAAATTTGTCCTTAATGGATTCAAATGCTTCATCATGCAGAGCAGTCCCTGCCCATCATTGGCCCTTCTTTAAAAGATTTATCAAAAAAGACATGTCCTGGGCAAATTTGGGATAAAATTTATTATAATAATTACTTAATCCCAGGAACAATCGGAGATGTTTTCGGGTGGTAGATCTTGGGAAACCTTTGATTGCTTCCACTTTGTCTGGGTGTGTTTTTACACCCTTGCCATTGACAATTTGTCCCAAGAAAGATATTTCTGAAAGGGCAAAGTAACTTTTTTATAGATTGATGGTAATATTTTTGTCAGCGCACTCCTGAAAAAATTTCTTTAAAACCTCAAAGTACTCTTTTGGAGTTTGTGATGCCACTACTACATCATCAACATAACAAATTAAATGTTTTTTAATTTCTGCTGATAAAGATCGGTCCAGGCACCTCATTACCCGGCTCCACTGTTGATCAATCCAAATGGGACCCTTTTAAATTGGTGGGCATGCCCATTATATCTAAACATGGTATACTTTCTATCATGGGGATCAAGAGTCATTTGCCAATAACTGGCTGTAAGGTCAAGGGTGGAAAACAGTGTTTTGTATGCAAATGGGTAAATATTTCTTGGATGGATGGTAGGACATCACACTCTGGGATAGTTATACTGTTTAGTTTTTGAGCATCCAAGCACAATCGTATTGCTCCACTTTTTTTCTTTACCACAACAAGGGGGTTGTTGTATGGGGATGGTTTCTTTTCAATAATTCCCCACTCGATCATCTGCTGGATCTGATTTCAAATCTCTTCTTGATACTGGAATGGTACTGGATATGTCTTGGCTTGGAAGTACTCCTCTTATTTTACCCTAATTCAGTAAGTATATCCCTTGATCTCTCCAGACATGTTGGAGAAAACTTTAGCATTACAGTCTAAGATTTTATATAGTTCCTCTCTATCATGTGAGTCTTCCAACCTAGCTTCATTGGTTTTATTTTTTAAAAGATCCTTGTCAACTGCTTGGGTTATACACTTCACTTTGGGATGCTGATCATGATGATCAATTTGAAATGGAATTTGCTCTCCCTCAATCAAAAAAATGATGATGGTAATTCAAGATGCATCAGTGCTGCTTCAGAAAGTCAGACCCAATAACTAGGTTATAGATTAAATCTGCCATGATCAAAATGTATGTGCTATTTCCAGTCCTCCAAAAATAATCTCCAGCCAGACCTGGTAGTTCTCAGTCCTTATTTTTTTTCCATTCACAAGTGTGAGTTGTATAGAAAGTTTTTTTTTTCTGTTTCTAGTTGATCATACCAGTACTTAGATATGAGAGAAATTTGGCTACCTGAATCCAGCAAGGCATGTGTGGTAATCGTCCCTATCTTGACATTAATAATTGGACGTGGGTCAATATTTGCATCTGGAAAAGGTGTGTCTGCTTCATTGACAATAGTAGAGATTGAATGTTGATATTCCATTTTGTTCCTTGATCTGTTAATGGGATCTTGTGGACAGGAACAATCAGACAGGATCCTTAACAGTTTTCCAACTGTCTTCTGTCAGCATATCTTTTTGGTGCAGTTTGATTTCAGTTATATGTTGGTATATTCCGTTCTTCTATGGCTATTGAGTGAATTCTTGGGGGCTCTGATTTTCAGATCTTTTCCATGTTTTCTGTATTGATTTCAGTATCTAGTGTAGTCTCTGGATGGATTTTTAATTTTTCTGTTATCTCCATATTGATATTACAATTATCAATATTAATTTTAGACTCTTCCATGATCTCAACCTTGATTTTAGACTCTTTCACAATTTTTAAATCAATTTTAGATTTTATTAAATCAGTTTGCAACTCATAAGCAGTCTTTGCATCCATTTTAAATTCTTTTACTGTGTTTGATATTATTTCAGTCTCAGCTTCTGTATATACTGTTTCTTTTTTTGCAATTTTAGAGATATATTCCATAATTAGAGGTTTTCCTGACAATTTCTATTATTACCCTTTGTAATATCAATTTCTTCCTTTTTAAGAGTCTCAAATTTTGCTTCACCAGTAATAGGATATTCAACTTGTGATTCCTTTAAAATATCTTTGGCTGGAAATTCTAAAGTTTCTTCAACTTGATTTAATTCAACAATATTCTCTGTATCTCTTTTTGTTTTAAAATATCTTCTACTAAAAGATCCTTTTTAATCATTTCTGACATCTTTTGAATGTCAACTTGTAACATTTCTTCTTCTACAACCTCTGAATCAATTCTTTGCTCAAACTGTTTAGGTATAATAATATCAGCTTCTTTCTTTGTAATTATATCTCTTGCTGGTTTTGTCTCTGGCTTTGGTTCAATAGGTTCAGCAACTTCTGCACTTACTACTTCTTTAGGTGAAATTGCAATTCTGGTTATTTTCTTCTTGACCTTCTTTTTGTGGAAGCAATTCTTCACCATCTTGTTCCCACTTATCCTTCTTCATCTCTGTCCTTTGGTATAATTTTTTTATTTCTTGTATAACTCTTTCATGAATCATTTGAGTTGACTCCTCATACCTTTGAAATGCCTTCATCAGACTCTGAAACATGGCATTCACATTTTATTTTTGAATGGAGGTACTTGAGCTGGTTTAATTTCATGGATGAGTGTAAATGGGTCCTTTACAGTGACTTCTGAAATTTGTTCCTCCATATTTTCTTTCACTGGGATGCTGGCATCAACATCTTCACTTTCCTTTTTTTCTAGGTTGTTATTCATTTAAATTTCAAAAAGTTTGACACAATAATGATAGTAATGCTGATCTTAGAATTCAAAGTTATTTTACTAGAACTATGACTCACTGAAACTTTAATACAATCTTAAATAACTAGAATGTAAATGTATTTTTATCTTGGAATTTATACAATCACTAATCTGAGCATTTGCTTCCTTTACTCTGTCCACTCTTCTCATCATGCTCTACTGACTGTGTCCTTTCTGACCTGCCCTACTAAGTTTCTGTTTTTAAGCCGGATATTTAAATAATTATTTCAAACTACAACAAAAAAAACTTTTTTTTTATCATGAGAATGACTGATTTGTTTCTTGATTCTAGCTGGTCACCCTTGGTTACTTCTTGCCTCTGAAATGGACTAAAGAATCATTATTTATGTGTACACAATCTTCTTGTTATGAGTACTATATTACTTATAATTTTATTGTTACATATTACACCAGTTATAAAATTATTCACTTTCCAAATCTCATATATATATATAAATTTGTTGCCAAGAATTACCACAGTTCTTTATTTATTTATTTATTTATTTATTTTTGAACTTGATAACAAATTTATAATGGTGATAGGTATGCTATTCCCTACACCAGGGAGCCCGTTATCAAGGTCAGCAATAATATGACACAGATAGCTCTATTATATAATAATAATAATAATAATAATAATAATAATAATAATAATAATAATAATAATAATAATAATAATAATAATAATAATAATAATAATAATAATAATAATAATAATAATAATAATAATAATAATAATAATAATAATAATAATAATAATAATAATAATAATAATAATAATAATAATAATAATAATAATAATAATAATAATAATAATAATAATAATAATAATAATAATAATAATAATATCCCACAGCAAATCTCTGCTGAGGTAAGAAGCAATCCTTAAGTTCTCCAATGTAAGTATTTATTTTTTTCTTTTGTTCCAACTTGTTATTCGCAAAACAAACATAATATAGGAAAAATTGAATCATATAATAGATTAATAGTGTTTTTTGAAAAATATTGGTGTGTTTTCATATCTTTTTAAAAAAAAAAAAATATTGACTTGAGCCAGAATAAATCATGGCTACTGCCCAGTCAAGCGTGAGCGAATTAAGCACCAATATGAAATTAACAACATCGTTAGTTTCAACATCGCCTATTTCGTATGCAAAAGTACTTAAAAGTAATAGCAATACTACACCACCAACCCAAATACAGCGTTTCCGTAGAACAAACACAAATGATATAAAAAATCTTGATCTAAACACTCGAGAAGAAAATCAACATTATAAAGAAGTGAATTAAATCAAAGAAATATTATAAATAAATAGAGTAATTAACTTAGAGATTCAGAGTGATGACAAACTAAGCTTATTTAAAATAATAATATTACAGTAATTTATTAAGAAATTGAGTTACAAAATAAGTTAAGTCTTGTTTATACAACTTGGTTATTTTCTTGAATTCATTTTTGATGTGGCTAAATGCAAGGCATTTAATAACAAAGTAAAAGTTTGTTAATTGATCTGCCAAGAACCAATCAGCAATAAAATATTATTAGCCCTCTTTAAGAGATTACAAATAAATCTATTATATATATATTACAAGACATGAAAGATGTGCATTTAAAACACTATTACATTTAAATCAGTTTTCTATAATGAGTGTGGAAAGCAAGATAATTCATTTAAATAAATTAGATAATCATATTTAACTAATTAACAGGATTGGTTTGTGAAAGATGTGCCATCATGGCAAAGAGCATTTCAGGTTTTCTAAATACTCTATAAAATGATGATGAAGGAAGTATGCTATTATAGATTACAACAAAAATAAATGAGGTCTGTTATGAACCTCTGGGTTGCTTTACTAAAAGATATCCCTGATATATACAGGTAGATGATGAGAAATGCTGACCCTCCAGCCAGAACATGTCTCTGAATAATAATAACGGATTTGACATCCTGGACTTCCCATACACATTTTAATGCCAATGCCCGAAAAAGGATCCCTTGGTATGAACTACATCTACTTTGAGGGAGTGTGAAAGATTGGACTGGTCATAGTTAAATTTCCAAAGGTCCTGAGGAGTAAGTAGCAAAGCAAAATACTAATAATAAATGAATGGTTGTAGTTGTAAATACATAATACCTTAGATATATACAGATAGGGTATCACTAACAAAAATAATAACTTAATTCCTCATTAAAATAATCAGCTCCCTGACATAATCGAAAGTCTCCAGAAACCTTAGGCCATTAATGAATGAATCATAAAACAATATAAAAAGGGAAGGCAAGAATTAAAATTTAGGATATAAATTGTTTTCCACACTTTCTAAATATTTCATTTATTAAGTTATTAAATAGTTTATTATAGGTAATTACAAATAAGACTGTCTTTTAACTAACATAGATAAAGCATTGGCTATCAAACTCACTTATGGTGAAGTTTGACAATATACAGCATAACAAATTATACATTGAATTTTTACTATTTTTTGACAAATAAAATATATATGTATGAAACATGTACTGATAAAATGCTTTCAACAATTTTCTTTCAAGACATTTGTTTTACAGAAATCGTAATAGATTTACTTAACTGATTTACTAAAATTCTTTATTTTTTCAGAAAAATTTATGAGGGGAATTTTTAATTGGAGGTAATAATAACCCATTTAAAACAAATTTATAATATAAGGTACAAAACTAAACGAGCTTTCTTTAATTAATTAATTTAATGAAATTAAGTCTCCTGTAATGATTTTTAAATAGAGAAAAAAAGAGGAGGGTTTAAAGCTAGTTTCTCATTGAGTTTTTATAAACCAACAAAAATTAATTTAAATTTGCCGCATTAAAATAATGTGAGATTTTTAGAAGAATTTTGATATTTTAAATTTAAGAGAAAAATTAAAAGATGCATTTAAAATTAAGTTGTATAAACATTACAGATATATATAATATAAATTAATATTGATTTAGAAAACAAGCAAAATAGAATCAGTGGCTTGCGGCAAATTGGATGTTACCTCAGAATCAATTGGTAGACATTCCATGGCTTGAAACAGGCAGTTATACAGTCAGATCATTTAGCAGGCTTCCTTGACACAGTACAGTCTCCAGCTAGATATTGAAAGCACTGGAAAGGCATTGATGGCTGGTGGAAACAGCTCCAGGGAGCAACGCTGATCTTTTCACCCCGTCATTTCTTTAATCACGATATACTGTAAATCTAAACTACTCTCTTCAGTGAACTCTTCAAATAATAATCTCCTTCAATAATCTTTCTTATCAAATTTCCCACTATTTATGTGATCTGGTCTTATCTATAGAATTCAATCTACAGTGACAACTGCCAATTGCAACTGCGCTAAGTGTCCTCTGAGGTTGGTGCCTGCTTTGGAGGGAAATCTATCATCCTGCATTAAACATGCACCAAGGGTTCATTTGCTAATTAAAAGAAAACAGCAACAAGCATATTCAGTTTATCAGTCATTGTACTAAGAAAGCCTATTTAATTAAGATTTAGATTAGCAAAAAAAATGTAAATTTTAATCAGAAACATTTTAGGAATTTGGTACAATGACTTTCAAATTTAATATTTGACATAAACTTAAATAGAAATTTACAAAATATTTCTTACAAATATTACACTGTTTACATAACTGATCCTTTAATGTACATTTATCAAAAGATAAATATAAAATGTTACCAACTGATTAATTTAAGAAAAATGAACTTTAATAAAAGAATTTAAAATATTTGTAACATTTTATAGATATCTAGGATTCAATTACATATCAATGCCAATTTAATAAAATAAACATAATATACAGTTTTACAAATATTATAAAATAAACTATTATAAAAGGTTAGTTAATCATAAAATACAAATTAATTAGATAAAAGATTATAATATTGATTATAAATATACTACCACCTACTATGAGATGGGTGTCAGTTAATATAAAAGGTTGGGTTCAAACCTATACTAGTGCTGATGACATTGGCACTAGGTGAAGCAGAAATATGTACTATATTCCAGTTCAATATGTACATATATCTAATTCTGTAGACATGTCTATTAATCAGAATACTCTTAGGTAAGTTTGGTTGATATATGGATGAATCCATTTTATTATTCTTAGAAATTATTTCAGTACCTAGGATTTTATCAATTTGTTGAATCAATCATTTTAAGTAACCATATTTCATTTTATTTTTTCCAAAATGTTTTTCTTACAGCATTAACTAAATACATTTAGACATTTCAAAGGTTAACTAGAGTTCTCTTACCTTTAAATTTACATGTTGGTGATGCACAGCTGGTAAACCTTTACAGTAAAGAGGGGTTTGTCTTAGAGCTGAATGGTATATACTTCATTTTGATGGTCACTTAGACATGTCTTTATCTTCCTGACTTCTTCATGGTGTGGGAAGAAGAGCAAGCTATTCTTCTTAGCTGAACATTCTAGAGTTTTCCTTGTTAATAATCTGCTTTTTCATCTTGCAGTTTTATAATAACTGCAGGTTTTGTTTGTCTATTAATGGCCATGACAGTTTCAAACTTAGTTGGCCTGATTTTTACTTAAACTGCAGCTCACTGTGTAGCAATGACAATGATCAATTCACTAATAATAATTATAACAATAATCACACTAATAATAATTTATACTGCCTGATTCCACTATTTATACTCTCTTACTCCCTACAATTTTCTTATCAATATCTCTTCTTATCTGACCAACATGTTGTTTCAAAAACACCTTGACTTTTTTGCTCAAGGCAAGAAAGTGATGCTATCTTTTTTTAATTAATGACTAATTGTAGCATTTCAATATTGTAATTTTTAAACATTCAGTTTCATCAGAAAAAATATTATACGAGTAATATTTTAACTTGACAACTGTGAATTTTAATGGTAAGGATTTATTAATTAAATATGTAATTTATATTTTCTTTATTTAACTATAAGTTCAAGTATTGATTTTTCTCTCCCTCTTTTGTCAGAGACTTTAAATTTACATGTTTGGGAAACTGATCTTAGTTCATTGTCAATTATTTATTTATTAATTTCACTCTGTAAAACTGTGTCAGCTTTTCAATCAAACCATTTCAAAATGAGAAGGGTGGAGGAAACTTCACTATATATGAAACGTGTTTGTTTCAGTACCAATATTTCTCATGATAATATTTAACTGAAAATCTTGAAGTTTAGTGTGAGAACTCTTTCTTCAAACATGGAACAGTATTCACCAATAGAGTGTTAGTACTAAGGAAATTGCCTCAAAGTATTTACATTACAACACCAAGTAGTTCCAGTTAGCTTTTAAGAAGGTTATTACAAGAAATTAATTTTGATCTGACCTTAGTTTTAGGGTCTAGATTTTTCTAGAATATTTGGAAGTATGCTATCTATTCCTGGAACATTATCTGGTTTATGATAATTAAGAGAAACATCAAGTTCATTCATATTTAGTGATTTTATCGGATCGAATTGGAACATTGTAAGAAAGAAGCTTGCAATTCTATTCTAATGATGTTTTTTCTCATTCTATCAATTTTGGATTTAAAAATTGCAATATCATTGGCAGTAACAGTTCTTTTAGTGGTATTTTTACACCTAAATAAACTTTTATAAAAGTGATCAAGTTTTAAGATGCAATCTTATAAAGTTTTGCTTTTCTATAATATTTTTCCACTTTTCTTTTCAGGCATCATCTACTAACTTCATAAGCTTCTCCACAATTTTTGGATCTTTGGTAGATAAAAATTGGTTATAAAAATCATGGCTTATTTTGTTCCATCCTGGAAAGAATTGATTTCAATATTCATAAAGGATAGACTCTCTGATAGCTGTTATTACAAGTTTTTTAAACCTATCACAATACGAGAAAATTGGAGGCATTCTTATATATAAATACTCTATTTTGTCTGTTGTCTGAATATACATTTGTCTGTAATACCTTAATGAAGCACCCTCTTATTTTTTTATTCAGAAGATGCTCCAGTAATAATCTTTTTATTACTTATCTGTTGTCCATAATACTGTCAAATTCCCAACAAAGCATGGATTTTATTTATAGAGAACACTATACCTAACTATATATAACTTACTTATCAACTATAACAGATATATTTAAAAAATTTAATTTAGCTTTTATTAATTTAGCATTAGTAATACTTTGTGAACACTTCAGAAATGTACTTTGTGAGGTACATTTCTGAAGGATACCAAATAAGTGGGTTGTTCCAAACTTATTTTTTTCAATTTTCAATTGTGAATTTCTCACATTTATTTATATAATATTAAAATCTTTTGTTTAATTTACATTCAATCTTTAACATTTTTTATTAAAGCAACTATTTCAAAAACAATAACCTTTCCATAGGTTGGGTATATTTCTCATACTTATTTATATAATATTAAAATCTTTTGTTTAATTTACATTAAATCTTTAAAAAAAAAAAAGTTAATCAATCAATCGAGACAAAAAAACATAGCCTTTTCTTAGGCCAGGTATAAACTTGTTCCATCAATATTCTTTTTAAGATATCTAACATTTTGACTGTAGTTCACTTTCCTTAAATTTCATATTGAAAACAGATAACTTTCAATGATAAGAATGTGGATTCCAAGAGCGATTAGTTTTTGTATGCATTGACTTTGGGAGAAATGATTCAATATCAATAGTTTAATGGATAAAACAGGCAAAACTCTCCACACAATAATGCCACTCAGTGCAAGCCAGAGTAATCAATAGATGTAAGAAGGTTTGTGCATAAAATCCCTATCTATTGTCTACTCATCCAATATCCCCAGACTAGTTCCTAGCTTGTGGATTTCATCAGTGAGAAGCCTTGGGTCTGAGAGCACTGCCCCTAGATCTTAGATGATGTAGTTTAATGGATAATGGTAAACCATATTTTGTTGAAACAAAACATCAGTCAGAAGTTATTTCTATACCCATACCCCCTCCCAAAGTCTCTATAAAATTGAAGATATATAGAAAGATTTTGGAGAGCAGGAATGAATCAGTTTGCATTGGGAAGCTTGTAAGAATTGTATACATAAAAATTATCCATCCAAATTGTAATTGCAATTTCATTCAGCGAAAGATCGTTTGATACAAAAGTAACCATACCATATTTGTAATGCATTTCTAATAGAATCTAGGATTTTTAAAAAGATATGCATTATTAGAATGTTGAATTTCTTGAAGTACAATTTATATCAACATGGTGCTGACTAATTAATTTGTAGAGGAATGTTATTTTTGATTTTGATGCACTTTCATTCTTAAGCTGAAGTAATTTTATTTGTTTTCCATATAAAGAGCAGATGGAAGATACATCTGGTATTTGATATGTCCCATGGTATTGCCAACACCGTGTAGTGTTTTTTTTCATTTTGGAGAATGTAGGATGCTCACTTCTGAAGTCATAGCACAGCTATCTCCCAAAATATTCTCAAAATTTTATTGTAAGTTCACAAATTTGTTGATTTTAAGCAGGAGTTCATCAAAATAAAATCTGGTGTATATGTGAAGACTATCAGTTTTGCACACTAATGTATATTACTTTCAGGAAGAGTTATGTAAATCAAACAGGATAGCCTGTTTACATCTTGTACATACCCATTTTAATCAAGATCACCAAACACTTAAAAAAAGATTGGCATTAAGAAAATTTTGACAGTACTGCACTAGCTGGACTATGCAATTTGCTAATGTAAAACTTATGTAGTTGATGCTACAGTAAGAATTTTTTTTTTTTTAAATTTAAACTGTATTCTGAATCTACTATGGGAAATACTAAGCAATCTATTTAAAGGGGGGGGGGGATATACATGCAAAATGATAAAAATACCAGCATTAATGAAAAGAATAAATATGCAAACAAAACATTAAAAAATATTATCTATGTTGTCAGAAATAATTATTGGTTGATAGTTCTAATCTAATTTTGCAGAATAATGAATTAAATACAGTACATGCATTATGAAAAGGTAGAAGATACTAAAATAAAGTAAAAGAGTAATGGCTCATTATAAATTCAAACTGCAAAATATTGTAAACCACTTTTTGTACTTCTTTTTTAATTGTTGTACTCCTTTAAAACATGTATTCCAAAGGTATTCTTTTCTGCTTGTTTGTGCTCCTTTTGGGTCTTCGTGCCAGTAATTTTAATTTCTTTTTTTTATTCACTAATACCATTTGCTGGATTAGAATCCGTAGATCAAGATTCACTAGATGGTAATATTAATTTTGGGTATTCTCCGTTTTTTTTCATATTATTTCCAAATCTGTATTGTTTATTTGTCCACAATAGTTTTCACTTTGTTTTTAAATTTATTATTCATAATAATTATTTAAATTGATTATTTTAAAAAAAGGTAAACGATTTTGAATTATTTAGTTTCTACACTAGAATTTGTTTTACGTAATTCTTGTCATGCCGAATGTTCAAAAAGTATGTAAACCATATAAAAGCCTTTAAAAATAAAAGCTGTGTTTCTAATGAGATTATCTAATAATATTCTTACAATCTATCAATTAATAGAATGGGGGGGGGGGGGATCAAATTGTTGAAATATTGATGTATAAAAAAATAATAATTTAATAAAGTTATTGAATCTGATGGCTTTACTAATTATTTAATACCCGTTTTTCAAGATCTCACTTAATACATTATCGTCAGCCGTTGCTGAACATTGATTTTTAATTTCTTTGTCTTCATTTCAAATTAATGATAAATAATACGGTCTATGCATGCTTGAGTTACATTATTCTTTTTATTATCTATTAGTTGGTACACACGTTTTTTTTATAAATAAAAAAAAAAGTTTTTTATGCATTTTTATTTAAATAATTACATTTATTATTATTTCAAAGTTTATTACATTTTACAAAAAGACCGCATTAAATTTTTAGCAGAAAAAAAATAAGAGATTATAACATAAATTTAAACATCAACAATTCCTTTTTAATTTTTTAGGTCATTGGACTTAAAGAACGCATTAAATTTTTAGAAGGGGGGGGGGAGATTACAACATAGATTTAAAATCAACAATTCTTTTTTTAATTTCTATGTCATTGGAATCTGATGATACTTTATCATCTAGCAGTTCAGATTAATATTTTATTCAGAATTTCTTTAAAAACTGAATTAAGACTTTTACCAGTAAAAAAATGAAGAATAAACAATCTGTGCCTACAGGAGGCAGGAGTGTTCCAACAACTGAAAATGTCATCAAAAGTCAGGACAGCAAGTGAATATACTTTTTACCAAGCCTCCAGGCCAAAGTTTCTCATAACCCATGAATATTATTTTATTTAGTTTTCAATAAGAAAATTTGCAATAAAATTGTTAATGAAAGTAATAAATATACCAATGAAAGAAAAAAAATGCAGAATTGGAAAAATTTATCCCACTGTCTCTATTTTTTTCATTTGTGATAAGAACAAAATTTTCGTAAGGCATGTGTAGTTCAGTTGGAATATATTTGGGACTCACATCAAATTTAAAACTGGGGGTAGCATCATTTTGCAGATATAGTGACTTGCAATAAATTTCATGATTTATTATCATGCTTATATTTTAATCATAATGAAAAAATGCTTATTAGCAGAAGTAAAGACTTTGATCAAATATACAAAGTAAAGTCTATTACAGATCAGTATACTATAAAATTCAAAACTGCATATCTGCTAAGTGAGATGATATAGTTGATATAGTAATAGCTAAATTTATTGCTTATAATACAATGCAATAATATGATCTCTCAAAACTAATGAAGTAAGAATATGAATGATGGATCTGTGCAATAGCAATAATGGGCATCTGTATCCAATGGGGTTTTACTTAATAAAAATACAATTCCTGATGCTAGTGTTTGGATGTGCAATCTGTATTTTCAATAATTTTACATTTAAAAAGAAAGGGTTGTCTGCCTAAGAAATAGATATGAAAGTTTATGGGCTATGTCAAATGATGATCACATAATAAGTGTTTAGAGTAGCCATTTTAATGCATATCAACTAAAATTGGAGTAAGTAATGCACTTCTTAAAACTCCACTTTACTTAGCTTCTTCAGGAATATTGACTGACATACCAATTCCATTCAACATCTCCATATGTAAACACTTTGACTTTGTGATCAGAAGAGGATGAGTCATGAATAATATTGTTGGATAAATTATATCTGCATTTTCATTTATCTTTATTTTTTATTTTCAAATGCCTTTATTTGTGCCTCAAGACAATTCAAGGGGCATAAGTTTGGATATTACAATTCAATCATTGATACAAACAAATATAGGGAGTGTCGGTGTGTGTGAAGTGCATCCGCACCTATACAATTGATTCCGTGCATATGATTTTAAAACATTCAAGTATAAACGTATGGATAGGTGAGCAGGGTTTTTATGGTTCCAGATGTGCAGTGACACAAAATTCACCTGCACCTCCAGACTCACACACATAAACCAACTTCTTATGCTTAAATTATTGTTCACAAAATTGTTCAATTATACATGTCCATTTCTCCATTAGTTATTTAAAAATTTTGTTATATCAATTGCAATGTTAAACTTTCAGAACACTTCTAGCTGTGCCTCATGACAATTTGGGAGGCATAAGCTTGAAAAAAACAAGGCAACTACTTCAGTTGCAGTGGGAATATTGTCCTTGGATTGTCCAATTATACAAGTCTATTTCACCATTTAAGCATTCCCAGTTCTTTTATAAATGTCTTTATATATATATATGCTTACTTCTTGGTTTGCTGGAATACCACTTGTAGGGCAGTCACTTTCCCTTCTGTGTTTTCCTAAACTTCTATTAATTTGTTCAGCATTAGACCTTCATTTCCTAGGATTTAACATCCTGATATTTTGTGGTCCTTTGGGCTCTTATAATTTCTAGTCACTAATATATCAATTTATTTTGCATATAAGGTATGCACTACACTAGGCAAGGCATGGCCCTAGTTTAACAAGATTCCAAGTCTATTCAGTTAGCCATGGCTGGCATGTCTTCTTGTCATGGTCCTTGGCATCATTTAGCAATTTGAAGTATAGTAACTCAATATTGTAATCAATTCCTTTTTCAAAAGTTACTTTATTTCGTGCCAACCAGATGACAAAGTTAACGTAAGGTGCCAATCTAATATTGCCAAAGGAGCCTTTTTAAAAAGCTTTCACCATATCCACCCAGGCCCAGTCTTTATCTGTGGTCTTTTGCAGTGTTAAGTATCGTAGTTTATTCCAGATATCACATTCCTTAAGAATGTGGGAAATTGTTTCATCGGTTTTCTTGCACAGTGGACATACAGGATCCATTTTATACCTCCGCTTGTGGTGGAGGAATGCAGCAGTTGGTAGGGTCTCGATCTTTATTTTGTTGCATAATTTTAGTAACATTTTATTATTTGGAAGCAATCACTTTGTAGCAGTAATGCAATTTTACATTTTAGATAATTCTATTTAACAAAGTAAAATCTTTTTAGGTGAAAAATAAGATCAATAATAAAGAATAATATTATCATCATAATTATTATTATTATTTTTATTCTACATTGCACTAAATCTTATCTGTTTAGTTACACCAAAAATTGAATCTGAGTCATTTACAGCTTGAAAAGTATTTAAAATGTTTTTCCTTGTCATTTTCTCTTCACTCAATTTATTCATACATTTACAATGCAAGCTTTCTTGTGGAGTTTATAGCAAAACAAAAAATATCAATGTTACTATTTTTTGTTTTAAACTGAAGAATTATCATAAGAAAATCATGTTATATATCATTAAATTGGGAAATTTATAAGAAATGTAATGAGTTGTTAATAATAATGATGATGATGGTGGTGATAATAATTATATAAGAAAATCATGTTATATATCATTTGATTGGACATTTTATAAGAAATGTAATGAATTGTTAGTAATAATAGTAAAAATTATCTACTAAAATTTAAAAATTCTGAAGAATCATAAAAATAATAATTTTTAAAAATGTTAAAATCTTGTTTTTTATTATTTAGAATGTGTAATGACTATATTTTTTCAGCTTTATTAAATTCCTTAGTATTTTATGTTTTGTAATAAAATAAATTACACAGTTTTACATAATGTAAATTGAAGTTTTCTTAAAAATTGTGTCTAAAATTATTTCTCCAAAAATTTACTATGGCAATTGTAACAGAGTTAATCTAATTATTTTTTGTATGTTTCATATTAGTGACAAATTTCCATTTTAAATATTTCATAATTTTTAAAAATATTTAACTAAAAAATTATTTATTACATGTTTTTAGGATCAAGAATGGAGGCTTTCAGAGAGATGAAAAAAAACATTTTAATGTAAATTTAAAAGGAATTTCCTTTCATATCAATATTAGGAAAAAAATAATGATTCATTTATGAAATGTATAATTTGTAGAGCAGAATTTTCCATAGTAGTGGGTAGAAGATCTGCTATAACAAAGCATATCAAAACAGATGAACACAAACAACACCTTGATACAGCAGCAGTAATGTCTAAATAAATAGTATTTTACAAACTTTGAAGTTTTGGATCGGCAGAAAAATAATTAGCAAGTACTTTTGTTTTTCATACTATTATCCACAACAATAGCTTTAAAAGCATAATTGTACTAACAAATAAAAACATTTGTATACATCTCAACATTTTTGTGCAAGAACTGAGAGTAAGTCAATAATAACTTTGACATTTAAAAATTATCATGAAAAATTGTTGTAAAATGTGTTATTTGTCTTTGTGTTATCTGAGGTATTAAACCATAAAAAAAACAACCCAATATTAATAAAATATTTTGATATTAAAAGTAGGATTCAATTAAAAATTTTAAATTTATTTAATAAGAAGAAAATCATGGAAATTTTGTTAAAACATTTATTTTGAGTCATCAATGAAAATAATCTTAATTCTAAGATTGTGGCGCTATCAGCAGACAACATGACAAATTTTAGAGAATGCAAGCAGAAGATTAGCAGTAACTTACATACACACAAAATTGAAGAAGCTTTTGAAGAAAAATGTATTAAGAATTGATTGCAATGCATATATTGTTGAATGCTATAAATATAGCTTCATTCCATACCAATTGATGTAGAGGTTATAATAACAACTATATATTTATATTTTAGCTGTTTTACTTCTTTATATGGAAAATTTAAAACAATTTTATGAAGAGACTAATATAAAATATGAAAAGCTTCTCAGTTATTTAAAAGATGGGTTGCTTTGATGATAGCAATAAAATGCATTCTTACATTGTACTAATCACTTCAATCATATTCGTGTATTATTGAATAAATGTCTTAAAATATTGGAAATTTTTTTTCAATAATGAGTATTCTGAACTTATATTTCTTTTTGTATATAACTAAGTGTGCATTTTTCACAAAGTTGTACAAGAAATAGAATATGACAATATTTCAATCACAGAAGTTAGCATTATTTTAAATAGTTATTCTACAGTATAAAGCAAAATTTCAATGAAAGTTTCCAAATCCAAACGGTAAAAAATAAATTATTAATTATGGAAAAATTCAGTTCATGTATAAAGGAAAATTGCTTAAAGAAGTTATATAAGACATTTTCAATACTTTGAAGAACAGACTGTTATTTTACATGAAAGAAACAGTTTCCAGTGGATTCGTTTAAAAATGAAACTAGAATGGACAAGTATCATTACAACAGTTGAATTTGTACCATAAAAAACTAAAAGGTATCATTATTGAAGATAATTTCTTGTTTGAAGAAATAAAAAGAGTAAATATTTTTTTGACTATCAACAAAATTAAAAAATGGGTCTTAAAAAAAGTGATATTGGTGATGTGTCTCTGGGGGTATTTTTACCAATATCAGTCAGTTAACATCAATAAATTTTATTAAATAAAACTCAATGAATTAAAAATATCTACACATTTTTTCTTTTCAAAATAGTTCATGATTTTTCATGTATGTAAATGAAGACACCAAATTTCTTTTTAAAACTTGTTTTTTACATGACCATAATAAAAATTAAAAAAAAAAAAAGAAAAGAAAAAAAGAAAACAATAGGTTTGTTAATTAAATGTTTTTAGGGTGTTTTGGGATGGGTATATAAATGTAAAAAAATTGATTAAGTTGAGATTCTTTGTAATAGAAAAGGTGTTAAGGTAAAAATAATTTTTTAGTATTTTTGCATTTGTTTGGAATTTGTGATATTTATTATTATATATTTGTATTTTTATTTTATTTTTTAATGTTCCTTGAAAAAGACTATATTTTAAAAGAGTCATATAAAAAACAAGTTTTTAAAAGAAGAACTTTGGGTATTCATTTACATATACAAATAAAACTCCATGTAAATTAAATTTAACAAGCAAGTTTATTCACTTGAGAAAAGAAAACATATAGAAATAAAAGAATTACCAGTCTTAGAAATTCAATTGTAATAAACTTCTGGTTTAGTGATTTATTTCTCAATAGGTGCCACAAATTTTACAATCCTTGTTTACTTGTGCTACCATTAATTGGATTTCTTTTAAATGTACAATATGCACAATTGCTATATGATAATTTTATATTTTGCTTACTGCCATTACAAACTATCGACTAAAGACAACCTGGAATGAAATCACTGGCTGCACACACACTGTAGATCTCTGCGAGGGTTTTTTAAAACTAGTCTGATCTTGTATAAATCTATCCTCATTAGCATATATCATTATTAATGACATTCAAATGTGTGTGTGACATATACAAATTTTCTAGAGTGTTAAATAATAACTACTCATGCACTGTCTGCATTATGATTATATTAATTTACTAGTAAACTTTATCTTGGTGGTGGTACAGCTCTTTTTTCTTCTTGTTTTCTTCTTTAAATTTTTTGGGAAATAACAAATTCTTTACAAATACATTTGCTTGATTATCAGCTGCAGCTAAATCTATTATCTCTGTCTAGTCATCAATAGAAATTTCATCATTTTGAGCATTAAAGGTCTGGTAATACTATCTCTTCTTTAGCAGAAGTATTCCCTGTCTCTTGCTGATTTTATGTTGGCATGCTCTAATCCTGATAGTTCCATCTGACAAGTCAATAAATGGTTAATGTGCTTCTTTAATTGTTTTTCATTATCCAATTGAATTAATCTTCTTTGTCTAGATCATACTTGAAATATCACTCTCAGAAATTATTTTTTTCTTAAAATGTCCCATATCCATACTAATTCGCTGACTTTAAAATTTTTATGGTCAATAAGATAATTTCCAATCAAATTTTTACTTGGTAATAACACTGAAACATGCATGCGAAAAATTTTGTTGCAATAACTATTCCAATGGGGGTTTTTTTTTGATGATGTACAAGGTATGAACTGCTGAAAAAAATGCAGCATTCTTAATGCTTCATTGATATCCTTGTATGAAGTTTTGTTTAATGTCAATTTGAACTGTTGGATTGTTTTTCAGCTGGACCATTTGATTCAGGGTGGCACAGCAGTGTTAACACTTGACATATTCTCTTGTGAAACAAAAAATCTTAAATTGTTGTTATAGAGCAGCTTTTTTATTAGCCACAATAGTTTCAACATATCCATGATTTACTAAAATTTCCTTTTACAAATTTATACTCCATCCAATTGGTATAGATGAAATCATTCACAGGACCAGCACAGTCTATATGCAGTCTTTGCCAAAGTTGTGTAGATTTTGGCCAGAGTTTCATTTTTTTAAGGCAGGTTTACAGTAGATTGACATCCCAAGCAATACTTTGCCATTTGCTTAATTTCTTTGCTGATATAGGCTACCACACACAAGCTTATTAATGTTTTCATCTGGACTACTCTTGAATGTCCATTATGAAGTAATCCAAGCATTTGCTTTCATCCTTCCATTGATATAAGTAAATGATCAGTCACAAACTTTTGCATACCTTCCAAATCAGTCTTACTACATAATTAAGTCAACTTTATGGCCATCTGTATTTTATCCATTTCTCAAGTGTTTTATATCTGATCTAATTTTTTATTTAGCACTTTAGATTTCATAGAATCTATACAATTTATCTCACCAAATTTATGTTCAAACTCATGTGAATCTGGTAAATATGACAGGGCAGCTGCATGATTCTCTTTACCAGGCTTAAATATGAGTTTGTAGTAATAAGCAGCTAAAAGATTAATCCAATGAATCATACACTGATTGATATGTTTTGGAGTTTTCTTACAGGTTCCAAAAATTCCTAACAATGGGTGATGATCCATGTAAATTCTAAATTCACATCCATGGAAACTTTTAATAGCAATGACTATAACCAATGCTTTCTTGTCAAGATGACTGTAATTTTTTTCAACAGCTGTTAATGTTCTTAATGCATATACTATCACCATAGCAAGGGTGAAATGACAGCCTTACTCCATATTCTGAAGCATCTTTTATCACTATTACCCCCTGATTGTTGTGATAGTGTTCAAGGGGTTGATTGGAAGTTTTAAAAAAATCTTATGCTTTCTGAAAGGCTATATTATGCATTTCATCTCTGTTAGTGTCCCTTTTTAAGCAATTTTTACAAAGATGTCCCCATGTGCAACTTGAACTTTCAGAAAACTTTCAAAAAAATTTAAGCAAGTCTAAAAACACTGTACATCCCTCTATTCTTTGGTCTTGTGGAATTATTTATTACTTTTACCATTTCTGGGTTTGTATATTTACCCTCTTGACTTTATTTCTGATGCATTCCAAATACATTTGGAGATGTTTAGCCTTCTTACACCAATTTTTCTAGTTTACAACAAACTCCAAATACACATATAGGCAACTCTCACTCTGTTTCAATGGTAATTAAAATATCCAAATAAACAATAACTCTTTCTATTGCTTGAAATAAATTATCCATCTTGGCCTGAAATACATTTGATACAATTGTTATTCCATAATGTCGCTTATGGCATTTGAATAACCCCAGGTAATTAATAATGGTCAACAGTTCTACCATTTTATTCATTATAGAAATTTGGTAAAAAGCAGACTTCAAATTGATGAGAGGCCTTCTGTGGTGATCCTAACATCTACAGACACTTGGATTAAAGTAAACTCCCTTAGCAATATAAATATTTAGTATTATATATTAGTCTTCATGTAGACAAATGATCCTATCTAACTTCATTGTAACTACGACTGGTATATCCCATTGATTCTTCCACTGGTGTTAAAATGCCCTCATTCATTAAAACATTAATTCTCTTCCCCTTTGGGATTTAAAGCAAATGAGACTTCACAAAGTTATCTTACAATTGCTCTGGACACCCTTTCTAAGTTCAACATCAATTGGCCATATTATTAATTTGGCACATTGACTTTGCATTTGTTACAGACCACTGACTCCAGCTGTATTTGTTTAATGATATTAATGTGAATTTCCAATGATCTAAGCAAATTTCTACATGATATGGGACTAAAATCTCTTTAACTACATAAAGCAGTAGAAATTTAACTTTAGAGTTAATTCTAACTGATAATGTAATCTTGTTGTCTATTCTTATCATTTGTATCTGTAGCTACTATGTCAGGTTGCTCGAGTGTCAATTTCCTTTTATGCTTTCCATGTATTTTTGACCAATTACTTTGTGACATAAGGTACAAGACAACTCTACTATTTATTTCCATATTAATTTTTTTGTTTACCAATATTAATGTCCAGCAAGAAATAGCAATTATTTATATCACTTATTTTCTTAACATTATTTTTTACCTTTTATGCTCACTTTCCCTGATTTACAATCCAAACTTAAGCATGGTTTTAATACTTTTGTCTTTATTCTGACACACACATAATAAATATTCAATTAATTTACAAGCATGACATTTTTTTTCCTTTTATATTTACAACTTTTCTTCATGTGGCTTTTCTCTCACAACAACAACATATTAAAGTATCTCTAATAGTTCTGAGCTTCAGTCTTTCAGTTACTGTTTTGTTTGGGATTTTGAATGTGTTGTAGCTTGACATTCCATAGTATTTTCTAATATAATTTCATGTGCTATATATTTTTTCAATCACATATTTATAATTAGGTCCTGCTCACTCAATAGAGCTTTCCTGAACTTATTATCTGCCATTCACCATAGTAATTGAACCAAAAGCATATCATCCAGCTCATCATTAAAATTACATTCTTCAGATAATAATTTTAATGCAGTATTGTAATCTTTATATTTTTCTCACAATAACTGCTGTCTATTTCTGAATCCAAGACATGCCATCCATTTAGACATTGCTGGTTTAAAATGAGCAATTAACATCTCCTTTAATTCTTGATATGGTCCTTCTTTGGGAGATTCAAAATTGCAGTCAGTTTGTCACTTACAGGATGTCTTTTCCTGAGAACCATATAAGTGTCGCAACTTTAACTTTTCATTGATAAACATGTATCTTATGAGATGTTCAATATAAATTTTTTAATCCAATACATTAATATCAAATTCATGAATATTAATATTATTTAGTAGCCATCTTGCTTGATTATGTGAAATTCTATTAATGTCAAAGATGTTATCCACTTCTTATTTAGATATTATGCTACTTACTATGAAGGACTCAGTATCACTCTATGTAATACTATATACTTGCATAGGTTTTTCCATTGTCAACTTTACCATTCTTCTGTGCCACCCAGAGATATTTTTAATAATACCAGTCAGGTAACATCAGTAAGTTTTATTAAATAAAACTTCACACAAATTAAATTTAACAAACAAGTTTACTCATTTGGCAAAAGAAAAATATAGAAATAAAGGAATTAACAGTTCTTAGAAATTACTTTGTAATCTGTACAATTCATAATAAATTTCTGGTTTGGTGATTTACTTCTCAACATGAAATTTAACTAATCCTTGTTTACTTGTGTTATCAATTATTAGGTTTCTTTTACACACACACAATATGCACAACTGCTACATGTGGTGATTCTACATTTTTCTTGTGGCCACTAGAAACTATAGAAAAAAATAACCCAGAATGAAATTACTGGATGACAGTTAAACACACACACACACACACTGTAGATCTCTGCAAAAAGTTTTTTATATAAGTCTGATTCTGCATAAATCTATCTTCATTAGCATATATTTTTAATAATGGCATTGAAATGTATGTACATATGTAAATTTTCTAGAATGTTAAATAATAACTAGAAAAATTTATTCATGCACTGTCTGCATTATAATTATACTAATTTATTAGTAAACTTCATTTATGATATCAATATTTAACACATAAGCACACAAACTATTCAGTTGATAAAAGGAGAATAGAAATATTTATCCAATACCATATCCTGACAGTATAAATTTAATACCAGTCAGAAAGCAACAGTAACTTTTAAATAAATTTTATGTATAACTTAATGATAACAAAATAAATTTATCAATAACAAAATAGGAAAACAATATAAGGCTTCATGCGCCCATTAGGGTATAACTAAAATATATATATCTTTTAGGAACAGAAATCGGTTATAAACTATATCACCATAATGGAGATAATCAGCTGCTACTATAATATGCGAATCATACTTGCAATTATTATGCTTTCTTGCAGTTCATTAGCACTTCATTTCTCCACATTACACTTCATTACATACATACAAATGCCAGTGAGGTTTTTTTAAATACAAAAGTCCATTTATACCTAATTATTCCTCATTTGCATAATTTATATGATTAGCATATGCAGATTTTCTAGAATAGCTTAATATTAATAATGAGATAATTTATTCATGCACTGTTTGCATGCATTTACATAGTAAAATAATAATCTTTATTTACATTCATGCATATATATATATGAAAAACAAAAAAAAACACAAGTTAAAAAACTTGCTAACGCTTGTATTTATGATAACAGATGGCGTTCTATCAAAAACACCGTCAAGCATAGTTTTCTGTTTACATAAACGTCAGAGTGAGCATTCACTATCTCTAACTTTAATTCCACTTTCAGATCATGATTTCAAGCTATTTGCTATTGTCAGTGAAAGACAGGAATAAGAAACTAGATCTAAACACAAACTCTGAGCATTTATGAAACAGTTTCTATTCAGCTTGCAAGCATGAATCTTTTAGACACGTTAATGTCTTCAAACTCAGCATAGCAAGCCAGATAGCTACATGGGTCTGATCTCAGTTCAGCATCACCACATAGTAGAAGCCTCTGCAATATACATCATTGCAAGAAAGACCTCAAAGGTACAACACAAAACTTGTGTTTTTTTTTTTTTCATAAATGTACCTTTGAGGTGAACTGAGATCAGACCCATGTAGCTATCTGGCTTGCTATGCTGAGTTTGAAGACATTAACGTGTCTAAAAGATTCACGCTTGCAAGCTGAATAGAAACTGTTTCATAAATGCTCAGAGTTTGTGTTTAGATCTAGTTTCTTATTCCTGTCTTTCACTGACGATAGCAAATAGCTTGAAATCATGATCTGAAAGTGGAATTAAAGTTAGAGATAGTGAATGCTCGCTCTGACGTTTATGTAAACAGAAAACTACGCTTGACGGTGTTTTTGGTAGAACGCCATCTGTTATCATATATATATATTATACACAGACAGCTACCCCTCCCTTCTACTCTAGAAAATTCTCTAATTTTGAAGGTTTTCTGCACATACAAGCTCTTCTTGGAAAAAATCTCTCTTCTTCTTTTTTGAAGTTATAATCCTTTCTTCTTGTTCAGCTGTTTCAATAGTTTGATCTCTGATTGAATCATTTGTTACAGCTTTATTTACATCAACAGATTAATCCTCTTCCTTCTCAATAAAATTTTTGTCATCCTCAGATGACTTAACTTTAATACTATCTACATTTGATGACATATTTTTATAATGCCCTAAATGGTTTACATCTTATAAATATTTTTCTGATATTCACTTGTATCAACATAATTTAATGAAATAAGATTTTCAATGCTATTCCTGGTAACCATTTATTTTTTAAAGTATTACGTATCTAAACACTTTTTCCAATTTTAATATTTTCATAATCCATGTTAGTCTTAATTTTCCTTTGTAATTGGCATTAATTTAGAAAGATGGATATGGAATTTTTTGCACATTAACAATTCAGATAGTGTCTTATTATGGAAATTACAGTGCTGGAAAAATATTGCAGCAAACATTACTTCCTTAATATCCTTATGGTAAGTTTTTTCATCATAGATTTTAAATGAACTGCTTTCTCGATGAGACCATTAGACTCAGGATGGTAAGGTGGGACAAATAATGGCATATTTCCTTATCAGCTAGAAAATATTTACATTTCTGAGATGCAAAACTGGTACCATTGTCTTAGTACAAATGGGATTTACAAAGATCTCTTTCAAAATTCTAATGATATTTTCATCACTAATGTTTTTGATTTTATATTCTGTCCATCATAAACGATTCTACAAATTATTAAAATATATAACTATCCATTGACCTAGGTGGATGCATTTCTAAGTCTGAGTCCATTTGAGTCTAAATTTTGGTGGTAGGTTAGCGGTTTATGGTATTGTACAAAATCATCAAATGGCCTCTTTCTCAGCTTGGATCATCATATCTATGATCTAGTCAAAGCTTTCATGTGTGGATGATCTTGATGAAATAAGGTGATCATATGCTTTGATGTAAGTAGATCTTTATCTTTCTAGAAAGCAATATCCTGATCCTCAAATCAGGTCCAATCTTGCTACTTTTTTAATAATTTATATACAGTAATAACATGAGATTTTTCTTTAAAGAAAGCTCTCAAAGGTTGAAAAGCTCTAAAAATGCTTGTAATTCTATTATATTCTTAGGTTGTTCGGCAATTTTTATTATTTTTACTTTAGTTTTCAATTGTATTCTCTTGATAATGATTACACCGATTCCCAAAAAAATGTAACCAATTTATCCCTATTAATGGGTTAATGGGTAAAATGCTGCAGAAGAGTTTGCTTTTAACTGAAAGGAGACCCATTGATTTTTCTTGGAGACCTTAAAGGAACCAAGCAGGGTAAATTTTCTAATGTCTACTCCATATGTTCTTGTCATTGCAGCTGTTATTACTGTATAATTAGTCATATAGAATATGAATGGGCTGCTAACTGACACACATTAGCAAGCATGGTGAGTTTATTGGCTTTTTACCTCTGAGTTTAATCAAGATCTTAGTTGCCTGATAAGGCAGAATGAATGTGTGTGAATAATTTTTTTTTTGATATATACAATCATGACAGACAAAAAATAAATCATGGCCCTTATTCCAATGAGGTTGTAAAGCCACCAGCCAAGGCAGCTGTTGGTGGCCGAAGGCAGAGCGTGCTAAAAATCACTTGGTTCTGGAACCCAGGCTGCCATTTGATGATAATTTTTTATTTAGGTACTTACAATTGCAGTTTACTGTCAAGCAAAGATAGATTGCAAGAATTGGAAGAAGAACTGTCTTATATTAAATGGGGCATTTTGGACTTCGTGAAATTAGAAAAAAAGGTGAAGAGACAATTGATTTAAAAAGTAAGGAGGTAGTCTACTACAAAAGTACAAATATTGGAAGTACAATTGGAATAAGTTCATTATAAATAAAAAATGGAAGAACAACATTGTGGAGATTGATGGTTATCAGACAGAGTGGCAAGAGTAGTTATTTAACTTAATAGTAGATACCAAATGCAGGTTTATGCTCCAACAAATTCTCATAGTGATGAAATAGTAGAAGATTTTTATATGGATGTACAAAAGGTTTTTGATCAGACTAAACATTTTAAAATTGCTATGGGAAACTTTAATGCTAGAATTGGTAAAGAAACGAAAGATGCAAGTGCTGTAGGCAAATTTGGTTATGGTAATAAAAATGAGAGAACATAGACTTATGGAGTTTGCAGAAAAAGAAAAAAATTATATTATGCATTCTTTTTTTGAGAAAAATATTAAAAAGAAATGGACATGGAAGCATCCAAATAAAAGTACAGCAGAATTGGATTATATTTTGACTAACAGAAAATACATATTTCAAGATTGTAATGCCTTTAAAAAATTCAACATAGGAAGTGATCATCAATTAATAAGAAGTAAGGTATGTGTTAATGAAAAACTAGAGACAAAAATTATTAAGAAAAACAATATTTACAGTTGATATTTATAATCTTCAGAAACATTCTAAGGATTTAAATTAGAACTTGAAAATCGGTTTCAAGTATTATTAGATTTAATGAAATTAATAGAAAAATAACTGATACACTTTTAAAAACTCCTATGTGACTAGAGAATTTATGAAGAAAAGAAGGAATATAAAGATATATAAAAATGATTCATTAGGAGAGGTTAAATATCTCGAATTTTGTAAAGTGGTGCATAAAAGAGTATCATGATATAAGAAAGTATAAATGTGAACTAGAAAAGGAAAGCTATAGAAGAGAATAAAAGTCTCAAGAGTGTAAAATGTCTTGGTATTAGTAGAAAACTTATTTCCATAATAAAAAAAAAGATAAAATCATTACTAAAAAGAGAGATGGTATCATGAAATGTGAAGAAGAATTCCCTCAAAAATTATATAGCAATAAACAACAAAAAAAAGTAGCCCTACAACTACTATACCTTCTAAATTGCTCAAGATTTTAAATGAAGAAGTGAGATATTCAATTAAATTTATGAAGAAGAGAAAATCTTGTGGTAATAATAAAATTATAATTGATATCTTAAAAAAGCAGATGAAGAAATAAAAAAAATTGTGAAGTTACATACTAAATGTTTAAATGATAAAGATATACCAGATGATTAATTGGGACAATGCAATACTAATATTAATATTTAAAAAAATATTACCAAAATCATCTTTTCCTTTATTTTTGCTATAATATCTTATATAAATCCAATTTATCCAAATCACTTTGAATACTTTTTAGCAAAAATCTTTTATTGTACATATATACACATACAACTAAGTGTATACATGTACAATAAAAAGTTTTTGCTAAAAAGTGTTCAAGCTGATTTAATAAAATATTTTAAAAAGATGATAAAGAAGATATTAGAACTTACAGACCTATCAGTTTTTCATAAGTTTTATACAACATTTTTACCAAAATAATTACAACTTGTCTATAGTGAACTTTCGATTTTAACCAATCAAAAGAACAAGCTGGATATAAAAGTGGTTTTAGTATAGTGTTGTACATCCACATATTGAGGGAAGTTATAGAAAGGATTAATGAATATGAGGTGCCATTATGCTTTGAATTTGTACATTATGAAAAGGCATTTGATTCTATAAGCATTGTTTCAGTGATTAAAGTATTAGATCATCATGGTATATTTTGAAAAATATTTATAAAAATGCAACAGCAACAATTAGATTATATAATGATACTAGGAAGATTAACATTGAGAAGGCTGTTCGACAAAGTGACTCCATATCTCCAAAACTTTTTACAGTAGTTTTGCAAGAAGTATTTGTGAATTAAAATCGGAAGCTAAGGATAGAAGTAAATGGAGATTATTTAAATCATTTAAAATTTTATTTTTTTATCAAAACTTTATTATATACTATGTTTTCACTTATTAGATCATTCTGTTAATCCTTTGGTTACGAGATTAACTCAGTTATTTATATTAGTTCTTGTGTTATCCATGTTGGAGGGTCTTGTTCCCTCATTTGTTATCTTTGTTTATCAGCTTCCATGTGGCTTGACAACTGCATCCATTCTGCTATGCCCTGAAGAAGTTAATTTAATGCAGGCAGGAAGCAATGGTAACTTTTAAATAAATTTTCAGTACAACTTTATGGTAACAAAATAAATTTGTTTAATATCAATATAAGGGATTTGAACTCAGAATTTCAAGCACCTTCAACTACCCATACTATCTCATACCACTGATACACATGACCACATACATGTAGAAAAGATAAATAATCACCAATAATCATATTTTGTGCTAAACCAGCACTCATCAGTTGGTCCAGATTATCATCTCCCATACATTGTATATAATCAGTGCTCAGTTTATATTAAGATAGCAAATCCTCATACCTTAATGGAATAGTGCCTGTATTTCAAATATTTACACATTAAGCCTGCATCTTGGCCATCCCTCTTCTATGTATTTAAATAAATAAAATCCTATACATGAGGGGTCAGAGTGACTTGAGGTCAACATGAGCATGATAATATTGGCATCAGGATGGAATCTGGGCTTTCCATCATCAGATTTTCAATGGTATGGATGAAGAGTTAGAGGTTGGAGTGGATTGAAGCCTGTCCATTAAGATATGAGGATTTGTTATCTTAATATAAACTGAGCACTGATTACATATATGTATGGGAGAAGATAATCTGGACCAACTGATGAGTATTAGTTTAACACAAAATATGTATATTGATGATTATTTATCTTTTCTACATGTACATGGTCATGTGTATCAGTGGTATGAGACAGTATGGATAATTGAAGGATGCTTGAAAGTCTGAGTTCAAATCCCCTATATTTACAATTCGGCTCCAGGTATGTAAAGAGTGCCTGTATTTCAAATATTTATTTAATATTAACAAAATAGGAAATGAATAAAAAATGATTAGAAATTTCTGTAGTACACCTTAAATTGAAGAAAGTTCATCACAGCATCCATTAAGATATAACTACAATATATATAGATACTTGTTAGGAAGAAAAATCAATTATAAACAATATTATCATTATGCAAACAATGAGCTACTATTATGATGTACAAATCAAATCATATTCCCAATTATTATGCTTCCTAACAGTTCACTACACTTCATTCATCATCATCATCAACCATTATCAATCCACTGCAGGATGGTCTCTCCAAGTTCAATCCATCTTCTTCAATCTTTAGCTTCTCTTCTCTACATCACCCCTACACCCTTTCTTATTTTATCCATCCATCTCACATATGGTCTCTTTCTGGGTCTTTTACAATTTCTTGGAACCCAGATTTCAATTGTCCATCTATTATCATCTCTTCTAGCAATATGTCCAGCCCAACTCCACTTCAGTCTTTTAATTTTTTCGATGAGGTCAGTAACACTTGTTTGTTCACTTAGCCATATACTGCATTTTCGATCTCTTTCTTGTTACTCCCAACGTGCATCTCTCCATACTTCTTTGAGTAATCCAAAGTCTCTGTATTGCTCTTCTATTAAGTGTCCAAGTCTCAGATCCATAAGTAAGAACTGGTAAAACACATTTATTAAAAACCTTCCTTTTCAAACACATAGGCATATTTCCTTTTAGTATCAAGTTATTTCTACCAAAAGCACTCCAACCAAGTTTAATTCTATGATTAATTTCATCCATTATGTTTCCATCTGTATTAATAATCTGACCAAGGTATTTGTAGCTGTTAACTTCTTCTAACTCATCATAATCAATCTTTATTTTCATATTTTGAGAAAATCCATTAAACATTACTTTAGTCTTTTTAACATTTATCTTTAGTCCTACTTTCATCTGATAACTCCTGCAACATTTCCTGCAGCTCTAAAGCATTATTTGCAAAAACAACTACATCATCTGCAAAATCTAAATGACTTAAATAATCTCCATTTACTTTCACTCCTTTAGCTTCCCATTTTAATCCACAAAATACTTCTTGCAGCACTGCTGTAAAAAGTTTTGGAGATATGGAGTCACCCTGTCTTACACCCTTCTCAATGTTGACTTTCCTAGTATCATTATGTAATCTAATTGTTGCTGTTGCATTTTTATAAATATTCTTTAAAATATGACAATATCCTGGATCTATACCTTGATGATCCAATGCTTTAATCACTGAAGAAATGTTTATAGAATCAAATGCCTTTTCATAATCTACAAATCCAAAGCATAATGGCAACTCATATTCATTTGTCCTTTCTATAACTTCTCTCAATACCTGGATATGATCTACTGTACTAAAACCACTTTTAAATCCAGCTTGTTCTCTTGGTTGGTGGAAATCCAATGTTCTCTGTAGACGAGTTGTAATTATCTTGGTAAAAATTTTGTATAAAACTGATAAAAGGCTGATAGGTCTGTAATTTCTAATATCTTCTTTATCACCTTTTTTAAATATTAATACTGCATTCTTCCAATCATCTGGTACATCTTTATCATTTAGACATTTGGTATATAATTTTGCTAAAAAAATTCTATTTCTTCACCTGCTTCTTTTAATATATCAATTATAATTCCATCATTACCTGGAGCCTTTCCTTTCGTCATAAATTTAATTGCATGTCTCACTTCTTCATTTAAAATTCTGGGCAATTCGGAAGATATAATAGATATAGGAGGTACTTGTTCTTTATTACTATATAATTCTTGATAGAAGTCTTCTACCCATTTCATGATGTCATCTCTCTTTTTAGTAATAATTCCATCTTTTTTTCTTATTGCAGATATAAATTTCCTACCAATACCAAAATGTTGTTTTACACTCTTGAGACTTTTATTCTCTTCTACAGCTTTCCTTGCTAGTTCACAGTTATACTTTCTTATATCATTTTCAACTCTTTTCCACACCATTTTACAAAATTTGAGATATTCAATCCTTTTTAATGCATCATTTTTGTATATCTTCACATTCCTTCTTTTCTTCATAAATTCTCTAGTCTCAGTAGAAATTTTATTGTTTTATTGGTCAATTGCTGCTTTTTTCTACCAGCTATCTTTGTTGCAGTTTTTAAAAGTGTATCAGTTATTTTCATATTAATTTCATTCAAATCTGAATCATGTTCAAAATCTACTAATACTTGAAACTGATTTGTAAGTTCTAATTTAAATTCATTAGAATGTTTCTAAAGATTAGGAATATCAACTGTAAATATTGTTTTTCTTAATAATTTTTGTCTCTCTAGTTTTGCATTAACATGTATCTTACATCTTACTAATCGATGATCACTTCCTGTGTTAAATTTATTAAGAACATTACAATCTTGAAATATGTATTTTCTGTTAGTCAAAATATAATCCAATTCTGCTGTACCTTCATTTGGATGCTTCCATGTCCATTTCCTTTTAACATTTTTCTCAAAAAAAAAAAAAGAATTCATAATATAAAGTTTTTCTTTTTCTGCAAACTCCATAAGTCTATGTCCTCTCTCATTTCTATTACCATAACCAAAATTACCTACAGCACTTTCATCTTTCATTTGTTTACCAATTCTAGCATTAAAGTCTTCCATAACAATTTTAAAATGTTGTTTACTCTGATCAAAAGCCTTTTGTACATCCATATAAAAATCTTCTACTACTTCATTACTATGAGAACTTGTCAGGGCATAAACCTGAATTATCTGCATTTGGTATCTGTTATTAAGTTGTATAACTAATCTTGCCACTCTGTTCGATACACCACCAATCTTCACAATGTTGTTCTTCCATTTTTTATTTATAATGAATCCTATTCCACTTGTATTTCCAATATTTGTGCCTTTATAATAGAGTATATGTCCATATTCGTGCCTTTATAATAGAGTATATGTCCACTTTTTAAATCAATTATCTCTTCACCTTTTCTTCTAACTTCACAAAGTCCAATAATGTCCCATTTAATATAAGACAATTCTTCTTCTAATTCTTGCAATCTTCCTTCACTTGAAAGTGATCTACAGTTGTAAGTACCTAAATAAAAAGTTGTCAACAAATGGCAGCCTGGGTCCACAATCAGGGGATTCTTAGCACCTTCTGCCACCAACCGTTGCCTTGGTTGGTACTTTACAGCCTCCAGGGAATAAGGCCATGATTTATTTTTGTCTGTTGTGATTTTATATAACTATAGGAAAAATATTTATCATTTACATATACATTCATTCTGCATTATCAGGCAACTGAGCCAATAAACTCACCACAGTGGATAATGTATGTTGGTGAGCAGCCCATCCATATTCATATATTATATGAATAATCATATAATAATAACAGCTGCAACGACAAGAATGTACGGAGTGGATATTAGGAATTTGCATTGCTCAGTTCTTTTAAGGCCTCCAAGAGGAATCAAAAGGTCTCCTTTCAGTTAATAGCAAACTCCTTTCTGCAGCCTACACTTCATTACATACATGTAAATTCTAGCGATTGTTCTTTTTATCCAATAGTTCATTTGTGCATAATTATTCCTCACTTGCATAATTGATATGATTGGCACATGCAGATTTTCTAGAGTAGTTTAAGAATAATAACAATTTATTTAAGCACTGTCTGCACTCATTTACATAGTAAAATAATCTTTATTTATAATTCGCGAGTATATATTATGCGCGAACAGACAGTCCACCCACTTTAAGGAACATATTTCTAATGAAAACCTTACATTACTAATTGAATTTTCATTGTGTTGCACTGTATTGCTTCTGTTGAGAGTGTGTTTTCGATTGGATATGACTACTGCAGCAGTGGAAAATCATGATTATTTGTAAAGACTATCGTCTTTCATATCCGAAAATTTAACTCAAGTGATGTAATTTGTAACGAGATAAGCCAATTGTTAGAAGGATATCAACAATTACTGAAACTAAAACAAATATATTCAGTCGAAAATAAAGATTTACAAAAAAAAAAAAAACCTGCTTTATTCAATATTATATTAAATAAGTAATAAGATGTTTTTAAAAGTAGCATTAAAGGTGTAAGATGGTGATTATTTAATAAGATATATGAGTTTTTAATAATATTAAATCATCTATGCTCTTTATTACTATTTTACAAAGCTTTTATTATAACCCCCTATGACAGTTTCGATTGAACATTTTATTATTATATATCTTTATCAAGTTTAAAAAAAAAACGCTTTTGACAATAATATAAAAATATTTAAAAAGCTCTCAAGTAAATAATAATAATCTAAAAAAAGAATCATTAAGTCTTTTAGCTAAGAAAGGTAACTTTATTCATAATCGTTTCCATAGCTCACTAATCTACAAGGTTTATTTTAAATATTATAATACTATTATTCATAATCAATTGTTTCCATAGTTTACTAATCAACAAAGTCTATTTTAAATATTGTAATACTATTATTCATAATCAATTGTGCTATGTGTGTGTGTATTCACATATACACGCAATAATAAGCGTTGTTAGCCGAGGGGTCATCGCAGCCACCTTGCAAGCAAGTAGTTGTTTGCAGATGGTTGTGGGTTCGCATCCCGGCCGATGCTATCACATATGAAAAAAAAAATAATGTAACTATTATAAATGAATACAAGTATGTTGTTTCCATATTCACTAATCTACAAGGCCTATATTCACCCCCATTATATTTAGAGATATATAAAAATCAGTTTTCTATATTAATTCAATTTCGACATAATTTTTTAAGTAATTAATAAATAAATTTACGAAGCAACATACCATCTAATAATAACTTTTTATACCTTAATAACTAATAGGATTAATGCGATTTAAGCACGTGATTTGAAAACTAAGTATCTATACTCTACAATACAGAATTACAAATATATCAACAGTTTTTAATTCAGTAATCGGATAAATTACGCAAACGAAAACAGACTATCAATACTTATAATATAATTTTAAAAGCCCACGTCCCCACCCGTTTTTTTACGCATGCGTTAATGGTATACAGAAAAACCTGCAAACAGTTTTACTGCTTTTCTCCGGTAAGTATGTATATATATTTAATGTGGTTAAAATTAGTCTTATTTTTTTATCACTTAGTTTTATTTTTGATACTTGTAATAACGCCGTCTATATAGTTTGGCTAAATTCTTCATACTTTACTGCTGCGTAGTTTGAATTCAACTCCTACTATTATGTGATAGCAATCTTATTTCAATCTTTTAATAATTATATCACAATGTTAAATGTTTTAACTAAGGCATTTGAATTTTCATTTACAGGTCTTAGATTTTCTACTGTGAAATATTTTTCTGCAATGGTGAGTTAAAATTTTTGTCTTTAACCTTCATATTATTGGGCATTCGGTTATTAAATTTAATAATTGAACATCTAATAATTTTACAATTCCTAAATGTCTTTTATTATTCTTGTATCTCCTTATATATCTTCTATAAATTATTATTATTTTTTCATGTGTCATAGCATCGGCTGAGAAGCAAACCCGCTAACCCGGGACAACTGCTTGTAAGGCAGCGTTAATTAAATGTGGCCTAGATTTTTAAAAAAGATAAGTCAAAATATATAGCTACGTTAAATTGAGGCTTTAAATAGAGGAAATTTCGGTAAAGATTACCTTTAGCGGGCTGAAACATACGCGCTCTGGCGGAAAATTTCGAAATTCTTTTTTCCAATTTTGTGACTCCCCCCCTTGTAGTTGATACTTTAACAATATTTATAGTTGTAAACTTGGTCCTTTGACAATATCTGTAGTTGGAAAGTTGCTACTTTGACAAAGTAATTGACATATGCTATTTGGTGTTTGAAATTTATTCAGAGAACTCGTGAGAATCACATTACTTCACGACTAACTACAATAAGGCTATATGGCAGGCATAAATCGAATAACATTTATCGTGCCAGTAAGATTTTCCGGCTATTCGCGCAGAATCTTGGCGTCGTGTCATTTGATGGAGGAACTACGAACTCCGGAATTGGCAATGAGGTGGATAAGGCGGCTGCTAAAGAACAATATCCTATGTCAGCGACGGATTGTTCACTGATGAGATATGCTCAATGCGCAGATGGTGTTAGATGGCAATGCAGATTATGTCGATGCGTGCGGAACAAGTTAAAATGGTAATTTGGTACCAGTAATGCCTTATTTTCGTCCAATCTGGATGAATTTTCATTCAGGACTGTGCAATACTGACACCAATTTTGTGGAATTTATGCAATGAAGTTATTCCGCTAGAGCGCTATGTTTCGGCCCGTTAAGGGTAATGCTTACCAAAATTTCTATCAGACTCTGGCTTGAGACAGATTTTTCTCGGAAAAATACTAGTTTTTTTAAAAAAGAGTTTTGTACGCACTGTAAAAACTAAGAATTAAAGCTTCATATAATGTTAGAAGTTCTTATTAAAATATTTGCTAATTAGTAAAAAAAAAAAGTTCTTTAAATGTTAATGATTACTTATTAAGTAGGAAGCACTATACCAGGGCCCCCAACCCTATGCCCGCGGGCACCATGACGCCCGCAGACCATTTTATGTGTGCCCGCCGCTATCCGAACACGATAAAAAAATATCTGATACAAATAAATTTAATTTTTAAAATTTCTTATAAATTATTGTCTTATATTGTAATCAAATTGTAGGGCATACTTATACTTTTACAGCATAAAACTATAAATGTTAATTATAGGTTAAAATTTTATTTTTGAAATAAATATTTTTTTGTACATTATGTGTATTATTAACAATATCCAACTATAAATTTACATTGAAAAAATAAATGGTGCCCGCCACCTAGCCGCTATTATAGAATGTGCTCTTAAATGCAAAAAGGTTGGGGACCCCTGCACTATACAGAAGTTTCTACTTATATTTATTGTATGATTATTAATTTAAACGACTTTGACCTAAGTATTATGTATATTCTAAGGTTTTTTTTTCATATTTATTTGAAATTATAATTGCTTCATGGCGTCTGCTTTTATTTTCTTATACAAATTTTGAATGCTCCATCTAAGTATTAAACAATTATCTCTTTTTTTAGTTGTTTAATGTTGCTATACTTGAACAAATTACTACTGGAAGTAAAAGGTATTTAAAATTTAATTAGGAAAAAAATTGGTGAGAAATTATATTTTTAGAGAGCATACTAATATTCAGTTATTTATTATCTTGTGATCTATAATCACAAGAAAGGGAAGGCTCCAGGTAATGATGGAATTATAATTGATATATTAAAGAAGCAGGGGAAGGAATAGAAATTTTTTTAGCAAAGTTATATACCAAATGTCTAAATGATAAAGGTGTACCAGATGATTGGAAGAATGCAGTATTAATATTAATATTTAGAAAAGATGATAAAGAAGATATTAGAAATTGCAGACATATCAATCTTATCAGTTTTATACAAAATTTTTACTAAGATAATTACAACTCGTCTACAGAAAACACTGGATTTCCACCAACCAAGAGAACAAGCTGGATTTAAAAGTGGTTTTAGTACAGTAGATCATATCCAGGTATTGAGAGAAGTTATAGAAAGGACAAATGAATATGAGTTGCCATTATGCTTAGGATTTGTAGATTATGCAAAGGCATTTGATTCTATAAACATTTCTTCAGTGATTAAAGCATTGAATCATTAAAAGGTGTAGATCCAGGATATTGTCATATTTTAAAGAATATTTATAAAAATGCAATAGCAGCAATTAGATTACATAATGATAGTAGGAAAATCAACATTGAAAAGGGTGTAAGACAGGGTGACTCCATATCTTCAAAACTTATTACAGCAGTGCTGCAAGAAGTATTTTGTGGATTAAAATGGGAAGTTAAAGGAGTGAAAGTAAATGGAGATTATTTAAGTCATTTAGATTTTGCAGATGATGTAGTTGTTTTTGCAAATAATGCTTTAGAGTTACAGGAAATGTTGCAGGAGTTATCAGATGAAAATAGAACTAAAGATAAATGTTAAAAAGACTAGAAGTAATGTTTAATAGATTTTCTCAAAATATGAAAATAAAGATTGATTATGATGAGTTAGAAGTTAACAGTTACAAATACCTTGGTCAGATTATTAATACAGATGGAAACATAATGGATGAAAGGATGAAATTAATCATAGAATTAAACTTGGTTGGAGTGCTTTTGGTAGAAATAACTTGATACTAAAAGGGAAATATGCCTATGTGTTTGAAAAGGAAGGTTTTTAATAAATGTGTTTTGCCAATTCTTATTTATGGATCTGAGACTTGGTCACTTAATAGAAGAGCAATACAGAGACTTCAGACCACCCAAAGAAGTATGGAGAGATGCATGTTGGGAGTAACAAGAAGAGATCGAAAACGCAACGTCTGGGTAAGAGAACAAACAGGTGTTAAGGTCCTCATTGAAAAAATTAAAAGACTGGAGTTGGGCCGGACATATTGCTAGAAGAGATGATAATAGATGGACAATTGAAATTTTAAACTGGATTCGAAGAGATTGTAAAAGACCCAGAAAGAGACCACATGTGAGATGGATGGATGAAATAAGAAAGTGTGCAGGGGTGATGTGGAGAAGAGAAGCTAAAGATAGGAAAAGATGGATTGAACTTGGAGAGATCTTCATCCTGCAGTGGATTGATAATGGTTGATGATGATGATGATCTATAATACGAAAAGTAGATTTCACCAACTGCAAGCTCAGTTGGAGATTCAAGACTAGTTACTGGAACTTAAACAAGGTGATGCAAACGTTATGCATCCATGGAAATAGCATTGGAATAGATATAGCTTTTTGAATTTCAACTGTGATTTGTTATGCTTCTCTAGCATTTGTTCAAATTTAGTCTAATGAAATGCTTCAAATATTTTAAAATCTTTAACTCATATTAAAAAAGGCTTTCAAAATTAAAACTGATATTATTGATCTAACTTTAGTTTATGATTTTGTTTGGGGAAATTGTCTAAAAAATACTTCAATAAAAAAATTCAAATGACAATAAATGATAAATCATAATAGATTATAAAATTTTATAGAACAGTCTACCACAAGTTCAGTACTCATACCTTTAATATATTCATTATTTGTTTATGACAGGATTCATCTAAGCTGATGATATTGCTTTGACATATCAAAAATGATTCTTTTCTGAAATAGAAAAATTGTTCAATAAGGATATAAAATTATACATTGGAAATCTTTTTCAAAGACTAGAATCTTATTCCTAATTCCATAAAGAATATGCTCAATTTTTCATCTAAACTGAATCTATTTGTAATCTGAACCTAACCTTTTGCAACAATAGATTGAAACACAATCCTATTCCACATTATTTAGAAGCAACCTTGGATTAAAACTTGTTTTTTTTTTTTTTTTTTATCTATAGTTAAATCAAAACTAAATCTTAGAAATAAACTCCTTGAAAAGCTTGCAGGTACTTATTGGGAATGTGATGCCAATACTTTACAGATTACTTTCTTAGTATTAGCAAATTTCGTTTGCAAATATTATGCGTGTTTGGAGAAAAAATTTCCACACTAAATTTCTGGCTACTTAAATATTATCATGAGAAATTTTATTAGCATATTCAAGTCTATTCTTTTGTAGAGGCTTCCTACTATTTTATATATTGTACTGGTCGAAAAACATATGTTTATCCAACAAGACCTAGAATAATGGTAAAGTACCTTAAACCCAACCATGTACAAGATACAAAGGTCAGATACATCGTGGATTCTGCCCTATTTACCTGTTATCCCAAATCTAAGACATAATCAACATTTCCCAAAGATCATATCGTACATTTCTGTTTTACCGGCCTGGAGCAAAGCCTCGCAGTATAACATTGAGGATAATGATGATGGTTCAATGAGACCTTGAGTGACCCCTTTTTTTGACTTAATTTATAAGTAACAAAGAAAATGAAAAATAATTAAATGATTCAAACAACTGGAAATTTTATATATACATTTAGACTATTAAAAATATTAAGTTACAATTCCTCAAGCTCACGAATTAGCTGTATACATTCGTTTACTAACTAGACATATAAATTTAAAATAGATCACGTCATGAGGTGACTACATATATTTAAATAAGCGGCGATCATTTTCCTTAGCCGAATACATTATTTATACAATTATTAGATTGTAGTATTCTAACAACTTAAAAAAAAAAAAATGCCAATGGATTTTTAGCAAATTAAACTTCCCGTTTATGATTATAAAAAAAAAAAAACAATTTTTCTTTTTAAATTAAATAATTCAAGAAAATAAAAAAACAATGTCAAAAGGCTATAAAAAAACAGCTTGACATTTTTACAGGGTTTCAAAATGACAAAGATAAAACATGCTATTTTACATTTTTTTATAAAGACAGACTTTCATAATGTCTTTATTTTATTTAAGATGGACCTCACTGAAATAGCATACAGTAATTTATAATTATGTTACAACATTTATAACTGTAAGTTGTTAAATGGCGGTCAATTATCATGCACACGATCCCAGTATTTTACATTAAAATTTGCCATTTGATCGCTTATATAAAAAAAATTCATAATTTAGTTAATAAACAAGGTCTAATTAACCACAGGCAGAAAAAGAAAATTAGTTACTCAGATTGAATATTCTCGACATTGGTAGAATCATTTCTTTCTGGCTTGCATAGTAGGTAGGCATTAAAATAATGAACAAAATCGGAATAATAATATGATTGCATAAGAAAATGAATATAGGCTAATACGAGCTGTTTTACAAATCACTCGTACTCTTACTGCCACAAAAAGGGTTGGTATGCCCGCGATCTTGCAGAAAGATACCAAATGAAGAGATAGGTTTTACTGGGGTCCGGTATATGGATATCATACAGATCACTTTTGACTACCTCGCTTACTCTCCGGCATACAGCAGTATGTACTTCCAGGAACAAGATTGTATAATAAAATGACCTTTAAATAGATCCCCTCTAACATGCTCGACATTCTTCATCCACCCGATTACTTATCTATCACAAAAATATATGGATAATTATAATTAGGGAGCCTTAAATAGTCTAATATAGCATAAAGATTCACTGAGGTACACTTGCCTAACCGATTCCTTCACGTGAAAATATTTAATCAAAATACATAAATGATAAATATATCTTAAATAGATTACTCCCCTTCCTGCATTTTGTTTTAACAAACATTGCGTGATAATAACCGATGCTGTCCAGCAGCGCTGTTTCTAGGTCAATTATATATTTTATTTCCATCCCATTAAAAAAAAAAATATTTATAAAATCTCGTAAACATTAAATAAAGTTACTAATGTAAACACATTTTTATTAAGGTTATTTCATGCAACGCCACAAGCGAGTAAGAGAAAACAACTTATTTTGCTTTCTAATTAATTTCTCTACTAGCCCCCACCCCCTCCTTTTTAGTATACTTTGCTATTACACAAATTACTATCTCAAAATCCTTGCTAGTGAAGTTGGTTCAATAAAATCATAGAAATTATACTATGAAATTAATACAAAACAAATAAATAGCATATTGAAATGGCAATTATAAAAAAAATTTATATATAAAAGTTTTGTGAGCTTGAGTTATCAAAGAATTATTACGAATAAATTAAGAGAGGGTTAAAGAGTCGATCACTGATATTATGTTATATACTTTGGGCTTCCACATCAAAATTTAAATATATACATTTAAATTAATATTAGTTTAGAAAATAGGTCTTTTAAATAAAAAAAATTTAAATATAAGACAGGATCTGGAGTCTTGGTAGCTTATAAGTATTATTACCTCGGAATTCCCTGGAGCGATGGTACAGGCGAACTCTTATGGCTTGCGGCACTCTTCAAGGACAGGACTATAGCAACCGCATAGCTAGGAGACAGGATCCGGAGAGGGAAAGGTGACGATGTTTCCACACAACTGTACTCTTTTTTTTTCTTATTCAAACCCCCCCCCTTCATTTATACTTTGACTCCAGTATTTCAACTATTTGCTACCTGAAGCAATCTTCTAATTCACATCCTGCCTTGGATAAAAGAAACATACATTCATTTATATTTTTAGAAAATTCGAACCTCGATAAGGATCAGTAGTTTAATTTTGGACAATCTTATACATTTAACACACATTAAACAAAAAGAACTCCTAACAGGTTAATGGAAATTAAAATATTTTTTTTTTTTTTTTTAATTTTAAAATAAAATTTACAATATGTTTCCGTGTTGACTTTTACTTTAAAAATCCCTATCGAGGCACAAATCTTCTTGGTATGCCATCTTGGATTCTCTAATAAACAATAAAACAGACTTGAAAAAAAAAAAGAAAACTGTTGAATTTTCTTATTAAAATGCATTATTTTGTTATATATATAAAAAACAATTATATATATATATTATCTGAAATAAATTATAACAGTTAATTCGAGGTGATTATGATTTAAATACATTAATAATAACAATACGAAAAAAGTTTGTATAGAATACATCAATATATACAGACATTATTATTTACATTGTCACATATGTGGGTTGAAATCAAACCCTATTAGTTGGTGGATAGGCGGAATAGACCGTGAAATGCAAATCTGAATCAGATTTACCATTTCAATATATATGATGTAACACTCATATATAATTGTATAACACGTATTTATAAGTTGAAATAAAACAAAAAGTAAATAATTTTAAGAAATAAACGAAAATAGCAGTTAGATCAATTAGTAGAGTTTTATTAATTAAATTACAAGGGGGATGGGAGAAAATCTGATTTAAGTAACGATTTAGAACCCGCTCTCTTTTTATTTTTAAGAAAGAATTAATGATATAAAAGAAATAGGATATAATGTAGATTAAAATAAAAATGTAATTCAAAGTAGAAAAAATGCAATTAAATTTTGGAAAATTCCTGGCTGATAAGATAGTAGATTAATCTAAAGAAAAAGATAAGATTAATCATTTAATTAAAAACTAAAAGCAAAAATGTATAAAAGTGAACAATAGGAGGGGGAGGTATAAAAACAGCGGCTTGATAGTTGGAGGTAAAGAGTCGGTTAAAAATTTTTGTAAGGAAGAGAGAGTCATGTCCATGAATCAGTAATTAATAATTGACTAAGCAACACCATGCATTGTTAAGAAAACCACAGGAATGCCCACCAGGTCTTCATTCCCTGACCATCATAATCAGTCTCTCCTGCTATCAATGCCTTGCCCATAATGTAGGACTCTGCCACATATACTCTCCTATTGCTGTTCTGAAAAGGGAAAAGAAACTAGCTGAGGACCAAATGGGCAGTCATGAAGAATGCCAAGAGCATCACTTAAAAAGCCCATAGACCATAAAGGAAGAACTATCCAAATTATCAAAAATAGATGGTGTCATCTCTAAGTGAAAACCTAGGTAAATATATTGAACATTGTTGATAAATGTCTAGACATTATTAAGTGCAAATGAACTGATATAAAGAAGAACTATTAACATTACAAATGACAGAATTATATAATGGAAGTATGCGATGAATGAACTTTTGTTAAACTATATTTATTCTATTTGATAATTAGTGTTATATCTTTTTATTGTGTAAATATATGTGTAATTGAAACATTAATTTATTGGTATGTATATAGGAATAAAAAGTGTTTACTAAATATTGCTTGGTCTGTTCTCCTTCTTTTCCTGCATTGCCATGATTAGGGAATTGGACAAGTTTGATAGTTTCTGTTGATTTATGTGCTGAATCCCGTTTCATAGTGTTGGAGCTAATCTGTGTAAGTTTCCAAGTGCTGGGTTTTGTTATACTTTTTGTCCGGGCATTCTAGTTATATAAAGCTTATATGGCAACAGTGCCTGAAGTTAATCTTGAAAAAAATAAATTGCTTTTGGAAGATTGGCATAGTACCAGCAGTTATGGAGTGGTGTTGTGATCAGGAAAAATGATTGGGATTCATGTGATCATGTAGTCTCTATCTGGTTATAGGTATGATTGATAGTTAATCTATCAGTAATATTCTATCCCTCTACTTGAGTGTATGATTATAGGGTGTCAAAATCATCCTAAATTTACAAATAGTTATATTAAGTATGTGAGATTACGTCTCTTAAGTAAATCAACTCAAACAATGCAATGTCATATTTAATGGAAGTTATTAAGGTGTATAAATTTATAGTTGTTATATAACTTAAAAGAAAGGAAATAAAATAAGAAAAGAATGTTTATAATAAATACTAATTAATAATATTAAATATAAATAAATAATAAGAAATAATGATATTAATTAAATATAAAGAAAATAAATGGGATCCGGTTGCAAAATAATATCCAAACCACCCGTGATCGTTACAATGTGTATTTCTCCATTGGATATTAGAAAAGAAATTCTCAGAAAATGTATGAAAAGCTGGAAACAAATTGGTCCTGTCAGTAATTCATATTATAATTATAATTAAGTCTCTACTCAAATGAAGATCTTTTTGAACATTCAACCAAGAATTTACTCTTGAAGAATTAAGGCATAAAATAAAAAGTGCAATCTTTACGAGATTCCAAAGAAATTTATTTTTCCATATCCAACAATAAGGTCAATTGGATTTGATCTTTTTAGATGTAACTGAACTTTCAAGACTAAATCAAGATGAAGAATTATAACATAAAAAATGGAATTTCAAATAAGTTTCTTTTTCTAGAAGCCCACTGAATTTGATCTTTTTAGATACAACTGAAGTCTCAACAGATTTAAGACAACCCATGATCATTGTAATCATCTGTTTCATGAATTAAATTTAATAGCTACTGATTTATGCAATTGTAGACAAACATAAATCATGAACCATGTGTTAATGAATGTCACATCTATGGATATAGTAGCGGAATTGAAGAACTGGTGCTATTTTAGACTGCTCATTGCCATTTTGAATTCTAAGGAGCACCCATAACCACCGCTGCTACATCCAAGTGATAAATGGCATCAAATAATCCACACGGGGTCACTTGGATGTGTCATTGGTGGTTTTGGGCTATCTTTAGAATTCAAAATGGCAGTAAGCATAGTCTAAATACTAAAAGCTTGAAACTTCTAAAGTACAAATTTTATTACAGTAATGACTATGAAGTGCCAAAGTATGCAGGAAAGGGGAAGAATGTTTTTGATGATGTGAAGTATCATCCAAAAAATACAGGAGTCTGATCAAACCAAGCTTATAATTTCGAAATATTAAAAGCTTATAACTTCTAAAATATGAATTTTATTTCAATATAAGCCTATAACCACATGTTGAAATAACGTAAAATCGGTCAAATCAATGTTATAATTTTGAAATACTAAAACCGTATAACTTTTAAAATACAAGTTTTATTATAATAAAGACAGTGTGAAGCACTGAAGTATGCAGGAAGGGAGAAGGATGTTTTGGTCCAAAAAATGCAGAGGTGTGATCTAACCAAGTTTATAATTTTGAAATAGTATGCCTATAACCACATCGTGAAATAACGTAAAATTGATCAAAGTAAGCTTATAATTTTGAAATACTAAAAGCTTATAACTTCTAAAATACGTACAATATATGTCTATAACCACACATGTTGAAATAACATACAATTGATCAAGCCAAGCTTATAATTCGAAATACTAAAAGCTTATAACTTCTAAAATACTTATTTTATTACAATATATGCTTAAAACCACATGTTGAAATAAAGCATATTAATTTTATAATTAATCAGATTTTTTTTCTTACCAGAAAGAAACTTATGTTGCATGCTTCCTTTGTTATATATAGTTAGGAAAAAAAAAATTGAGATAAGAAAAAATAGCATGGTTCACATTTGATCTTCTGACATGGATATCAGATCTACACTTGATCACGTGAGGTCCTTACGAAATTTGCATTTAATTTTTGAATTATTGATGTAAATTGCGATTTTGTAACTAATGGTTATATCTTGACCACGTGTGGATTATTTGATGTTATTTATCACTTTGATGTATCAGCAGTGGTTTTGAGCAGTCTTTAGAAAATCAAAATGGCTATGAGCTCATTCTTAATCAGTACCAAAGAATTTAATGAAGCCACTAGTGAATATTTTTTTAATAGTTAAACTGTTGGAAAAAAAAATCCATAAGCTAAATAAAATAATTTATTTTTAAGTAAATTAACTCAAATTTTTACTAATGGAATTTAAGTGAGTGTTTTCTTTAATGAAAAAAGTTCAAGTTTCCATGGGTAAAGCCTTCAGAGAATTTTAATACAAAATAAGATGCTTAAAGTATCACTATGGAGGAATATTCAGCATTTTTTTTTGTTTAAAAGGTTAGATTCGATAATTAAGAATTGGAGAAATTTAGAAAGCTTGATTTATAATTTAAGGACGCAGTTTTTGTTTAATATTTTTGCTAGTTTTTTATTTTAAAAAGTTGTTAAAAATAACATTGTAACTATCAACTTGAAAAAGAATTAGCTCATTATTGTAAGCACATCTAAAGGAATTTCAAATAATTTTGATAAATATAAGTTAAATATAATCACGTTTCTAAAGTTTAATTGTCTGAATATGACTAAGTTAAAATTAGCTAATTTTGTCAGGATAAAATTATAAATCTGTTTATGGGGTACTGCATATATATATATGCGTACATATATTTTGACAAAGTTTATGCTTGAGGTTGTTATACAAAAACCATCTTAGAACAATTTTTTAATGTTTGTATGCTGCTCATAGATATTAGAAATTGTAGATATAGCAGTCTTGTATCTGTTCTATACAAAATTTTTTCTAAGATAATTGTAACTACTCTGCAGTCAATTTTGGATTCAAACCAATCAAAAAACAGACTTGATTTAAAAGTTGTTTTAGCACAGTGGATCACATTCAAATACTGAGATGCTTTGGATTTATAAATTATGAAAAATATTTGCTTTTATAAGTATTTTCATAGTGATTAAAATTTTACACCATCAAAATACAGACCTAGGATTTTGTCATATTCTAAAGAATAATTATTAAAATGCATTGCAGTGATTAGACTATATAGTATATTATGAAGATTAACATTGATAAAAGTGTACAACAGAATGATACCATATCTCAAAACCATTTACAGCAATTTTCAAGAAATATTTTGTAGATTGGGAAGCTAAGGAAGTAAAAATACAAGATTTTGTATATGATATGGTTGATTTTGTAAATACTGCTTCAGAGTTTCAAGAAATGTTGCAAGAGTTATCAGATTAAAGCAAGAAAATAGAATTAAAGATAAATCGTAAAAAAAACTTAAGTAATGTTCAGTGGATTTTCTCGTAATAAGGAAATAAAGATTCATAATCATGAATTATATATAATTCATGGCTGCAGAAAGGAGTTTGCTATTAACTGAAAGGAGACCCTTTGATTCCTCTTGGAGGCCTTAAAGGAACCGAGCAGGGCAAATTCCTAATGTCCACTCCATACATTCTTGTCGTTGCAGCTGTTATTACTATGTGATTATTCATATAGTATACGAACATGGATGGGCTGCTCACCAACACGCATTAGCCAGCGTGGTGAGTTTATTGGCTTTTTACCTCTGAGTTTAAGATCAAGAAACACCATGGTCTTTCTTCTCAGTGCCTGATAAGGCAGAATGAATGTTTGTGTAAATGATAAATATTTTTCCAATACATATATACAATTATGACAGACAAAAATAAAGCATGGCCCTTATTCCCAGGAGGGTGTAAAGTCACCAACCAAGGCAGCGGTTGGTGGCCGAAGGCGGAGGGTGCTAAGAATCCCCTGATTGCGGACCCAGGCTGCCATTTGATGACGACTTTTTATTTAGGTACTTACAACTGCAGATCACTTTCAAGTGAAGGAAGATTGCAAGAATTAGAAGAAGAACTGTCTTATATTAAATGGGACATTATTGGACTTTGTGAAGTTAGAAGAAAAGGAGAAGAAACAATTGATTTAAAAAGTGGACATATACTCTATTATAAAGGCACACATATTGGAAATACAAGTGGAGTAGGATTCATTATAAATAAAAAGTGGAAGAACAATATTGTGGAGATTGATGGTGTATCGGACAGAGTGGCAAGATTAGTTATACAACTTAATAGCAGATACCAAATGCAGATAATTCAGGTTTATGCCCCAACAAGTTCTCATAGTGATGAAGTAGTAGAAGATTTTTATATGGATGTACAAAAGGCTTTTGATCAGAGTAAACAACATTTTAAAATTGTTATGGGAGACTTTAATGCTAGAATTGGTAGACAAATGAAAGATGAAATTGCTGTAGGTAATTTTAGTTATGGTAATAGAAATGAGAGAGGACATAGACTTGTGGAGTTTGCAGAAAGAGAAAAACTTTATATTATGAATTCATTTTTTGAGAAAAATGTTAAAAGGAAATGGACATGGAAGCATCCAAATGAAGGTACAGCAGAATTGGATTATATTTTGACTAACAGAAAATACATATTTCAAGATTGTAATGTTCTTAATAAATTTAACACAGGAAGTGATCATCGATTAGTAAGGTGTAAGTTACGTGTTAATGTAAAACTAGAGAGACAAAAATTATTAAGAAAAACAATATTTACAGTTGATATTCCTAATCTTCAGAAACATTCTAATGAATTTAAATTAGAACTTACAAATAGGTTTCAAGTGTTAGGAGATTTTGAACATGATTCAGATTTGAATGAAATTAATATGAAAATAACTTATACACTTTTAAAAACTGCAACAAACATAGCTGGTAGAAAAAAGCAGCAATTGACTAATAAAATTTCTACTGAGACTAGAGAATTTATGAAGAAAAGAAGGAATATGAAGATATACAAAAATGATGTATTAAAAAGAATTGAATATCTCGAATTTTGTAAAATGGTACGGAAAAGAGTTGAAAATGATATAAGAAAGTATAACTGTGAAATAGCAAGGAAAGCTGCAGAAGAAAATAAAAGTCTCAAAAATGTTAAACAACATTTTGGTATTGGTAGGAAATTTATATCTGCAATAAGAAAAAAAGATGGAATTATTACCAAAAAGAGAAATGACATCATGAAATTGGTAGAAGATTTTTATCAAGAATTATATAGTAATAAAGAACAAGTACCTCCTGTATCTATTACATCTTCCGAATTGCCCAGAATTTTAAATGAAGAAGTGAGACATGCAATTAAGTGTATGAAGAAAGGAAAGGCTCCAGGAAATGATGGAATTATAATTGATATATTAAAAGAAGCAGGTGAAGAAATAGAAACAATTTTAGCAAAGTTATATACCAAATGTCTAAATGATAAAGATGTACCGGAAGATTGGAAGAATGCAGTAATAATATTAATATTTAAAAAAGGTGATGAAGAAGATATTAGAAATTACAGACCTATCAGCCTTTTATCAGTTTTATATAAAATTTTTACCAAGATAATTACAACTCGTCTACAGAGAACTTTGGATTTCCACCAACCAAGAGAACAAGCTGGATTTAAAAGTGGTTTTAGTACAATAGATCATATCCAGGTATTGAGAGAAGTCATAGAAAGGACAAATGAATATGAGTTGTCATTATGTTTTGGATTTGTAGATTATGAAAAGGCATTCGATTCTATACACATTTCTTCAGTGATTAAAGCATTGGATCATCAAGGTATAGATCCAGGATATTGTCATATTTTAAAGAATATTTATAAAAATGCAACAGCAACAATTAGATTACATAATGATACTGGAAAAATCAACATTGAGAAAGGTGTAAGACAAGGTGACTCCATATCTCCAAAACTCTTTACAGCAGTGCTGCAAGAAGTATTTTGTGGATTAAAATGGGAAACTAAAGGAGTGAAAGTAAATGGAGAGTATTTAAATCATTTAGATTTCGCAGATGATGTAGTTGTTTTTGCAAATAATGCTTCAGAGCTGCAGGAAATGTTGCAGGAGTTAGCAGATGAAAGTAGAAAAGTAGGACTAAAGATAAATGTTAAAAAGACGAAAGTAATGTTTAATCGATTTGCTCAAAATATGAAAATAAAGATTGATTATGAAGAATTAGAAGAAGTTAACAGTTACAAATACCTTGGTCAGATTATTAATACAGATGGAAACATAATGGAGGAAATTAATCATAGAATTAAACTTGGAAAAAGGATGGTTTTTAACAAATGTGTTTTACCAGTTCTTACTTATGGATCTGAGACTTGGACACTTAATAGAAGAGCAATACAGAGACTTCAGACCACTCAAAGGAGTATGGAGAGATGTATGTTGGGAGTAACAAGAAGAGATCGAAAACACAATGTATGGGTAAGACAACAAACAGGTGTTACTGACCTTATTGAAAAAATTAAAAGATTGAAATGGAGTTGGGCTGGACATATTGCTAGAAGAGATGATAATAGATGGACAATTGAAATTTTAAACTGGATTCCAAGAGATTGTAAAAGACCCAGAAAGAGACCACATGTGAGATGGATGGATGAAATAAGAAAATGTGCAGGGGTGTTGTGGAGAAGAGAAGCTAAAGATCGGAGATGGATTAAACTTGGAGAGACCTTCATCCTGCAGTGGATTGATAATGGTTGATGATGATGATGAATCATAAATTAGAAGAAATTAATGGTACAAATATTTTGTCAGATATGGAAACATAATGGATGAAATTAATCATAGAATCAAACTTGAATGGAATATCTTTGATAGAAATAATCTTATTTTAAAAAACTATGCATATCTATTTGAAAAGGAAGGTTTTTATGAAATGAAGCAAACAAGTATTATTGATGTTATTGAATTGTAAGACTGAAATGGAGCTAGACTGAACTTTTTCTAGAAAAGATTATAATAAATAGACAGTTGAAGTTTTAAACTGGATTCCAAATGATTGAAAAATTCTAAAAAGAGATCATACTTGAGGTTGATGTATAAAATAAAGAAGTTAGTTAGAGATTTTATAAGAGAAGCTGTGGATTGGAGAAAATGGATTAAACTTGGGAGTGATCTTTCTTCTTGCATTGGAGTGATAATGATATAAAATTATGGTGATGATGCTCTTATTGGTACTATCATTATTTTGGGATCTGCATTTGACTAATTAATTTTATTGTTTGTTTCAAACATTACTAACTTTTTACAGTTTTACGTTACCATCATAAGTGCTTATTTGGTCACTAAAATATTGCTTGTTTGAATTTTAGCATATCATTCAAAATCATAGCTTTCAAAATTTATCCTATGAATATAAGTGGCTATATTTTATTTTACCATCAGTGCTCATTTAGGCACTAAAATATTGCTTGTTTGAATTTTAGCTTATTCAAAATCATTGCTTTCAAAATTTATTTTATGAATATAAGTATTTTCTAGCAACAAAAGAAAATCTCTGTTTTGCGCCAAGTCTCAGATGCATGATTGAATAGTGCTTGGAATAAATTCTGGCCTGTGTACAAGCAATCTATTTTGAATAATATGGGTTTAATATATTAATACAATTTATGGACAGTTTTATTAACCAACATAGATTTATTTCTATTAAATAGTTAATATACTAAGCAATAATGATGATTTAATAAAGTAGTGCAAAAGTTAGTGTTAAGACTGAAAGTGTAATTTATTTTGCTTTTGTTTGTGGTTTGGTGAAAAAAAAAAAATCGAGATTCATTAATTAATTTCATGAACTTTGAAATATTCTTAAAGCAAGCATTTTTTTTTAAAACATTAAGGCTTTATCAAACAAAAATAATTTATATTATGTTTAATGTTAGATGAATTATCATTTAGAGACATTTAGTTATATTTCTATGTTTTTAATAGTCATTGTTTGTTAGCTAAACTGATTGATTGGTCTTCTTTAGTAACATGACTTTGAATCTTGGGCAAAGTATTATTTTGAGTAATTGTAATTTCTTCAGAAGTTTATTCAATTGTTCATCATTATGTATGGTCAACTGCATTTCATTTTATTGCTAAATATTCCATAACTGCTTTTAAATTAACTGAAATATCAGTAGTGATTTATTCAGTATAATTTCCTTTGCAAAAAAGATAATGAATATATCTAATGGAGAAATAATTCAACAGGCCTTGAATGGTTTTTATTTTTTTCCTTAACTTTATTTCTTTTATCATGATCTGACATTTATTAAATAAGATTAATAATAAACAGTATACTAATATTCAGAGCCATTTAGTATTTTTATGCCATCAATATTTCAAAATAACTGGCCTACATTTTTAGATAACTCTGTAGTTGCAACCCATTTATATAAAACAAGTGAAATATTATTATTTTGTTATTGAGAATTGATTGCCAACACCAGCATCCCTACACGTAGTATTGCTATCCATGTTATTTCATTGATTTTCTTTCTAAATATTTTTTAGACTTTGAAACCAAAACTAAAAAAAAAAATCTTGTTGATTACATAGAATTTGAAAAAAAAATTACATACTCAGGAAAATCAAATTAGACAAGGAAATTGTTTTGGTTAATGAGCTTTTCACTTTTGAGATTAGTATTAGGGTCTTAAAGCATCAAAGTGAGTATAGAAAACATCTTTTATATGAATATTTATGGGAGATCATTTCTAGATTTTCTATTCTGTCATAGCAATTGCATTTTTTAAGGTAAATAAACTATTTTTTTCACTTTTTGTGCAAGAAATAAATTAAGTAGATATTTTCAAGCCTAGGATTATTTTGATTTTTAACTTGGTAGCAAATTAAATAATTTTAAATGAATTAGGTAATTCATTTTAAATGGATTAGACTTTGCTAATAATTATTTAAATTTTTTACTCAGCAAAATTATAAATAAGCAGAATAGAAGTACAGAAATGGTAATGTCTGGTGCTTTTACCCTATTAGGGATGCCAAAAGACAAAAATGGACAAATGTCAAAGTACAATGCCTATGCATTTTCTGGCTGAAAAACTAAACTAATTACGCAATATTTATGCAAAATCTAAATACTGTACAATTAAAAAAAAAAAAATTTAAATAGTTTTATTTTTGAATAAGTTATGACGAATATATATTACAATATTGATGATCTAAGTGATTCAAATAATTTGAGAATAGAAATGTTAAAAAAGAGTTAATCATCAAAAACAAATCAGTTGCTTTTCTGTAAAGACTGATTGAAAAAGATAGTGTACAATTTGAGACAAAACACACAGAGCATTCTGAAAAGTTAAATGAATTTGACCACATAGGAAAACTCATGGATAAAATTTGAAACTTGCTTCTAAACAAAAATTAAGTTATTGTTGTATGATAAAAATTTATGCAGAAAGTAAACTAAGCATTTTAAAATTTTTCAGTAAATGTCTTGTTGTGATTGGTGGAATCATCTTGTTGACAATCCTTAATAGTCATGAATGAAACATTTGTAAACTTTAATTTTTTTTTGTACATGAGTTATCTAAGTAATCTGAAGGTCATTTTGTAAAGTTGTCATTAATTTAAATAGATTGAAGTAATTAATAATTTTATATTTGATTTTTATAAGAAAGCAAAATTGAGCAGTGGTGTTGAAAGTTTATAATAATCTTTTTACTATTGAACAGTCTATGCTTGTTTTCCCAAGAACACATTATACATATTCTTTCAGTTTTAAATAAAAATTCATTTGCAAAGATGTTGACATGATTAGGAAAATGTTGGGTAGTAAGCATTCCCCATCTTTTGATAATTTCCTCTGCTTTTATGAATTTAGGTAACATTACTTTTCACACAAAATCTTTATGGGTAAGTCAACCACTCAATATGGTATTTATATACTCATATTTCCTTATTTTATTACACTTGTGCGACTGTTGTGATTATATAAATAAGTCAATCTCTCATGGTAATTCTGATCAATAATAGTAATTAAATCATGAAAATGTTAAAGCTTTTTTGTAGCAAATAGTAGCGGCAATTATCCTGAAGAACACCATTGAATTTAGCCTAACAATAAATAATATTTTTTGAATATGAGGTTAATCATTTCAAAAATTTAGATCTATCTTTTCCACATTTATTCAACCTTTATCCATTATAGCTTAGTCAGACTGTTATACATTTACAGAAAGCAAGGGACAAGTTAAATGATGAGAAAAATTTGATTGCTAAAAGCAGTGCCCATTCAGTGAGGTCACACCATAACTGCTTAAGATTTTGTTCTGTCTATGGAAATTATAAATAATAAAAAATCATACACAAAAATATATAACAGCTATATTAATATATATATTAATTATAATTTATATGAAAGTACAGCATAATGGACCTTCTTAATTTCCATTTTTGATACCTATAGAAAATATTCAGCTGCAAGATTTTGAGAATAATAATAACTTCAGCAGTTCAATAGAAGGAAAAGAGGTGTTCAGTCCTTTTTAAAAAGTAAATTTTACTTTTGGTATTTTTCACTTATGGCTCAATAATTCTTCAGTTAAGGAAGGAAGTTTAATTAATTACTTAAAACTTATTATGGTTGACAAAATGTATCTTTATTGCGTAAAGCGCAGATAAATTACTTACTACTTAAAGGTGAAGTAGAAAACTAGTATTTTACATCGTTAAAGTAATAATATCTTATCTGCTATATTATTGACAGCTTGCAAATATTTCTAAATAAAATTTAGGTTTTTTCATAATTGTAAATAATACTTTTTCTCCAAAATAAAAATTCATTTTTATACTATATTACTTTAATAAATGTAAATTTCAAATTTATATATCTATATACATTATTTTTCATTTTTTAGGCGGAAGGAACTAATTGGAAAAATGCAACTTCAATTTATGAATTCAGTGCATTAGACATTGATGGCAACAATGTTTCATTGGATAAATACAGGTAAAATTTACAACTTATGTTAATAATTGCCTCACTTTGGTGAATATAGGCATATAAATGTAATATTTTACAAATCTAAATATTAAATATAAGTTGAAGTTTAATTATTTTCTGTAATTTATCCATATAATTTATTTTTATTTTTCACAATTTTTACTTCGCATCTTCAGCATAGATTGAATAGTCACTTCATGTTCCAACACTTAAGAGAATGAATATTATCATTTCATTCAATTAAAAATATTTTTTTATTTTTAATTTCATCAGCTGGAAATTCTCCGGAATCTTTAATCCTTTGATGATTACTTTCACCAAACTGATATAAATTGCTTAGTGCACAGTTTTAACATTTTAAATTCATACATAATTCAAATATTTTCCAAATTATCAGTCAATATAAATTTCTTTTTAAAAATGAAATTATTTATCTATTAATATATCCCATGTAGTCAGTTTTATCTTTCATAGAATATTAATTGTAAGTTATTTGCTCTTCTAATTTATTTCAATTTTTTAATATTTTTTCACAATTGTCTGTAAACATTTTTCATAGGATATTTGGATTTTCATTCTATCTTCACTTGATTCATTTTTGTTCAATTCTCATAATTTTGTATATGTTAATTTCACTTTATTTTATTATAGTATAAATAAATGAGATAAAAAAAATATATCATTGTAAATTTTGTTTTGTTTTAAATTTATGAGTATTTGATATGGAAATACTACAGTATAATATACTAAACAAACTCATTTATCTTTACTTCAAAAATCAGTCACAGCTTTGGAACAATTTTTTTTGATTCTTTGTAATTAATAAGAACATCATCTGATATATATCAAATTTACATATAACTTTGTGTAATAAAGAAATAACAATTATGTTCAAATTATTTTTTATATGCTTGTTTTAATTAATACAAAGTTTTGATTTTGTTTTGTATGAATTAAAACAAGCATATATACAAATAATTTGAATATTTGTATGTTTAAAATCATTATACAATATATAGGAAAACTCTTGATCTATCATTTTTCAAGGGACTGAAGAAAATGAACTATAGATGCAAAAAAATAATAGAAATGAGAACCCATTAAAAATTAAAGATTAAAAACCAATTTAATGATTATTAATTGAAATTCATTTAAAGCACAATTCAGATTTTATCATTCAAAGCATTCTAGCATTTATTATTTACAAGAACCAAAAAAATACATAATTGTAATTCATTAGGGGAATTATTTATGTAAAAAAAAAAAATCTGAGTTAATATTTATTAATAATGATTAAATGCAAATATAGTTTTTTAGTAACAATTTTTTTATTTTATTGAAATTTTATACTGGCATTTGTTTCAATTTAATGTACAGAATTTAATGCACTTATAGTTAATTAAATTGAGGAATATTAACCTGAAAAAAAAAAGATTGTGGGTGAGGCAATTTTTTTTAGATTTTGAATAAACTTCAATTAATTTATCTTTATTGTAGAACAATTTTAGATGTAAAAAAACTTGAAAGGAATTTATTAGCAACAAATTTAGATTATTTTATTGCAATATTATTTAATAATGAGCTGTAATTATAATATACGTATGCATCTGTGTGCCATTTTAAATTAAAGAAAAAATAAACTATCCATACTGAAAAAATATTGCATTGGGACAGTTTTGTCAATGATAGATGCAAAAAAATGACAGTTTGAAAAATGATGGATCCATAAAAAATAACATGTACAGTGGAACTACAATGTCTGCTATATTTTGTTCTAAACTCCATTTGTGTGTATTTTACATCATATATAATAGCTCACATTTTCTTGATAAACTGTAATTATACTGAATACTTTTCAACATGCACATATATCATTTTTTTTTATATGTATAGTTTGCATATGAAGATTAAGATTATAGGTTGAACAAAAATTTTTAAAAATAATATAATTATTAATAATAAATTGAGGATGCACATTGTATGCATTCTCAAAAAATAAAAAAGATAAAAAAAAAAACTTACTGTATCATATCTTTATTTTTTAAAATAAAATGAATAGCAAAATGTCCAACTGTCATTGCAATTAAATATGCTATGGGTAATATTCTTTTTCTTCCATATTTTTTTTTTAATGAAAATATAATAGCAGTCTTGTTATTAGCAGATTATATACTCTCTTTTAGCACTATGTTTAAAAAATATTTTATTACATGGAATTTTGTTCATCAAATTCAAAAAGTATAATAAAATAAGAAAGTATACAGTGAAGCTGTGAGCTATGCTGTATCTAATTACACAATTTCAATTATATGCTTTCCAAAGATTTTTTCTTTGGATCGCATATAATTGCCAAACAAAAAGAAACATTAAATTTCACAAATTTTACAATATTTGGCCGCCATATTTTCTTTTCTAAGCACTGTATACAATTTTTTTTTTTTTGAAAATGAAAAATTTGAAAATAATTTTATAATATGCCAATAGCTGTTTTTCTGTTTCAGAGCATTGTACAAAATTATATATAATAAAATTTCTTCAGTTTATATTGAAAGTACATATATTTTATTCTTCCATCATTTCCAAATTTGATGTGCATAATAAAATATTTTCTAAGAGTAATTGCTAAAAGTTTTACGAAATTTTAGAATATACCTTAAAGTTAATATTGCTTTAAAAATATTAAAATAATTAGAGATTGTAATTTCTTAATAAAGCGACTAGTCTGTTACGTTTCTATATGAGAAAAAAATTATTGAAAAAAAAAAAGAGTATCACTGAAATCGTATTTAATAACAAATGAAAGTCAGACATTTTGCTATTTACTTTATTTTAAAAATAAAAATATGGAAGTTCAGTTTTTTTTTCCTTATCCTTATTCCTTTAGTCAAAGTTTGAGTGAACACACATTCCATATGTAACGGGCACAGATGTCGTTACATTGTGTTTATTATTAGTAAACATGAAAAAAATAAAAGTTTGCCAATAAAAACTTCTTTTTTAAGAATTAAAAATTGAAAATTAAAAAATCATCTTAAACTCGCATATATATAAAATCGCACAGATAAATAATTATTAAAACTTTATTAAAAAAAGAGTAGTTTAAAACTAAATTTTCAGAAAAGATTTAGAGATAAAAATATATGTTTAAGTTTGAAAACAAATTAATTAATCTTTTGTAAAATGGAAATGATTATTTTAATTAGTAAACTAGCCTTTGGGCATTTAAATGTATAAGCAATGGTCAGATAGGAAAACAATAGAAACTAATAACCAATGAAAGAAATCCATCGGGGAAATCGGACCTCAACGGAAGGATCATCATCAACGGTGACATAACGTCCATTGGATCCTAAAGGTAGTATAAAAGGAAAAGTTTGGAAATTATTAGTTAGTTATTATTAAGAGATGACAGATATGTTTTAGTGCGGAGTGAAGGAGAAGGGATTGAAAAGACGCACTCTTCAATCCCCTCAATCGTTAAAAAATTGAAAGAGAAATGACATCGTTTTCCTAGATTGAGGACCATAGGACATCGAGGGAATTAACGCTGGCTCCAAATGGCAAGCAACTGCAAGAAATTAAAACTACGGACTTGTTAAAACCGTAAGAACTTTATAAAATCTTATGAACTTAAATGAATATTAATTTAGAAACACTAAGAACTTTAAAATATAAACTTTCTCGTTATTTAATGTATAAGAAATAGAATCCTATCTGACCAACTTAATTTATTAATTAGTTATAATTTTATTTGATGTATTTCTTTTTTTAAATCATTTCTATTTATTTATTTTTTGTTCTTTAAGTTTTATTTATGATTTTTGTTTTGTGATAAATTAAATTTAAAATGATATAAATGTTAAACTTAAGTTGGGCGTGAATGGCTGTATAGATTTGTAAAGTTATATTAGGGGAGGGAAATCTTAGGTTATTCGTGTCGTTGTTGAATTGGGTCAATGGATTGGACATATTGATATAGTTAGTAGATGTAATGCAAGATTCGCTACGGGCAGAATCGCTTGTATATGCCGCACACTTCCTCTTGCCTAGGGAATGCAATCGTAAGTCGGTAAAATGACCGCAGTCCATTTCTATGGAGTTTTTTTTTTATTGTTCTTCTCGTTAGATAGATGTAATATTCCTATCTGACGAGAGTCAATGTCTTATCTTAACCTATTTTGTGTTGCCATATTCGTATTACATTGAATACATCGATATGTCAGATGGATTGACGCCAGTTTGACTGCGAACTTTTAGCCTAAGGTTAAATGGGGATAGAATGTTTTATCTTCTAATGCAAATCTATGTAGTCTATTCATACTCGACACTAAATAAAAATGCATTAAATTTAAGTTGTTTATAGACGCTTGCATGGATTCGTTATCGGTTAATTATGTTTTGGGTTTCATATTGGATCAAAATATATAGACATTCGATAAATAATGATACCTTACGGTGAGTATCTAAAATGTATTTATTCGGATGTCTTTTAAGTTATTGGTGTCAATGCAAGCATCTTATGGTGAATGCTATTGGGTTACTTATAAATTTCCCTCTGCAATTGACCGTATCAATGATTTTGTATTTTGATCGTTTATGTTTATTTTGAAATGTTTTGAACCGTGAAATCTATGTAACCAATCTATACTCAACATTATAAAACAAACTTTCATAAATTTATCTGTGCGAACTTAATTAAAATGTAAACTTATAATATTATAAAAATTAAAATGAAAATTTAAACTCTAAAATCAAATTAAAATCTAAAATAAACATACTAAAATAATAATGTTAAATTTTATATATATGTGCATAAATAAATGTTTGTGTGTTAATTACTGGCAGTGGCTTATTTTATTATTATTTTTTTTATATATTCTTAGATAAGAATTTATGAAATATACATCTCTGCTGTTCCACTGAGCTAGTGACAATGGACTAACGACCGGATATCAAAATATATAAAATAAAAAAAAAAATTTTTTTTTTTTTTTGACTTACATATCTGCCTACTTTATAAATTTTTCTAGGTTCAAATGCCTAGATGGCGCCCTGTAGTGCAGATCACGTTAAGAGTTATTCTCCGGATCATTACACATATAAAACAAATCTGAGAGCAGCTCAAATGTGATTCTGTTACAAAACTACATGAAAAAAAAAAAACTAATAAAAACTCATGAATTGACTAATAAATATACAAACTGCTATTTGCATATGTATGCATATATGCATGTCACTTGAGTAAACGAAAAAATTAAAAGAAAAGTTAGTTTATTTATTTGATTATATTATTAAATATTTACTTTGGAATATATGAGAAATAATAAAATGAGCTGCAATGTAAAGGAAGAAAGAAAAGTATTCTTGATTTGTGCAAGCATTTTTGAGTTGCATAATTTATAAAAGTATAAAACATTTCGAATCCTGTTTAATCTGACTTTCAAGTGGAAGTTTTATTTAAATAATTTATCAATTCTTAAAGTAAACTGATGGTAGAACTGAAAATATTATTTAAAATTATGGGTTAATAAAAATAAATTATTGAGCTATATTTAAATGTTGGCAGCAATTTTTCTTTCTTCCTATGTTAAGGAATGTAGATAAAGAAAAAGAGAGAAAAAAGAAAAAAAATATTTTTTTCCCTTCATTTGTTTAAGTATCAAATCATAGCATAATATCTGTAAATTTGGATCTACAACGTGTTTTTCCAAAAATATGTTGTAATGAGGTAAAGGTCAGATCTTCACTAGATGGTGACATATACATTGTTTGAAAACATGTTGTTTGAGCAACGTCAAACAGATATAAATAGGTTTGATCAAACAACTTGCATTCCATTTGATTCCAGGCCAGAAAATTGAGTCTACTTAAGAATCATTGTTACAGTGACCAATGCAAAGGAGAGAAAACACTGATAAAAATTGTTCCACTGTATCTTGGATCGTTTTTTTCAAGTATTTTTCAATATTCCAGTTGTAACAACCAGTATGATGATTTTTATCTGGGCGAAGCTACTATGTGTGGTTAAGAAACAGAAGACCACATAAGCCAAAATACCCAGAAAATGCAATCAGATCTAGAAACTAAAGCTGAAGTTTGCCAGTATCTGATTTAATAATGCCATGATGAAAGAAATGGATAAGGCCATAAGAACTGTCCAAGACTTACTATTATTATTACTTATATAACATCATCATCAGTGCTGCTATATTTACAAACATCATCAGTGCCCAAGGAGAACTACCTTTGGAGGAATCAATGAAGACAACTGGAAATATATTAAAAGAATGATAGCTGCAGAAAACCATGGTTTGTGACTGTTTAAATATTTCATGTGATAAGAATTTATTTTTATAACTATTATAAGGCCTTACATTTAAAATATCTTTTATTACTATGATATTTAATGTTTTGTATATGTATTAATAGTTGTGAGTACATATACAACAATTTTATTTATTCATTATTAATAAATTATTTTTTTATTATTAATTCGTTTAGTATGTCATTGTAATGCAATTCAAACATTATGCTTTCAACATTCAATATGCTAGTTAATATTCATAATCCTGAGAAATCATGTATTCTATTGGGGGACATGCAGGGATGGTGATATTAATTTGTAAAGAATGATGATCTTACTTAAGTTTTCCAAAAGTAAACTTTCAAATTATAAGGTTTGGTACCTGAGAGTTTCATTTGTTTTTTATTTTATTGAAACTTAAAAAGAAAATATTTTTGGGAGGATGTGTATTTTTAAATTACCATCATCCATTTTTTTTATAATATAAATATTTATTTTGAATCAAGATTTATGGTACATATTTAACATATGTAGATCTTTGATTGCATATAGTTTCTAGTTCAAACCCATTTACTGTTGCAAATTTACCATTACAATATGTAAATGTGTCCTCTATTATTAATATTATTTTTTTAAATTTTGTTTATAATATATATAGTGTACATATAAAAAACATCCATGTTATATATGTGTGTATATCGAAAAATACTGTACACTTGCAATATAATAAACAATACATTTCAATTCTAATTAATGTTAGCAAAACATTAGGTATTTGAATGCTAGAGAAATCTGGACCAAAATATAGCATAATTCATGGGTCCACTGTATAACTTTCACCATAAAATGATGAAACTGTTAATAAACATGGCTGCTGGTATATTATAAAATGTATTAAAATTTAGAAATTTTAATATTTTTTAAAAATTTTTTTTGGATAGCATATAATTGAAGTGATGTATATTGATACAATACGCATTATGACTTTACTGTATTTCTATGAACTGATTTTAATATTAAAGAAAGTAGATGGTGGATGCAGAAAAATAATAGACATATAAAAATTGGATCAAAAATTTATTGTTCTTTATTAGTTAGTTCAAAAATTAAATAGTTCATTGGTTTTTGTTATTGTTGTGTTCGTGAATTACCTATCATTATCATTAACTCTGGTCATCGATGTAAGGTTAGATATAAAATAATTTTTAGGAATAACTTTGCAAAGATGGCTAGCACTATTTGTGGTTGGATTCAAGCACTTTGCAGACAACATTAGCATATTATACTGGTGAATACTATATTTCTGCTTGGAGCAACAATGCCATTACTAAATTTCTGCATATTCAATTAAATATTAACATGAGAAATATTTTTGATATATTCAATTTTATTTCTTTGTAACAGTTTTCTGTGCTTTGACATATTCCTGTTTAGATGTCAATAGGAAAGTTGGTCTCACAAAAATTATGCATAAAAGGCTGTTAAATTGGAGTTTCCAATAACTTTAATGTAATCTGTCATCTAAAATTTGTCTCAAATCAAGAACTTCAACTAAGAATCTATGAAGAATTATAGCATTGAAAAATGGACTTCTTATGAGGTGTCAACAAGTTTATTTTTCCACATCCAAAGCTAGATTTGATTTTTCTAGGAAAAAGTATCTGCCAGAATGAAAAAATAGTAATAAAAAAGTCATAATGATGATTTTCTGTAGGTTTTTATTTTATTTATTTAGCATATGGATTTTTTTTTTATTAAGCACTTTAACCATTAATAAAATATGAAAGAATCTTTAGAGATTTCATTAAGAGTATAGTCACTCGTGTCTTTATCAAATCCTTCCATTCTGATAATAGGTTTAGTCAGTCATTAATTGTGGTTCATAATTTGTGTTTGACCATATTTACATTGTGTTCATCTGCTTCATAAATAGAATTTAACAACCACTGACTGACTCATGTAAATTATGGCAAACACAAATTATGAATCACAATTAATGACTTCTAATCTATGGCTATAATGTCAGAAGTGAAGAACTCATGAGTGACTATATCCTAGATGACATCTCTAAAGGTTCTTTTATGATCTTTTGTTAATGGTTAAGGTGTCTAATAAAAAAAAAATCCATATGCTAAATAAATACCTATAGAAAATCATCACTATGATTTTCATTACCATTTTTTTCATTCTAATAGGTATTATCTCCCTAGAAATATGGTTTTTACTCCAAAAGGTTTTTAAAATCAACTGATTTACATTTTAAGCCAATAATATCACATGATCACTATCTCTTATGCTTGTTCTTAACTGTTATTAAAACAGGCAAAACTCTCTATACATATGCCACTCAGTGCAAGCCAGAGTAATCAATGGATGCCAGAAGGCTTGTGCATAAAATTCCCATCTAGTGCCTACTCATCCAATATCCCCAGACTAGTTTTTAGCTTGTGGCCTTTGTCATTGAGGAGCCTTGGATCTGAGAGCACTGCAAACAAAAAACTTTCAAATTTATTATTTTTTAAATGTGATAGAAAATTATTATTATTATTTAATATTAATAAATATTAAAGTGGTAGAATTTTCCAGTTAAATTATTGCTTTTCGTTTAATGCTAAAATAAATAGAGGGGAGTATTTTTTTCTTAGTTTTAAAAAAATAAATATTGCTTGTATTATAATTGATTATCTTGATTTCTTTCTGTTTGCAATTAAGGTCTCCTCTAAATGGCAAATAAAAAAATCACTTTTGTAGAGCGATTCGTACCCTACCATTCCAAAGCAACTCTAGGAAATTTATTGTATAGGCTACCCTGGTCTAAATTATTATTTAAATAAGCTTTCGGGCAGATAGAACAATAACAAGGATTTGTAAAAAAATTTACTACTGAAATATTTTTTTTTGCCTATAAATTTGTTTCCCTCATTAGTAAGAGATAAAAGTAATCAAAGATTCATATATCTGCTAATTTTTTTTATAGTTTTATTTAAATGATAAGTGTGTATTGTAGTTTAAATTTATTTCTATCTACTTTTTAAAGAACGTATATTCTTGTAAATATAATGAATAAAACCTGTATCAAGCCTTCAATGAAAACTTAACTTAGTTTTTGTCAGACGTTCTGAAAGCTGCAAATCTTTTGCTTCAATCAGTTGTTCATATAATTTCAATAGATCCGACAATATTTTCAATTGTGAAAAGCAAAAAAATAAAAAGAATAGTAGAATACAATTATCTGTTGACAAATGAAAAAGAAAACACCAGATGCTAATCAATAAAAAAAAACAAAACATGTAGTGTATTGTATTTTGAAAACCCTTTTTGATGGTGTTTTTTTTTACATTGCTCTACTTTTATATATTTCAACTTTCGTACATATTTCAGAAACCAATTAAGTATGAAAGTAGAGGACCACCTGTACAGGAAATTAATGCATTAATTAAAGTAATTTTGGTAGTGAAATTTTATCATTTTTTAGTATATATTTTTATATATAGTTACTAGTTTGCAAATATTGTTCTGAAAAAACTATTGAATCTAGACAAATGTAAAGCAACAATTGTTTTCATATACAATAACTTGAAATCTGTAATTTTTTTTCTAAATTCATTATATTATCTCTACAAATAATTGTTTTGAAAAATTTTGTATCATCTGAGGCATTAATAATGTTAAAATAGTATATATGCTAAAATCTTATTCTGGTATTTTATTTGATGGGTTATTATCTTCTCATTAGTATCTGCTTGAAGATAATTTCGGCATTAGTTCAATCAGAAATGAAATGAATAAAAGTTATAGATAATATTACTGAAAAATCTATCATAAAATATTTTATTGTGAATGTTTTAACACATTTCTTCATATTACACGTAGTTACTCATTAGAAATGAATTCATGTCTCTTTTGGAAGAGAGGAGTTTCATTTTTTAGAAAATTAATTTGTTGTGAGAACATATATAGAGAGAGCTTAACAATGAGAATATAATTTATCAAAAAAAGAGAGCTAATAATATATTTTTTTTTTACATATCCCCCATATGTAATATAAACCTATCATGTTATCTATATCATCTTGAGAAATGTCTTCATCTTTGTTTTAAGTACCCATATCTGCAATCAATACATTTTTCCATATTGCATATAATTATCCCATAGAGATGAATCCAAGTATTCTATAGTCTCTTTTTTATTTTGAAAACAATTATAGAGTAATAATTAGATAACATTTATGCCATATTATGTTTGTAGTAGTGATTTTTAGCCAGTGCAAGTTATTTGGTTGAAATTTATAGTTGCTATATATCAAATGATGTAAAAAATTTAACAAAATTTGATTATTTTAGTCAAATCTTTAGCCATATCTTGATTACATTGGCTAAATTCTTCTTTATATGTCACTATTTGTATAGAATTAAAAATCATTTATGTATATGTAACTGAACAGAAATATATATATATACAGGATATATTAGTTGTGATAACAAACTGTATATAGTTTAATATTTAAATACAAGTATAGTGTGTATACTTACTTAAACTAGATGTAATTAAAAGGGATTTGAACAGCGACTTTCAAGCTCCCTTCAATAATCCACTGTATCTTATACAACTGATACACATGACCACATACATGTTGTGCCATGACATTTTAACTTGGTCCGTAAATTTTGAAAGATTACAAAACTATGGTGGCTGTTCGAAAGCGCTATCAAGCATTTCTAGCTTGGAACCAGATTGTGGTTTCCACAGTCATGGTCGATTATTTGTTTACGAACAAGCAATCACCAAATATATTTTTAAAAGGTAATCTTACATGAATTTATTTCAGTCAAATGGACACTGAATTAAATTACTAAACCAGATTAAATAGAGACACTCAAATATGACATTTAATAGATTTTATTATATTCATTCTCAATTTTAAAAAAACCAACATACTCTCTTTTCCTATAGCATTCTAAACTGACTAATCTTTTTTATAAAGAACAAATACAAGCTTAAAATTAAACACAAACGTTATCAATTTTTTTAAAATACATTACAAATTATTTAACTAATATTCTTTCCTTGAGGGAACATGCACCGTCACTTGCCCTATGTATGACAGAAAACTCTGAACAAGTAGGTGTGAACACAAGGGCGATTTACTAATAAGAGCGTGCCAAATAGCAACACTCAGACCCCCTCTGTACGCTGTAAGTGTCAGTCGTTTGCTTACAGCCATTGGGGCATCCATTTTCCCTACACCATATTCCGACATAAGGTTCAAGGGTTGCTTATTGTCAAATATACAACTGGCCTAAATCTTTCCCTCCTCCATTTGTCTTTCAAGATCGAGCAGTTAACATTATTAGGAAAGATCTAATCTGATTCACACATGAATTATAATAAAATGCATATAAAAAAAAAAATTTAAATAATATATGAGTTTAACCCCCTCTTCCTTTGTTTTAACTAATTTAACATAATATAATAAGATTCCTAGCAATAATCCCACACTCTATTGTTGAAACATTTAAGATATTTAATAATATATATATATTTCTATTACGCAAAATGGATTCAAAGTTCATTCAGTAATAGTTTATAGCTACCCTGATCGGTCAGTGATGGTCCTGTGGGAGAAGTATTACATCTTATGCTTGTTGTGGTTTGTCCTAGATTTCCGTGTTAATCCAATTTCCTCGGCTAGCTCTACACGTTCTATGCAAGGTCGGCATTTCCAATGACAGTTGTAGGTGGTAACAGAAAGAGAGGTTCCCCAAAAGGGAAAGTTGTGATATCTCTAGCCACTCAACATATTCTTTATATATTTTTTTCATTTAATTTTATTTTGCAGGTTTAAATTGCCGAAGAGTCCGAGTCGAATCAAAACCAACAGACCAGTCACTAACTTCGGCAAAATTCCAATTAATTTCAAACAAAAGACAATACCATAATTTATATTTTTTTTTCAGTGTTACTTATAATCCTGAGGAAACATTCCAATAGCTTAATAGATAGCACAAAAATATCTCCACTATCAAAGTTTCAACAATAGAGATAATTATTGAAAAATTCTATACTGTACTTTTTTTCCCCTTCTATCTTTAAAAATTTCTAAGAATTAGAAATAAAACAGAAGATAAATTTTTATAAAAGTAAAAAAAACTTGCAAGATCTTATGTTTTTTTTTCTTTTTTACCTCGATTTTGATTTCAAAACTTTTAAAATTCCATTTCAAAAAATAAGTTTTATTATTTAATACAAGTTTTATTATAAAATAATATATACACGATTTTAATAATATATATATGTATGAATATGAGCTGGCAGAAAAATGCCAGCTCAACGTGAAAAAGATAGATGTATTTTGTGCTGAATTACCAGTTATCAATTAATCCAAATCATCATTATCTCCCACATATATAATCAGTGCTCCGTTTATATTAAGATAACAAATCGACAAATTTTAATGCACAGGCTTCAATTCTCTCCACTTTTAGCTCTCTATATCATTGAAAATCTGATGATAGAATGATCAAAGCTCTTGCTGATGCCAGTATTATTGTCATATCCATGTTCACCTTAAATCACTGACACCTCATATGTAGGACCTTAATATAATGGCAGAATATAGCTGAATATGTAATATTTAAATACAAGTATAGTATATATACCTAAACTAGATGTAATTAAAGGGGATTTGAACGCAGATTTTCAAGCTTCCTTCAGTCATCCACTTTATCTTATATAACCAATACACATGACCACACATATATGAAAAGGTAAATGATCTCCAATATATGTATTTTGTACTGAACTAGTACTCATCAGTTGGTCCGGATCATCACCTACCTCACATATATATAATCAGTACTGCTATAAACACTAATGGATAGACTCCAATGCTCTCCACTCTCCAAATCTTCAGCCATCCATATCATTGAAAATATGATAATGGAATGGTCAAAGCCCTTGTTGATGCCAATATTATTGCCATACCCATGTTGGCCTTAAGTCACTCTGACCCCTCATAAGAGGAATGGGCAAAATAAAGACTGAAATATGTATATTTAAATACAAGTATTGTATTTATACATAATTAGTTGTAATTAAAGGGAATTTGAACACAGATTTTCAAACTCCCTTTAGTCATCCACTCTATCTTATAATCAATACACATGACCACATACATGCACAAAAGATAAATAATCTTCACTATATGTATTTCGTGCTGAACTGGCAATCATCAGTTGCTCTAAATCATTATCTCCCACATCAGAATTCGGTTTATATTAAGATAGTAAATCTTCACACTTTTAATGGACGGGCTTCAATTCTCTCCACTCACAAACTCTTTAGCCATCTATATCATTGAAAATCTGATGACGGAATGCTCAAATGTCGATGTCAATATTACTATCGTACCCATGTTGACTATAAGTCACTTTGACTCCTCATATGTAGGACTTAATATGTGGTCATGTATATCAGTTATATAAGATAGAGTGGATGACTAAAAAGAGCTTGAAAGTCCATGTTCAAATCCCTTTTAATTACAACTAGCTTGGGTATAAACACTAGTATTTAAATATTACATATTAAAGTCCTACATATGAGGGGTCAGAGTGACTTCAGGTCAACATGAGTATGATAATAATATTGGCATCAACAAGGGCATTAAGCATTCCATCATCAGATTTTCAATGATATGAATGACTGAAGAGTTGGAAAGTAGCAAAGATTGAAGTCTGTCCATTAAAGTTTGTAGATTTGCTATTTTAATATAAATTGAGCATTGATTATATATGTGTGTAGGAGATAATGATCCGGACCAACTGATGAATCATAGTTCAGCACGAAATACATATATTGGAGATCAGTTATCTTTTTCACATGTATGTGGTCATGTGTATCAGATATATAAGATAGAATGGATGACTGAAGGGATTTTGAAAAAGTCTGTGTTCAAATCCCCTTTAGTTACATTTATCTCTATTTTTATTTAAATAGTACATATTCAGCCTACATTCTGTCCATTTCTCTTTTTTGTAGGTTCTACATATGAGGGGTCAGTGACTTAGGGTTAACATGGGTTTGACAATAATATTGGCATCAACAAGGGCTTTGAGCATTCCATAATCAGATTTTCAATGATATGAATGGTTAAAGAATTGGAGAGTGGAGAGGATTGAAGCTTGTTCATTAAAGTTTGTAGATTTGCTATCTTAAATTAACCAAGCATTGATTATATATGCATGGGAGATGATGATCCAGACCAACTGATGAGTGCTGGTTCAGCACGAAATATGTATATTGGAGATCAATATGGTCATGTGTATTGATTATATAAGATAGAGTTAATGACTGAAAGGAGCTTGAAAGTCTGTCAAATCCTTTTTAATTATATCTAGTATAGTGATGAAAACATTATTGATTTTTGAATTTTTAAAAAAATTTAGTAATAAAACAAATTACAAATACTAAAACAAATTATATATCACGCTTTGTAAAAATCAATACAAAAATAATTGAATTTACAAATCTAGAAATAAACTTCATTAATATTATTTGGGTTGAGATTATTATGACAGGTTTTTAATTGATTCTGGTTAGAATTTTAGCACCTGAATTTTAGAGCTATATCATAAGTTTTAATGAGCCTCACATTATTTGAGTATAGATTTCAACAATATTGTTTATTGATTCCAAACCTTTTTATGTATAATTCTGTGTTTTTTTAAACTTGAGGTTATTTAGGAAACATATAACTGCTGTAATTTATCATTAAGATTGAATTGGTTTTAAAATTTGAAATTCAGTAATTCTACTGAAAAATCTTTTTATATTTAGGCCTTTTTATTCTTATTCACTTCCTAGTTATTAGTTTCTATTAGTATTGATCAAATTAACATTTATTTCATAAAATCTGAATTTACTACTTAAACTTTCCAGAACATGTCATAACTGAAGACAAATTCAATAGAAAAAATAATAATAGGTGTTTTATTGATTTTCTTGTCATTAGTCAAGATTTTCCAATATCATTGTTGATTGCAAATGGTATCTAACAGAATATAATGCAGACTTAGGAAAAATAAACATTAAAAATTTATATCAAAATAAATTAACCTTGACTGTGCAATAAGTAAATTACATATAAATATATTGTTTTAATAAATATTTGAATATGGATTTTTAATATAATGTTTTGAAATACCTTGTTCTATTTGATAAAGTAGAAATCTGCTATCTGTTTTGATTTTTTTTTTGATTGCTTTATAATAATCAAACTTTTCTCAGATTTAAAAAAAATTAATTTCCATCTATAATTCATCTGGATCAACATTTCTAATATTATGTTCTCTAGATGAACATTGGTTATGTTTTTTGCACTTGAGTAATAACTTGTGACCTGTTCCATAATCGACTTTATACAATATCTTTTGCTATTAAAACTGAAATATTTCATTACTAATTGCTAAAATATAATTAGATTTTTCTATACTCTGTATTTGATGTCCAAATTAAAATGATGCATTCTAATCAAAATATTTTTTAAACAAGATTTTTTCTTTCAAGTAAAGTTTTTAAGTAAAAATGTGATAGCTGATGAACCAAGCTTATTTGCAATTCTATTCTTAATTACCATTTTTTTTTAATAGTCGTAAGTTATTCAAAAAGTTTTAGTATTATAAGTAAGTAAGTCACAAGTTAATGAATATATTGCATTTTTTGAAATATCATGAATTGATTTTTTTTTTTAAATTCATATCATTAAAAAGATTCTATACTTCATTAAATATTCTAAACACATCAACCCTGCTTTGGATACAATGTCTTCAATGGTCATTCTATTGTGATGTAGTCAGCAAAAATGAAGCTATTGTAATATGTCTTTACAGAAGTATATCTTTTAAATCAACCATAGGAAAAAAATTCAAGAAACAAATTGCAAGTCAATGAATTCTGATTTATTGATGAACTCTACATGTTTTAAATATATTACGATGTAACATGCACATTAATTACAGAATTTTATTTTACTGAATTAAAGTTGTCTTCATATATTCCAAATGTTATTTTAAGAAGAATATAATTGATAGGCAATACAATTAAGAGATGCATAAAAAAACTACTCTCTACATATGTTATAAAGGTTCTAAAAAAAACTTCACAAATGGATTGCTCCTTCTTAAGAAGGCATAATAAATAACATGAAAATAAAATACATATAACACCTTCCAATTCTAATGGTTGCTATGTTGAATTTTAAGCATATCTTCAAGATTAATGGACTAAATATGATGTGTTATATATGGTTCAAAATAGCAAAAATTAAGGAATGTTATAATGTTGAGAAAATATAGTCAATATTTTTAAAAAATATTATTTTAACATTTTTACAAATGCTTATTTTGTTATAGGTTCATAAATTCTAAATGTTGAGAGTTAAATTTTAATCTTGATATGTTTCTAGACAGCTTAAGTCATATTCCTTTTGAAATTTTTTAAAAATATATATATAACATGACTTACCTGAGATAATTCTTAATTGTAAAGCATTAGAAATAAGACACACCAAATAGTTTCATTTTTGCTAGCTTCTTTCTAAGGTAAAAAAAAAAAATTATTTCACAATAAGTATTGTATATCAGATATTATGCAGCAGAACTTTAATTAATTGTAATTTATTATAAAAATGAAATTAATTATAAAATTATTGTCTTAGTTAATATATATATAATATAAAACAGCAAAGAGAAAAAGTAACAAGATGAAAGACAAGTTTTTTCAGGGTGTATATATATCACATAAGACATGGTGATAAGACTAAACAAGAATATTTTTTTTTTTACAATTTAATGCAATATAAAATATTAATGAAAGTAGAAAAAAATACCCATAGATTGCAAAAAATAAAATATAATTACTTACATACATTGACAAAGATATATGATACAGATTCATACAAAACAGATGTGTGAGATAGTGCTTACAGTAAGATATGATAGTGGAATAAATTTGATGTTTTCATTATAATCATTATTTGCAATATATATATAATATTTATACTACAACTGATAGAAAATATTTCTTTCATATAAAATTATAATTGGCTAAGTTCAAGACTTTTAGAGTTATATATATATTGAAACACAAACAGGCATCAAACCTTTATTCTACAGCATTATAAATTATATAAAAAAAAAATATTAAGAATATTGTATAGTTACAAGTGATAAAAACTATTACCTCTGAAATATTATATTTATCATTGGTTAGGGTCTAAACCCAAAGAATTACATATATATGTATCAAAATGCAGAAACATTCTACAACACAAAATAAACTTTTATTATTCAGCATTATAAATTATTTATATTTTTTTAAAAAAGAAAAATAAAACAACACTCTCCATATAGTAGTGCAATCTTGTGCTAACAAGAGCAATCAATGGATGCCAGAAGGCTTGTGCATAAAATCCCTATCTAATGCCTACTCATCCAATATCCCCAGACTAGTTTCTGGCTTGTGGCCTTCATCAGTGAGGAGCCTTGGATCTGAGAGCACTGCACCTAGATCTTAGGATCTAATGCAACCCTCCAGCACCCACCTTTTAACTCTATTTAACTACAAAACTATGAGAATGAAATTGAAAACACTATTAATATTTTCAATCCAAGCTCAATAGCTTATATAGTCATATGTGTCTGAACTCAATTCAGTACCCATACATTTTGGTGTCTTTGGCTCTTTAACAACCATATCCACCACTATCCTATTAGGCAGGATTGGTGTTAAACCACTAAACATCACATGACTACTATCTCATACTAGCACAATAATTGTTATTAAACAATTCAAAACAAAACAACACTCTCCATATAGTAGTGCCATCTTGTGCTAACAAGAGCAATCAATGGATGCCAGAAGGCTTGTGCATAAAATCTCTATCTAATGCCTACTCATCCAATATCCCCAGACTAGTTTCTGGCTTGTGGCCTTCATCAGTGAGGAGCCTTGGATCTGAAAGCACTGCACCTAGATCTTAGGATCTAATGCAACCCTCCAGCATCCACCTTTTAACTCTATTTAACTACAAAACTATGAGAATGAAATTGAAAACACTATTAATATTTTCAATCCAAGCTCAATAGCTTATATAGTCATATGGGTCTGAACTCAATTCAGTACCCATACATTTTGGTGTCTTTGGCTCTTTAACAACCATAGCCACACTATCCTATTAGGCAGGATTGGTGCAGTGCTCTCAGATCCAAGGCTCCTCACTGATGAAGGCCACAAGCCAGAAACTAGTCTGGGGATATTGGATGAGTAGGCATTAGATAGGGATTTTATGCACAAGCCTTCTGGCATTCATTGATTGCTCTTGTTAGCACAAGATGGCACTACTATATGGAGAGTTGTTTTGTTTTGAATTGTTTAATAACAATTATTGTGCTAGTATGAGATAGTGATCATGTGATGTTTAGTGGTTTAAAGAAAAATATTATATACATACAATTGATGGAAATCTATCCCTTCAGTATCATAAAATTACAATTACTTTTATTCTAACCCCTCTGATTTCAATGCATACATATTGGAATAATAAATTTTATTTTGGCAAAAAAACAAACAAACATTGCTATTAATTATTTTCCATGAAGTTTAAAAAATGAACGGAAAAAAAATTGAAAATCTCCTTTTACTAAAACTTTCATAACACAATTTTTAAGATACAGAAAGTAAAAAAACATTGTTAGAAAGATGATACAGTAACAAAAAAGATGGTGTGTGCCACGTTTTTGTACTCCTTACCATTTGCACACAACTTGCATGGTATTCTTAGGGCTCAGCTTAAAGTCTATAAAGATGTTTTATTCATAACTTAATTGCAATATTTACCTAAGTTCTATTGATCACAATGGCTTACTTCTTTACCCATCACATCTGTACTTCTTGTCAAATTCCTCTTTATAGTAATTTTATTTAACCATACTAATTTTTTTTTTGGTCATCCAACTAAATTTTTTTCTATCTAAATACATTACATTGAACTCACATTTCATTATTATCTATTAGCTTTAAAGAAAATACTTCTTGAAATGTTTCATGGTAGCTAGATCAATAGAACTATAACTGTTAGTTTTAATACTAGCTTCTAATTGATTTTGAAATTTATGTATTTTTATAATTATAAATCATCCCAGTTTTGTAAACTTAAAACTTCTCACAATATTTAACTAAAAAATGAATATAGTATGTGAAAACAAATTACATTTGAAAGTAATTTTAAACTTAATCGCATAGTGTATTTTAATATTAATTTTAAACATTCATAAAACTCTATAAATTGTTCTTGTTAATTAAAATCATGAAACAAACTTTATAAGTTTAACTTTCATTTCAACCTCCTTTTCTCTTTTTATAATTATTAAAATTAATTTGTATTCTGTGCATATTCTTTGCCCAAAGGCATGGGAAATCACTAGACAGAAGAATACTACATACAAGTGATAATATTTGATTATTATTAATATTGACAGTAGTTGAAATTGTTTAATAAATTATTGTAGCCTCTATATATAGAGCTATGCCTTGAACTTTAGTGAGATTTCTACATCATTAAGATATATAAGCTATTCATAATTTTAGTTCTATCTTTAACTTAATATTTCAGATAGAGTTGTTTATCTCATTTTAAATTTTTTTATAAATATTGCTGAAGAGTATTATTATTATTGGTGAAATGCCAATACCAATAGAAAAAACTAAAACCTCACTGTCATTTCATCAATAAATGTAATGGCAGCAATGTCTAAAAATATATACATTGTAAATCTCATTAAATTTTTCAAATAAATAATATATTAAAAACACATCAAGGCAATAACAATTATAAGTCTCATTTTAATAATCTTATATTCGAATATAAATTAAGGATTTTTTTTTTGGCACTAAAATATATGAACAAATAATGATTTTGTTAGTATTAATCTTCATATGATTTATTTAATTGATATACTATCAGTTTAACCTAGGATTTGGGATTTTTTTTGCCTGTGATGTTGTTGGGTGGCAATACTAGATGGCGAGACTTTTGGAGGTTGATGCTTATTTACATGTATCTTAATGCTAAAAAAGCCATTTATTGCTATAAATATTGAATATATCTACTAACAAGATCTACACATTTACTCTTACATAATATTTTATACATTTATGTTTAGGAAATGTTCTTTATTATTTGTGATCAGTATTGCTTTTTATTTAAATTTTTAAAATATTAGAGCCTAAGTATTATTATTATTTTTTTAAATTACAAGTAATATATATTCATGTTATATACACATTTGTTTATGTACTAATAAAATATTTTAAATAACACTTGTTTTAATTTACATTTTGTTTATATGTAAATATATATTTATTCAGAAATACAAAGTACTTGTGAAGGTCTTTATATATATTTAATAAATTTGGAAATCATTTGAGGCTTTTTATTCATTGAAAAGAAAATTAGTCTTTGCATGAGATATTTAGGAATAGCTAACTATACATATTCAATTTTAAAAGGTAATGAATTAGATTTAAAAAAAAAATCAAAATTTAAAACAATAAAAACATTTAAATTTTGTAATTTTAAATTTTTTTAGGAATCATGTTTGCCTTATAGTGAATGTAGCGTGTAAATGAGGAGCAACTGATAAGAACTATACACAGCTCATGCAGCTATATGATAAGTATGCAGACTCCAAAGGATTGAGAATTTTAGGTTTTCCATGTAATCAGTTTGGAAACCAGGTAATTTTAAGCTTTAATTTTATAAATTTTATTTATATTCAAACATAAATCAGAATTAAATTTTAATCATTTCAAAACATAATTTTGTTTGTGAAAATGTTTTGTAAAAAGATTGAAGAGTTTGCTGGGATTTTGTTTTAAAGTGATGTTGTTTATAAATATGTTAACTAAATTTGCTATAATGATTTTATAAATATCTTTTTGGGGGGGGGCACAAACTGCACATATATGCTACCATTTATACATTTATTGTAACATAGTGCATTTAATATAATTGTTTACGGATTGAAGATTTAATTGCTGTTTATATATGAAAAGAATGTATTTGTAGTTGAATTATTTTATTCAGAAGCATCATACAAAGGTTACAATTACTCATGATTCATGTTTGTTTGTTTTTTAAAAAAATTGAATTAATCTATCATTATCTTAAAAGTATTTGATAGGCAATCTACCATTGGTGAAGTACTATAACTTTGTATCAAGATTCAGATGTTTGATACTTCTAACTTAACAAATTAGGATTGTCCATAAAATTGATGCATGGTGAATGAGAACAATCTGAATCTCTACTGGTAGAATTAAGATAAAGGATGCATTGATAAAAAGCAAAAAAGTTGAAATTATATAATGTTATATATATTTAAAATTATTATAAATTGAAAATTTACTTTCTCAGCATATATAATTAGAATTTCTGTATATTACATAAAATAAAATGTGTTTATGTGTAATAAATAAAGTTGTAGTCTTTAGTAACAAAATCTAATAAACTTGAGAACAAATTCAGTAAAGTTAATTTGTACACTGAATATAGTTTCATGCTATGCATCATATTCTTAGATTACAGATCATGTTCTACCTTTTACCAGCACTCATTTCAAAGAAATTGTGCTCATTTTTCAAAATTGCACATTGAATGAGTCATATGCTACACCTCTGAACTTTTATAATAAAATGTATTTAAAAAAAATATTTCATTTAAAACATTAAAATATATGTATATGCTCAATTTTTTAAAATGATTTATTTGTATATTTATACATAAATCTGCAGATATAGATAGTAGATATAGGATGTGTAAGTATGTAAATTATTCAAAACTTTTATCTAAAGCAACTACAGATTTTCTTAAATTTTGTACATTTATACATTTAATAGTATCAACAAAAGACTGTGAGGGAAAGATCCACTCTAAATTTCATGTTATTGTTGCTGTTAGTCAAATATTGTTACTGATAACTGTCTCATGCCTATGTTGGTCTTTAAAATTCATTACCATTTTCTTTTTCATCAGTTCATCTATTATTATCCATTCAAGTGACAGTCTGCTTCATTTTGTTTTCTCATGATATTTTCCATTATTTTCATTTTAGGTATTTTTGCTTCTTTCAGAACCTGTTTTTTTTTATTTTTATATAAAACGTTTTGATTAGCTTTTTAAATCACATTCAACTTTCTATGAGTGTCTAGGATTGTGTGCCATAAGTTAGTGTGAGATTTGAGCATGCATTGAAGAACTTTTTTTTTTCTGAACACAATTGCTGAGAATTTAGCCTTTATATTTTTTCAAATGCTTTTTATTTTATTGCGGTTTTTTCCTGGAAATTTTTTTTCCTAAGTATGTAAACTTAGGCATAGATTCTAATGAGATTCCATTTAGTCTTATTTGTAAATTGCTTGACATTATTTTTTGTAGATTGGTTTAATTAAACTCAAAATAATATCAGATATCTTTTCGTAGTGAGAAAAATGAACATTTCTGCTCTTTTAAAATACTAAATCTAATTACTTTATACTTCAGTTCTCCTTATATTATTGATGTATCTGGAAACTTCATATCAATATCAAACCTTAAAAAAAGAGAGAGAAAAGCTAACTATACTTTCACTATTCCTTGTTTTATAATTTCTTAGCAAACAACAATATGGATATGTAATTAGATTATATTAATTTAAAGAAAATCAAAATAATTGATAATAAATATATAATTTTTCAGCCTTTTATTTTTTCTTCACTCATAAGTAATGTTTAATTGTCAAAAAATAAATGATCATATGATGTTTAGTATTAAAGAAAATTTATAGTCATTACAAAAGATGAGTATATAAATAGATATTGTGTTTTGTGATGAACATGATCTAGTTTTTGAAAATCTCGCATTTCAAAAATTATCTTGTACACTATAACATGCTACTTTTGAAATCTGATATACAACAAAAAATTTAATGTAAAATATATGGAATATGTATCATCTTAAATGATCTACTTTATAAAAATCTTATCAAACAAATTTCTACTTGTATATTTTAAAATTAAATGTCAACATTTTATCATAAATTAGTTTTTTTACAACCTATTGAATAATAATGGTCCACAACCTATAATATATAAATATATATTTCTCCTAGAATATATATTTTATGTATTAATAATTTACTTTTAGTTTCCTCTTCCTTGATAATTTTAATTTTTATTGTTTTTTATCCCCATTTTGTTGCAATATTGTCTCTCTGTTTTTAACATTATCTGTGTTTTATATAGATAATGTTAATTACCGAATAGATATTATTGTTAGTTTATAAGTAGTATCACATAACAAACCATATAATAAGACATATTCATTGTCATTAACATTATTTATTGATAGTGTTGTAGGATATTTTTAACAATTTACACTAGTAATTTATATTAATGCTCTAATACTATGCAAAGTATTTTTTTTTTGAGATGAAACAAACTTATATTACATGAACATATAATATTATACATTTTGTTTTATATGTATTGAAATGATATAATCATTTCATGTGATTATAATCATTCATTATTTTATAGCAGATAGAAATTGGCGTAGTCCAATATAAGATATTTATTCTTTGGAGACAAGTTAGGTAAACAAGGGAAGGATAAAGTTATTTGAAAATTGTAATAAAAAAACACATATATTTAGGAAGTAATCAATTCATAATATTAGCAAACTGGCATGTGTTGGTTGCATATATGTGTGTGTAACATTCATAATTTATATATATTAATAAAAATATGTATTTTGAGGATTCTTTAAAATATTGTATAAGATAATTTTTACTATTATGTAAAATGATTTTGAATTTAATTATTAAAAAGACAATAATCTATAATTAATATTTTTAAACTTATAAAAGATTTGTAAAAAAATATTTAATAAAAGATTTGTTTAATTCATATCCACACATTGACCCATTGTTATTTTAAAAGAAAATAATTTAAAAAAATCGCATCTGAAAGGAAATTTATCTTCTGTGCATTCTAAAAATCGCTGTAGAAAAATATCGTCTGCAGTTTCTAAAAATGGCCATAACTAAAAATGTTTAATACAAGTTTAACTTCAATGGCAGGTTAAAACTAACAAAATTCTTCATATGATCAGCATTTCCCATGCTTACACAAGCTGTTATTAGCAGTGGCACTACTTTGGGAGAATTTGCTATTGCTACTAACAAAATTTTTCTTAGATAAGATAATTGACTTCAAACAAAAAGTTTTAAAAATGCTTTAGAAACAAAATAGCAGGTTTATTGTCTCACACTGTGCCACAACTTGACAAATAGAATAAAGGATTTTATTTAAAAGGATCATCAATACTAAATGTCATAAATAAAATTCAAATAAAAAACAAAAGAATAATTACAACTAAGATACATATCTTAGAGCAGTGATCTTCAACCACCGGGTCGCAGACCGGCACCAGGCTGCAGAAGTTTTCTGCAGGTCCGTGCACTAGACTGGGAAGAAAGTTTGTAATAACAAAATAATAAGATTTTAAACTTTTAATTAATATAAACAATTTTTATTTATTTTTTCATCGCATTTTTACCCGATTAAAAAAAAAAGAAACAGAACAAAAACAAAATCTAATCAATTATACATAAATTAATTTGTTTTTCTATTTAGCACAGATATTTATGGGGGGGGGGAGAAAAAAGTTTTTTATTATACAAACTCCGGTTGTCTTTTGATAGCCAATCACAGCCGCTTGTCAGCATTATTAAAACAATCAAATGTAACGTGACCTCTTTTGATCTCTTAAATTTTTTCTACTCTCTCTTTTAATATTTCATTTTTAGTGTTTTTTTTTGACTATACGGTGATTTTTTTTTTGGATTTAACTTTATTTTTGAAATCAATTTTTATTACTGTTTTTTAAAAATAAAAACCAAAAAATAAGTTCTGTCTCTAACTTTTACAAAGTATTTCTCAATATACCCTCACCACCCCTAAATAAAATAAGATCAGAACTTTTGACTTTTTCAAGTTTCAGTTGTTTTTTTTGTTTAAAAATACGGCCACTTTTTTTTTTTAGCCTATAAGGCGATATCTTTTTTGCCTTTATTTGTATACAACCACTGATATACTAAAACTTTTATTTTTAAAACCAATTTTTATTATCTTTTTTAAAAATAAAAACAAAACAAAAATAACTGTTGTCTCAGTGAAGACAAAGTACTTTTCAACCCATTCCCCCAAAAAAATTAAAATAAGATCTTTTTTGGATTACCTTTTTTTAAAAATAAAAACCAAAAAATAAGTTCTGTCTCTAACTTTTACAAAGTATTTCTCAATACACCCGCACCACCCCAAAATAAAGTAAGATCAAAACTTTTGACTTTTTCAAGTTTCGTTTTCTGTTTTTTTGTTTAAAAATATGCCCACTTTTTTTTTGGCCTATAAGGTGATATTTTTTTTGGCTTTATTTGTATATCGCTAAAATACTAAAACTTTTATTTTTAAAACCAATTTCTGTTACCTTTTTTTAAAAATAAAAACAAACAAAAAATAACTTTGGTGTCTATCTTTTGTCTCAATGATGACTAAGTATTTCTCAACCCACTCCCCCCCAAAAAAAAAATAAAATAAGATCAAAACTTTTGACTTTTTCAACATTCAGGTGAATAACATTTTATTCTTGCATGTTTTTAATAATGAAATAATAAACAAGCACATTAATGAGAACGATTGTTATTGTACTGTTTTCTGTAGCAGTATGACTGCTTAACTCGAGAAAGAGTGTTCAACATGTGAAGGTAAGCAACACCATTACAATACACAATAACTAGTATGCTGTTTTGGTCAGTTATAACAATTATGCTTATCTAAGGTTAAGCAGGTTACATCTTTAAGAAAATTTATCTGTAAACTACTGCTGGGCTGCGAAATCTTATTCTTATTTTTGCTGGTCCGCAGGTATGAAAAAGTTGAAGACCACTGTCTTGGAGCTCCGAAATAAATAATGGAAGAAATATTTTATGTTTATAACCATAAACTTATTTGAATTAAAACTAGATGCTTTATTGACAGCTCTATTTAAGGTTAAGTTATCCGTAAATTGTATATAAACACTTTTTTTAAAAAAAAAAAGTGTTTATATACAATTACGGATAAATATGAACTTTTGAAATTTCTAAAATAACTTTTTATTAGAAACATTATAGATGTACTATTTATTATTATTTCATGTATTTTGAAGTACTTTATAAGTAAAGCATATTTTATAATAATAAATGGATAATTTTAAATATTTAAACTTTATATACTTTAGTTTTATTTTGATAATAATAAATAAAAGCTTCACATATATTCATTTATGGTAGACACAGAAGACTAAATTATTTATTATTCGAGTAAATGATTTATCAGAGTTTAAAATATATAAATTTTATTTTGAATATCATAAATTTGTAATAAGATAAATGAATGTAGGACAAGATTGAATGAACAATTGAGATAGTTCAACAGTGTGGATTGTCTTAATTGATTTTTGAATTTCATTTTATATATGTTGAATGAGTAAATATTAAATGTTTTGCTATAACTTTATAGAATCTTGTAATAAAATGATAATGCATGTTGAGCTCGAGATGTTTGTATATCTAATATATTTTATATATATATAGTAACAAGCATGAAGACATTAAATAAAATTATTAAAAATTTTAAATAAGGGTTATCTCTATAGTTATGTATATTGTTTTGCCTCAAACATATGAACACAGATGTATTTTCCTGGTTTTACGTTGAAATTAATTATATGCATGACCGTTTATTTATATTTTAGTATTCCATATGTTGCATTGAAATTCTGATATATGGTATTGATATAAAGATATTTTAAGGGCATATATATTTATGCATGCATTTGAATTACAGACAAATCATTTAAGATCTACTGATGATACTGTATTTTACTCACATTTTATCTTTGCTTCTTTGTAGAGAATTGATTATGATATTGAATAATGTTATAATATTTCTATTGGTAGTAAAGTTGCTATTGTAAAATAACCCATATAATATAATATGATGCTTTGAATGCATGGTTCACAATTTCATGTATATTAGATCATTGATTTTTAAACTGTGTCTAAGGATCTTTCTTATGTCAATGTATGTAAATTAAGTGATATCATGTGCATTCATGTTTACATGATAATTTAATAATAATAAACAATACTATTGGTATATAAAATAACACATAATAATGAAATTTATATAAAGCTAAACATGAAGTCTTTATAGAAAAATGAATAGAGTCATATAGAATTATGCTTAAATAATCAAATAAGAATTTGAGGTATTTGGGTTTTGTAATTTATTGAAATGCATCATGAGTACTCATCCCACTTATCAATTTATTTATTTTAACTTTCTCATTATCAGTATGAGGAATTGGATGATGTTTTTCTTTTCAAATGTGAAATTATTGAATATATATATATTGCTTTATTTATGTGTCAATAAATATGTTAATGGTTTTGCTTGTTTTATCTATTAAAGAATTTTATTGTTCATTTTAAGAGATATACTCATAGTAGTGGATTCATTCCATTACAATATATATATATACAATAAGCTTTCAATTTTATAATAGAATTATCAAAACAGCATTATAAAGTTTTACATTTTTTATTTGTATAACGTATACTCAGATTTTATTATTGAACAGAAATATTTTATTTATATAATGAAAGCATCTGTATTTCCCCTTGTTTTTTCCAGATAGGCAGTAAGCAAGTCAAAAACATCTACTAAATCATAATGCAATAAATGTCTGCAAATTCTCAGTTTAGTTTTGATTATTTGGCTTTTATTCAAATTAAAGAAATACAATTATGTCATATATAATTAACTTTTTTTCTACCATTGCATGTTTTTCCTTGACTAGCTTACAGTCTAACTTGGCAAGTAGAAAAGTTCTGGTCACAATTGATAGTATATAAAATATATCATATGACAAGTGCTGGTACTTTGGTAATCCATTTTTAATTATGAAAAACAATGTATACAAAGTATTTTTTTTTTTTAAGGAACCTTGGCCAGAAAATGAAATTAAGGATTTTGTTGATGACAAATTTAAAATTAAATTTGATATGTTTTCTAAAATCAAAGTGAATGGTGATGATGCTCATCCACTTTTTAAATATCTCAAGATGAAGCAAAAAGGAACATTGGGAGAGTAAGTGAATATCATTTTAAATATACTTCCATTAATGAATTTAAAGCAAAACAAATTTTATTTTCAATTAAAGTTTTTTTTTGAAAAAGTTTCACAAGAATAAACATTTTTATATTCAAATATTATTTTTTAATTTAGCATTATTACTTTTCTATTTTTTGGTCTTTAAAAAAACCCCATATTATTTGAATTGCAAGCAAAGCAATATTTACCTCTACTTGCTTTCATCATCTTCATTAGTGGCTGTAACTCCATTGTATTATTCTTCTCTAGAGTCATCTAACATGTATAATGAATGGGCACTAGTTGGCAATTAAAATCAATTCCCATTATTAGTTTCTAGCTATTGATCATTGTCAGTGAAAGAATTTTACTTCTTTAAATACTGTTCAAACTAATGATTTGAAATTTCAAATACCTTGAAGTTTTGAACCCATGTCAATCTAATTGTATAGCTATATAGATTTGGCAGTCAATTAGTAACTATATTTTTAGTGACTTCATTCATTTTTGATGCTTTGTTCAGACTATCTTTTTACTAAATAGTTAAAACTTTAGAAAATGGACTAATTTAGCTTATTTTACATATGGAAAAAAAAAAAAAAAGCTTATTTTAAAAGTTATTGTTAATTATGATTATTGTTAGAATATCATTTTAAAGATTATTTTTATTTTTAGTTTCATTAAATGGAATTTTTCTAAATTCTTAATTGATAAGAACGGCATTCCTGTGAAACGTTATGCACCTACAGTCGCTCCTTTGGTAAGAATTTGCTTTCTATTATTATTCGTATAAAAAAATTAGATAGATAAATGTAAACCTAATCAGAAATTATTGCAAGATGACATGGTTTTTGACTTAGTTTGAGATTTAGTTATTAAGTCATAGCAAATGATGTCTAGCTATTCTCAACTAGAAGTACTGGTTTGAGATTCTTCAGATGAGTATTGATTGCAATATGGTACAGCCTTCACCTTTAGTGAGGGATGTATCATATAATTATTGGTGGTGAGCTCATAATGTATTATAACTGTTTAAAAATAGATGACTAGATCAATTATGGTTATTTTTTTTCCTGTTTTAATTTTTTGGGCAATGGGTTCAATCTTTTAATCAGATTAGATATGTGTCTCTTTGACAGATTAATACCATTTATTCCCAGTGGAATATTAAACCATTAGAACTGAAAAAGTTAGCACTTCTTCTGCTAACCAATATTGCCCCATTTTCAGAGATGAATAACAGAAATATTAATAAGCAAAATTATTTTAATGTTTTTGTACAAATCTTTTTTTTATCATCATCATCACTATCATCATTATTGATTCATTGAACTAATATCATGTTGCCTTTATACATTTTACCTGTATTTTATTTTTAAAAAAAATCTCTTCCCTTATTTCTGATTATTTTCTCAACTTTATGTTGTCTCTGTCTTTCCAGCCTGGAAGATATGGACCATATCCTTCGCCTTTGTCCGGTCTGGCAAGGGCTAAGACAAAACTTCCAGAAACACATTAATAATAATGGTCCAGACCTAACATCACTTCAAGGGGTTTTAAATAGAGGCATTTTTGCTGAAATCAGGCTTGCCACTTACATAAACTTTGCCATCTGGTTGACCAGATGCAAGGTGATTTTTCAAAAATTACCACTTGATGAACTCAATAACTGCTTCCTCAACATAATTAAAAATATCCAAGAAACAGACAAGAGAGAGGCTGATCCATACCTGGCCATATTAACCTGGGAATTCACAACTGGCCTAAACAGCACCTGACCAACCAACCCCTAAATAATTTATATGAAAATAACTATTATGATCTAATAAAACCCTCCAACCATAACTTACCAAAACAGGGTTTACTAACAAAAGTATTTCGTTATAGTCTAGATGATTAATATTCACCTTGCATCCACAGACTAAGTTCTTCACTGACACTCATTTTGTATTCTACTGACTTTTGGATCATTTCTTCTTTGTATATATCACCCTGTAAGCTCGCCTAGTTAATTCTTGTTATCATTTTATTTTTATTTTTTTTTGTAATCACTTATAGGTCAAATAAAATTATCTTGAAAGAGAACTGTTAAATGTTGCATTGGAAGCCTCACACAATTAAAGTACTTTTATTGATGATACAATCATTTGAATTTTTCTTTTGGCAGTAATCATTTTTACTGATCAAAATGGCTGAAACTGCCACTAATATTATAGTATATCGTTATTTTGTATGATAATATATTTATGAATTTGATATTCCAAGAGTTGTTTAAATTATTATATGAAGTAAAAATTTATGAAAGAATGAGCATATTATTTCAGAAAGATTTTACATTCAAATTAAATAAAATGTAAATTGTTCAATGATACTATCCTTAGTTTTTTTTATATTTGTGAAATGCTAGATTTAAAATTTATATTACTCGTAAATTTATATATGTTTGGGTACATTTGAGTATTTTATACATTATTTGAATAAGTAGATTCTGATTAAGCCAATTTTCAATGATATCTTATGAATGAATGAATATTCATGTCATTAAATTTGATTATGTAAAAAAAAAAGGTGATTTTTTTTTTTTTGTAAAATTTTAAAGAAAATACTTTTAAAAGCATATATATATTATCTCTTTTATCTAGAACATTTCTTCATTATCAACAATTTTGTTACTGAAAGCAGAAATAATGTAGCGATATACATAACATTTCTTCATGTAAAAAAAAATGAATTTGCATTTAAAAATATAAAAAAATCATAAATGAACTACCAAATGGGGAGAAAACACCAAATATCAAGTTTATTATTAAAAAATATCAATTTTTTTTTTAGAACATAATAGTCTTTGAAGTATCCACTTATCATGCCAAATACCTTAAATTAGTTTACATTTTGCAGATAATTTTCAAAAGCAAATAAGGGACTACAATAAGGGGGAGGGGGGGGTTTACTGATCATCAAAGTTTGTAAATTATTGATTCTAAAGAATATATTACTTATTAAATAATCAATTTCAAATAAAAGTTAACTACTATAATTAGTTTTCTTGATTAGAAAAATATTTAAAGATTAAAAAATAAATATATATGGAGTTATCTTCATTAAATTGTTATTCCTAAATTATGGTTTTTATATATAAACTTTTCAGTAATTCTTAATTGGAAAGTATATCTGTATTTAAGAATTCCAATAGTTTTAATATAAAGTTGATTCCATTTTTTTTTTCAACATTTATTTTTATATTTCAAATCGGTAATCTTATACAAATTTAAATTTAGTTACCCAATCGGTCATAAATTTTGTATTCAAGCAAACAAATTTGTACTTTTTTTTTTGCCACTTTTTGGCTTTGAGATTTTGTAAAGTATAGAATTGAATATCAAATAATGTAAACTCTTGATGCAAGAAGTAGACCCACCAAAAAAAAAAAAATATCTGTATTAATGAAAGCTATATAAAACCATCTACGTAGTCTTCTTTAAAAAGTTTTTAAAATGTTTTCTAGTTCTATATTATTGTTAACTCAGATCATTATAATGCTTTAATAACTGAACTATTCTAAATATTTAAATAAATGTACAATTTGTTAAATTTAGGTATTAATTTTAAAAAATAATAAAGAGTAAAATACATTTGTTAAAAAAGTTTTTTTTTTAAGTGGTTAAGTAATAATACAGAAATTGTTTAAATTTTTTATTATTATTATTAAAATATATATTCATTACAGCTTTTAAAGTCATCTGTTTTGAAAAAAAAAATAGAATAATTTGTTTTTATAATCAATTTATATTAAAGAGAGTTTATTAATAGCAATTGTTTCCGAACATTTTCTTTTATTGTCATTTATAGAGATCATTGGCAGAAAATACTAGTGTCTATTAGAGTTCTTATTTTTTATTATTGATTAATTATAATAAAACTTAGAATTTAATTATCATTAGATTACAGCATTTATAATAATTTTGTAGAATTAAAGACTTGAAAATTATTTATTTTAAAAAGTATATATCTTAGTACATTGTTAAAATAATGTTTATTGAATTAATTAAATATTAAAATGAAGTGTTCATATATCGTAATAGTAAATTAATGAGAATATAAACATATAATACAGTGGTTTAGCTGGAGATGAAGTCATTATTTTCACATTGTAATGGAAATACTCAAGATATATGTCAATGTATTTATAGTCATTATCTAATTTCATATAACTCAAAAGAAAACAAATTGCTTCCATATTGTTATGGAAATACTCTAGATATATATCAATATATTTAGTCATTATATAAGTATTCTAGTTGTGTATAACTCAAAACAAAAACGAGGAAACACTAATCTAAGAAGTTCAATGAATTCTCTAATGGCCTTCCCCTTTTTAAAACTTCTTTGGTAAATAAAGGCTTAATTAAACAAAATGAAATCAACTTCCATTTTTGTAAAACTTTTATCCTAGAGATTAGATGGGTAGATTAATCATTTTTTGCTTTCTCATATTTCTATAATTATAGCTGGATTAAAAATTCATTCATTCAGAGAATCTTTAGATTATATGATTCATATTCACACAGCTGTATTAGAAAGAGCACATGAGTACAAAGAATAATAAACTTCAAATTGGTTTAATACTGTTTAATAAATCAAAAATTATACCATAAGAAAAATTAAAAATATATTACGAAATGTGATGTATACCTGACCCAGTATATATAATAAAAATTAATGGTGTATATATATACATATCCCTTTATTATCCACTTTAATAAATTTTTTAATAAATAATATTACATGGTTCTGAGTATGTAGAATACACATTGGTTACAAAGTAAGATTATCATATATATTGAGAATGCATAAATAAGAAATATATATGTTGAGAATGCATAAATAAGAAATATATATGTATATTAAAATTCACACAATACTGTAATAATAATATTCAGAAAGAAAATATTTCCCAGTTAATTAATTATTTAGCTTACAAATGCATACAAAGAAAAATCACATTAACTTAGTTTTATCAGTTTTGAAGTTCTAAACTTTTATGAAAAAACAATAATTAATATTCTTATCTTAGTAAGTTTTCTAAGGTTTGCATTCACATTAATAAAATTTAAGTACTTTCGCTGATAGTTGAATTTTGTGCGGTTGCATTTCTTTTTATTAGGATCTTTCCATTTGTGATGACCATTCAAGATTTTTAGATTTAGTAGCATTTTCCAATATTCAGCAGATTTGTGATTCATTTTAAATTCTTTTCTGCTGTCAAAATAAATTTATTGCCAGCTTTTATTTCTATAGACTATAGTAGTGTATTGATCATTGAATTATTAGGCATTAATATTCTTTTTATAACTTCTTGAATTGTTGGGCTTTCAATTTAATTACGTTTCTCAATAGCAGAAGATGATAATGATGTAATTGCATAAGAATTTTGATTTTTAGATAATTTTCCTTCATTTTTCTAGAAGACTTTCAACTCAAATGTTCGGTTCTTAACCAGATCTGAAATTAAGCTAGTTATAATATTAAATAAAAGTCCTTGGCAGATTTGTTTCTGTAGGATTACTTCCCTTGTAGCAAGGATGCACTTGGCTTTATATCAATTGATTAGAACTAGTTTCCTTAAGTTTGGATATTTATCTTTCCTTTAGTTAATATGGTTTCACCTATTTTTTTCTTCAGTTTTGATTATTATAAGCAAAAATAATAAGAACTGGTAGAGATCTAATCAAAAAATAAATCAGCTGAGATAATAGGTTGATTTAAAACTAAAAGTTCTATAAATACCCCTATTTGACTTTATAACATATTGCTTATTACTTCTACAAATCAGACTATTGCTTTTTAAATTAAGAAATGTTTTTCGAATGTATATTTTTTTTAATTATGTTGTTGACCAATATTTACTTATTTTCTTGAAATTTTTTTTGAAAAAAAAAAAAGATTAAACAATTTTAAAATATGTATTATTCTCTGCATTTAATACAATTTATTAACTTAGAAATACATATTTAAAATTTGTACAATTTTACGATAAATTATGGTTAAGAAAATACTTTCCCTAGAGTTTGTTCTCCTACCCAAACTCTATTATTTTAATATATGTAAGGTTACTACAGATATTTTAACTTCCAATTCAGATAAGTATTTTATATACACTTCTGTTTATTATTTTCCTTTAGTCATAATTATCTGTGATTAAAGAGGCAATATATTTCAAGGAGTTTCCTGCTCCTGATATTTGTTGTTCCTAAAATTATAAGGGCTGTTAAAAGAAATTGTCTCCATTCCTTAATCTCTTAAATTTTATATATTACGCTAACATATATTTCATTTATATAGATTACAATTCCATAATTTCATATTTTCAAACTTCTCTATCTTTTAATCTAAAATGAGCACATGCTATAAAAAAGAGCATGAGACTATTGTGAAATATCATTTACTCATTAAATTATAAAGAAATTTAATTAATCTATGGTATTTATTACAAAGTTTATAACTAAAATCTGTATATTAATGAAAATATATTAAAATTTATATTTAATAGACATAAAAAATGGAAGATAAAAAGAAATGTATACTTATTTAAAGAAGTTGGTTAAGAAATACAATATAAACAAATGCACTGAAAAGTTTTGAATAATATATACTCGAGTACAGAAAAGATAGCATTCATATACATGTGTATTTCATATATATTGTATTCTTTTAGCTTATTGTAGCATAAATAAGAGCACTTTTTCTTGACTCCATTCTAACGACCTGACTTTGAATCCAAATAAAACTTGAAAATTCTGAAATAGTCAAGCCAGCTAAATATTCAATATTGATCAATAAATTATTATACTTTTTGCTAGAAAACCATCTACCCTAACTGCCAGACATTGACAAGACTAGCAATTAATATTTTCTTCTTCTTTGGGCTTTTGGAATGACCTTGTCTTATATTAGATTTTAAAGACTATTTCATCTTTTTGCCATGTATATTTATAAATATAGAGAGAAATGTAATCATAATAGTAATAATAAATTTTTTAATTATAGTTGTACAAATATTAAAAGGATGAAATTAAAAAGAATAAAGGTTTTTGTTTGCATGCTTCTGTATAACATTCTATTATTTAGCTTATTAAAATTTATATATTAAAAATTGTTTTATGTACTTTATATGTATTTTTAAATATTTTCATTCAGTAATACAGATTTGTATTTGTCTATATATATATAATTTTTTTTTTTCAGGACATTGAAAGTGACCTTTTAAAATACTTTGATCAGTAATATGATGATCTTTCTTGACTCTACTTTATGAAGAGAAATCCTTAAACCATTTCAATGGCAAGATTTTCTCTGATTTTTTTCTCTTGAGTTTAAGAAGACCCTGAATAATTTCTGCAAAAAGATTTTTAAAGTGGCACATTTTTTATCTCATTTATACTTAAATTTATAAATTAATTTTGCAATTATCTGTGTAATATAGTCCAAGAAATTTTATTACTAAAATTATAGAGTTTCCTCCTTTAATATGAATAGTATTTTAACTTGGAACACCACTAATTATGTTTTTTTAAATAGCCTCTAAATGTTTTCAATAAATTTTTTTTTATTAAATTCGTTTCTTGTATTAATAATAGCATTAGTAAATTTACTGCTCTGTAAGTTCATTATTTTAAATGAAAAAAAATTATGAAAAGGCAAAAAAAAACCCACTTATTTTCATTATCTCATAAATATTTTGTAGTTTTATCATTAAAGTTTGTAATAAGTCTACTAACAGAATTATCGACTAATGTCTGTTAATTTTCTAGCAATGTTTGACTTTGATTCTCAAAAAGTAGAATTATTTGGATTTATTCTTCGTTTGAAAAAGTATACATTAATTTTATGATGCTAAAGTTATAGGATATCCTGTGTGTGTGTTTACACATATAAACATTAAATATAAATGGGAATTTCCATGTAATAGTCTAGATAAGTTCCCAATTATATTTTTTTTATCTGTAAATCCTTGGAAATATTGTATTGTATATAACATAACATATCACAACATTCAAGATTTTTTATCCTTAAATTTTATGGCTTAATTTTATTTATCCATTCAAAATAGAATAAAAGTTTGATTGAAAATGACTATCTGAAAATAATTGAAATATATCATAACTGTAAAATTAAGCATAAAATTTAAAGTCAAAAAAATTTGAGAGTTTTAAAACAATCAGATTTTACAGTTGTCAATTCCTGCAAGATAACTTTGATGACTAAGAAAAAAAACAATGTTGACACTATATTTTATTTCAAAACAATTAATTCTTGTTCAAAGTGGCATTTTAAATTATTGCAATAGAAAAATAAATAAATAAATGTAATTTCAATAGTAAAAAAGAAAATTTTATAAAATCATTGATTCTTTCATTTAAATAAGATTGCAGGACACTACTGAGTGGGAAATGTTAAACAATTGTGCAAATATCAAAAACTTTACTTAAATAATGCAATCTGAATAAAGAATTTATATTTTCAAAATAAAAAATGCCATTTAAAAGTACCCACACAAAAGAAAATACAAATAAACCACCAATTAGCAACATTTGCAGTAAAAAAAAAAGTAAATAAGATCCACTTTTGTAATAAATATTTATTAGACTCTATCTAATAATGAACACTAATGAAATAAACTTTGAACCGTTAATACAAAAATTTGTCTAAATTATATTTTATATATTCAGAGATCTCTAACTTATAGCACTATTATAAAAATATAGTAACTAACTTAAATTTTGCAAATAAAAATAGTTGTGTAAGTACTATAAAAAAATATTTCATTACTGAATGTATTAAATTCTATTCTGATCCCACAAAAATATCTTTATTTGGATTGGCACTAGTGAAATTTATAGTAACTATTTATAAAATTTAGGACATACAGTAAAGTAGTAAAATCCAGACATCTAATAATCGTAAGTTTTAGTTATTACAAATAATGTTTATGGTTAGAGGATATAATTTATAATAAATCAAAAATGAGCCAGCCATGGTTTTGGAGATAGTCATTTCCATATTAGTTATGCTAGGCCCATAACCCCATTCTTCAATAAACCAATCACATTCACTTCATAGATGGCTTTACTTCAGTCTTTAAACTATGTTTTGATAAAACCAATACATATAAACATATATCCTTTGCTTCAAAATAGATAAAAGATCTAAATAATAGAGTACTACAATCAAGCAACTGTGCTTCATTATCATTTGTTTAGTTTGCCATTGCCACTCTCACACAATATGTATACACATATTACCAATAAGCACAAGTTTAATTCATTTCATGTTTGAAGGAGGTTTTCTGGATATTTAAAATTAGGAACTACAATATTACAATAACTATATTCATGAAAAAGAAACTTACAAATCATAGGCATGAACTTCTAATCTATACTTAAAACATTTTGTGACCACTTCTACTATGCTCAAAGGAAGTTGGAATTAATGCTGCAATTTATATTTTTAAACTTAGACAATATCTGTTGAGGGGTAATGAAAAGCTGTTGTTATGTTACCTACATTAAATATATTATGATTAGTGTTAATTTCAAAATTTTTGTTAGCATTTGATTTAAACTCGTAAAAATTTTTGATTATAAATATATTTCATTATCATTAAATACAAATTTATATAAATATATAAAATTAATAAAATAATGAGACCAAACAAGTAAATTAAATTTGGCTAGAAATATAAGATATAACAGTAAACAATAACAGAAGAAGATTATATTCAAAGTCACATATTTGATGTAAAAGACAAAGGTTTGCAAGATGAAAATAAGTATAAAATATAATAATTGTCAAAAGACAATAAATTAAAATCAGTTTAGTATACAGATATTAGTAATCAGTATAATCAAAAAAATCTTGTATCACAATTTTCAAAATTAAAATTTTTTAAAATAGTGGTTAGCAATTGCTTCATCAAGTAAAGTATCAAATTAGAAAGTGGATAAATACATATGTTCAAATGAAGTTTTTTTAAATTAGATAGTAAAAGTAAATAATGTATCTAGTAATCTTTACTTTGAAAAAGTATTTATTGATAAAAAAAATATTTATTATGTAGAAAGTTATGTATTTTCAAAATATGTTTCATATTTCTTATTCAGTTATCGATATATCAGAAAATTACTATCATTTACGAAATATAATAAAATTTGTGTAAATATGTAAGAAATATCTTGTTATGAATGAAATTGGGTATGGATTTATTTAATATAGTGTTATCTTAAAAATCAGATTTAACATATGGCAATTGATTTTGCAATATTAGGAAAGCAAATTTTCATCTCTGCATTATAACAGTTGTTTTAAAAACAGATATTAGAGATTGTTTTAATGGTTTTGCAATAGAAGTATATCTAAATTACACAGAGCTGAAGAGATTATGCATGTAATTTTAAAAATCTTATGGATATTTATACAAAAACTATATAGCTATCCTATATGATTGTAGTGTGTATTTTTACATAATATTAAAACACTTTATATTTTCTATTACAAATTTATTGATTTCTAATTTTAAAAACATTTATTACAGAAATAGTAACATTGTATAGAGGGAGAATTCAAAGAAATGTGAAAAAATAATCTAAAATTTCTGTTTATATATTTACATTTAAGTAACCATTTAAAATATTAAATGGTAACTACCCATCACTAATATGGATGTCTATTCCATTTACAATGACCATAGAGAATGATAATTTTCTCAAGATCCAGAAGAGACAGTCTCATTAGGTAAGGTGCTGGTTTCAGCAGTACAGTCATAGAATGGATCATCGGAGGACACATTTTGTTCACAGTGACTTTTTATATCATTAAGAGCTGAATGGATTCTAAAATGGAGTCTGGACTCTAATGAATAACTTTTGTAATTAGTCCTATTAAATAAAAAAATCACATATAAACATATACAAAATCAATAATAGAATTTACAAAAAAAAAAAAAAACAACAATTTAAATAAATTACAAATATGATATATATAGGTAAATTTTGCATATATGATTCAAAGATGTTTAATATTTTCTGCCCAAGAGCAGCAATGGAATATCATTAATGATACTTTGCCATTGCAAGCTACACTTAACAAGGATCATTATTAGTTTCTAAACACAATGTCTTTTACTTGGAATCATATTATTTTATCCTCAGCCATTCTTTCAAGCTTGAATATGACCAGTCATCTTTTGCCAGCTTCACTCATCAGTAGATACAAGTGTTAGAATAAATTACTTTTCATAGTCAAGTTGCTCATTGTAAGTAAGGAATATCTACAATGCATTATTTCAAATGTTAATATAATGTAGATTCTATAGGCTTGGTACATATAGATGCACAGTGCCTGAGCTAATAAGGATAAAGGTAATGACACATTTCAATAGTTTTTTATCTTTGTAGTTAACATTCATGTGATGATTTGACTTAGGATTTATTTAATAATTAAGAATAACAGAAAACTCAAGAATCCTATCATGGAATTCTTTACATTTTACATTAAGCCTATTTTATTAAAACAACACTGGAAAAGAAGATAATTTCTCCCTTTTCTGATTTTTTTAACAAATTATAGCCAATGATGGGAAAAACTACAAATTAGTTTGGATCTTCTGAAATAATCCAAAAGATTTTATAATGGATTAAACCCATTTGAATCTAACATAAAAATGCAGACATGTAATAAATAGTTTCAAATAGAGTAACTATAGATATGATTTACAAAATTGAGAATCTTAAAGAAATAAAAATATAACAAATATCTATGTTAAAAGATGCACCAACAGATATACATATTTTATGACTGATTGAAAATTAATGTGTTTGAACATAAGAAAATAGTCCCGTTGCAGTTATTGTGAAAAAAATTAATCATTATGAAGCTCAAAAACAATCCCTGCTTCTGCTATTATTTATATACTCATCTAAGATATTATTATCCAATAGCTTTGTGATAATGAAAACAAATCTATTCATTATTTGTGAATAATCCACAAATTACCTTTTTTGAAGAAATTGATATTCTTGACATATATTAATGATATTAATAAAAAATAGTCTGTATCAAAATTCATTTATATATTTAATATCATTAACAATATAGTCATCTATATAATCAGTGGATATTAGATGCTGTATTGAAGATTTCCAGTCAATTTCTCACTATTCAATCATCTTGTTTTGCTATCAAGTTAATGACAAGTTACCCAAGCCAATTGGCTTCTTCCAGCTTTATAAATGACAGATCAGCAACTATATCTAAATGATATGTTATATGCTAAATGTAGATATTTGACCAAAATGAAACATATTTAATGACTTCTGAATATCCATTACATCACTATACTTTAAGACAATGTTATCTCTAAAAGTAGATTGTCTCTGAGCTAAAAATACAAGAGCTGAGCACACTAAAATGACAAATGTGTAGCAGGAAAAAAAACTTAAATTTAATTTAACATTTATTTGTACATTTACATATAAAATAGTTTATATATAATGAAATATTGTTGAACATAATTTAAAAATAATAAAACTCAATAACAAAAATTAGTTCTTTATTTTTTCATGCCGTTCTTTATCATTTATCCAAATTTTATAAACTTTATCTAGGTTTATTTGCTTTTCTGGTAAGTATAATGCTTAATTTTTATTATTTAAATGTTCATTATCTAATTTATTGCAGGATTTTGATTTTACTACCTTTATTAAACTAAATCCTCATTCACAATCGGTGCTTGAAGCTTGAAAAGTTGCACAAATATCGAAAAGTTCTTTATATTTTTTATATTTTAAGACATACGTAACTAAATCATTAAATGATTTAATTACTTTAATTTTATATTTTTCATTTACTAAAAATTTCAAATTACCATATTATTGTAAAATTGTATCTAAGCTTATTTGATATTATTTTTATTTATTATAGGTTCATATTTTACAAATATACATTTTAGATTACCTTTTCAATGCTCTGGTTTTTATTGGGTCATTGAATTCTTCAAATAGTTCTGTGCATAACTTATTAAAATATTACCAGAATATTTAGTACAAAAATCTAAATACGTATCTTAATTCACTGAGAGATCTGAATGATATAACATCAATTTCTGAAATGTTAGCCAATTCTTTTTTAAGTTTTTCAATTCTTGTAGATGATCTACTAAACATTGTATATAATGTCCTTAAAAGAGTGTCAATATCCTTAATAAATGAAATCTGTTTTTATGCAGCATATATAATAGTGCTGATCAATTAAATGTAAAATATCATCTCGTAGACAACCAACCACATCATTTGTTTTTGTTTTTAACATTACAGAGGTAAACATAAACACAATGAATGATAATTGTATTTGTTTATATATTTAAAGCTTTCAGGCTAAGATGCTTAAGACTGGCTTATATATATAAAAGTTAAGTTTAGAAAAGGTGGTATCAACCTTTTCTATCAAAATCTCTGTCTCGTGTCTAAGCTTGATTATTTATTATATATCTGTTTTAAAATCTGATTGGCTTTCTCTGTTATAATTGCGCATGTGAGAAAGGCTAGCATACTTTCAATTTATTATAAACATTTTTTGTAAATCACTATAAAATTTTTTTATTCCCATAACTATCACATGCAATAATGCTGACAAATTTTGTCTGATAGCTGGATTCAAATTTTATTCAATATTTTATAAATAATAATAATTTTTTTTCTACTGAAATAGTTATACTTTCAACAACTATCAAACAATGAAATGAAAATGTTAGAACTTCATCAATAATCTCCATAAGTATGATTAAATTTATACATTCTATAAATTTGAAGGAATAATTCTTGCTACACCATGATTCAAGAATATTAACAAATTTTCCTACATGATCATGTATAGATTGCACAGAGAGTATTTGATGGTAATTGCTAGGATAACATTGTCTATTAGACACGAGAAAACAATTAAAATTATAATAATGTTATTCTAGCAATTACCATCAACATTCTCTGTGCAATCTATACATGATCATGTAGGAAAATTTGTTAATATTCTTGAATTGTAGTGTAGGAAGAATTATTCCTTCAAATGTAGTATAGAATGTATAAATTTAGTCATATATTTGCAGATTACTGATGAAGTTCTAACATTTTCATTTCATTGTTTGATAATTGATGAAAGTACAAATATTTTGGTAGAAAAAAAAATTAATATTATATATAAAATACTGATCAAAATTTGAATCCAGCTATCAGATAAAATTTGTCAGCCTTATTATATGTGATAGTCATAAGAATAAAAAAGTTTTATAGAGAGAATAACCATTTACAAAAAATAGTTATGTTTACCTATGGAATGTTAGGAAAAATAAATGATGAGGTTGATTGTCTATGAGACATTTTATATTTAGTTTATTGTGCAGCACTATGATATATGATGCATAAAATTGGGTTCCATTTATTGATATTGAAATTTTTTTAAGGACAATATATACAATGTTTAGTAGATCATCTACAAAAATTAAAAAACTTAAAACAATTGGTCAATATTTCAGAAATTGATGTTATATCATTCAGACCTCTCAGTAAATTAAGATAAGTATTTAGATATTTTGTACTAAATACTCTGATAAGAAATTATAATATTCTAAATCTGAAATTTCAATCTTCCGGTTTTTCAGTTAAAATTCTCAAAATTCCTCAACTGATTTTATTTCAGATGGCAATAATTGATTCAACAAGAACTTTTTGACTTAAATGTCACTTTAAATAGTCTATTTTCCATTTGGCCTATATTGTATTGGTAGTAAATTCACCTTTTGAATTTGATAGCAAATTTTATAAATGATATCTGTATTGCTTCAATCATTAAAAACATCCCCAAGTTTAAATACAGTTTGATAATTAAAAATATCCCCAATTATAATACAATAGTTATAAATTTTGATGACAATGGAGTATCAACTGATTGGGAGAATCATTTATATTTAAATTCGTTTTTCTTACTTTTAGATTCTCTTGCTGAATGGTTTGAAATTTGTAAGGTCTAAAATAAAATATGGATTTTTTTTTTTTTTAAATTACAATCATATAAGTCTCTCATTCAAGCTGCAGTCCCATTTATATCAAACATCCTGCCATAGCAACAGTCAACAGAAGAAGAGCAGGTCTAAATATAAAAGTATTGGAATTATTTTTCATTTCGGGCGGGACACAATACTATTAAACTGAAGTCCCCATAGCAATATCATTGCTGTCACTGCATGTACAAATCGATTCTGTTTAGTAATCCTTTTTATCAAAATTATTCATCTGGATTCAACTTTGTGTTTAAACATAAAAATAAATGGAAGAATACTTTGAATATTGGAATATCTGGAGTATGCAGAAACCAATGAGCAGTGTGCAGGCTTTGAAAATTACTACACAATTGAGCACTGCAGTTTAGAAAAAATACTGTTGCTGACTAATATGATTTATATATAGTCAAGCAGATTGGCTAGAGTTTTTTGAAACAAGAAAAGATAATTATGTACAACAAACTAGATTAGGATTTTGTTAGCACTATCATTTCATGTCTAGTGATTACTTGCACTTTTGTAATTTTCTCTAATGCAGGATGATATAGAATGAATTACTGCTAAACAAACTAGAGTACTTGTGTGGTATTTTTTGCATATACTGTACTATTATTTTGTTAAAAAGGCTACAGTAAACATATATAACAAGTCAAAAATATATACTGTGCTGTTTAGATGAGAATATGGCTCACATTTGAACCCTTAACTTACTAAATGTAAAGATAACAATATGCCACCAACTTTTTAGACGAAGCTTCTGGATTTATATGAACGTACATTAGAAATCCTGTTAACCTTTTTAAATATTCCTTCCTCTCAAATCTTCATTCTATCAGCAATGAAACATTCACTTTTATTTCTCTAGTTTCAATATCTTTTTATTCCTTATTGTTAGCAATAACCTATAACAAAAGAAAAAAAATTCTACTCTTTGCATTTCCCGTTTTTAAAATTTTATTTCTGATATATTCTTTTCTTTCAACATCCTATATTCAAAAAAAGTAATATTTGTTTTACATTTTCTTTTTCCATCTCCATATAATTTGTGGCTATAGTCTAAATTATTATCTTATTTTTTGTCCCAAATATACCAAATTATATCTAGAATTATCACATATCTTTTTGTATTTTATATAATAATAATAATTGTTATTATTCTTTTTCTACAAGTACTTTTTCCCTAATCAATTTATGTTTTCTCATTTCTCATAATAAATGGATCTGGGATAAATTCTCTACATACTTATCCCAGTTCTTATAAAAATACATAGAAATAAATTATTTATTGATAATAAAATATATGAAATGAAAGCCACTCATAGCAGATGTTAGTTAAGATTATTTTTACATAATATGTTATTATATATTCATATTTATTTTATTTTATTCTTTAAGAATCTTCATTTTCCCCATTATTATTATTATTATTATTATTTTCACTACCTTTAGAAGAAAACAAATCTTTATTATAGTCTTTTCCTTCATTATATATATTCCACAATTATCATTACTTCTCTACTTTTAGTGAAATTGCTAAATGTCAATTCATATCCAACACTCATTTAAATCAATTTTTCATTTCTTAATATATTCCTTTGTCAAGAGGCTTCCTTCTCTAATCTTAAATAATAATTCACTTTCTCTATTGTTATCATAAATATCTTCAATATTTATCTTGTTTTGTTATTATATTAGTTTTTTTTTTTACTATTTAATTTTCATTGTCATAACATTTTTTTCCATTTTGCTTACTAAATTGGCTATCATAATACTAACGTCTAATATTCTAATGGAAGGTTCATCTTAAATTACTACTTAGTATACATTGATCATCTAATTCTTTGCTTTAATTAAATTGTCTAATACCTCTCTTATTTCATCTTGTATAGCTTCTTTTGCTATCTATATATTATTCTGAAGCTGGGTCAATTTTATATTTAGGAAGTGCTAGATTTAGGGAGATACTAAATTAGCAAAATCTTATAATTAAAATTAAAAACTTAGGAATATTAAAACACGCAATATTTAACAATATCATTTACACTTTTCCCATTTTTTCTAATGTCTATGATGAGTATCATAGAAGATGTGCAAATAATTTGAAATATCCTGATTACATTTTAATTTTGACTGCTGTCAAAAACTTAACAAATATCACGAAAAAACTATTGTAGGAAAGCATGTAGTATGATCTTGAAATAAATATCTTAAAAACCAAAGTCATGATTATAGATTGTGCTTGCTTTTAAGTTCCTATACTGCCCACATGACTATTTTAGAATTTAAAGTCCAAATAATCATTTTCCAATGGGACAGTAAGATCAAACAGGTCACTGACCACAAATTATGAGATTTATATATTGATTAAGATCCTGAAGCATGGAGGAGAACAATTAAGTCCTTCACATGATATTACTATACCCTTTTGTGGATTATAGACTGGGATAATAAGAGATAAAGAAATCTATTGCTTTATTTTCCAATTGAGATATGTTTTGGTCGTAAAAAAAAAATTTGAGAATTGTATTTTTGTTTTGTTTTCAGGTCAGCTTTGGTGTAAATGGGTGTTGCCAAAAATACCTATAGCACTGATCTTTCTTGAGACAGCCCTATCATCAAGTGCATACATATTATGTCAATTTTTCTCTGAATCTTAATCAAAGCTACCAATAATTCATATAATATATTGCATCATTTCCCAAAGATAAGAGACAGTTACTTCTTTCCATATGATTATATTTACATTGTCTTTATTGCAAGCAAATAATTCCAATTTCTTAACCCAACTTTTTTATATATATTGTAATAATATGAATTAAATAAAAATATATTATCAAATCTTACATTTAAGAGCTCCAAATGTAATAGAATAAAATTAAATTTAAAAAAAATTGTAGATCAATGAAGCCTTACATTTAAAAGCAATCAAATATAATAATATTTACCTCGGAGAAAAGATCTTATTCAGACTCTACTTGGATTGCCAAGCTAATATAATATATGAACAGTAAAAACATATTTCCAGGTTACAGGACTTCTCGACTGTTGAATTCAAGCCCTGTCATTCAAAGTACTTTATTTGTTTTGAAGTAAACTTCAGGCGCCAGTTAATTACAAGAAGTAATTAACACACTCTGGATGACAGCTACTAAATCAGCGCCTGAATATCCCAACTAGCTCAATCGAAAAAAATAATATAATAAACTGCTTTAATTAGTGGTATTAGTAAAAGAATTGACAGACAAAATACTAATTTCCAAAATAATTTATTTAAACTTTAAATTAACTTAAGATCCAATTTATCATCTCTTCCCTTAAATAAAACAATAATTACATATATACCAGGCACACATATTATAAATTAACATAAAACATTAAATAAACATAAGCATTAAAACATTATATATCACACACATTTTTTCCATAAGCTATTTGTATGATTCGGAAAGTTCTAGAAATATTTGTTGCTTACATTAACTGCATATAAATAGTTTTTTTATGCTAATTAAGAGTTTAGTTCTGTTGACTCTAGATATTTCAAAGATTGCAATGGTTACAATAATAAATTACTGACAACAGGAATGGGAATAAAGAATAATTAATATTACCTATAGGTTTTGTGAGATACGTGATCCTGGATAGATTGGTGCTTCTTTCTCCTGTGTGATGCGTGTTGTACCAAACAGTAGGAAATTGGATAGCTGACGAATGTGGTTCCTTGCTACATTTCAGTCCGGCAGACAAATGTTCAAATGGCTCAGGTTGTTATATGTTCATTGTGGCTAGTTAGAGATCTTCAGATATTCTAGGGTGGTCAAAGATTGGAATACAGCAGTATATTTTGACTTCTGATTAGCAACGCATGTTTTCTTGGAGTTCACAAAAAAATAAGTTTTATTTTTACAGATTGGAACAATACTGCTAAAAGATCTGCTCTGCTGATGACAAGTTTTTTTAAGTCTATTTATATGTGGCCATCTTATTGTTCAGCTCGATTAATATTTAAATTGATTAAATTTATTAATTAAATTCCCATTGTTTATTTGTCCACATTCCTTCCAGATTAATCTACTTAGAATAACATATAATCGTTTTAATTATTCCCATTGTTTATTTGTAGCCATTGCTAATTAATTATCCCCATTGTTTATTTGTAGCCATCTTTGAATTTAACTTAATTTTTATATTACAAACTTTATTTTTCATTTTTTAAAATTCAACTTCTTTTTATCTGTACACATATTTTTTTCTTTTTAATATATTTATTTAAAATCAACACATGCATTTTATTTTATTTTAAATAAATGAAAAGAGAGAAATATCGTTTTTAAATCTTTTTTTAATTTAGTTAAATTTCTCCTCAAATTGTTTTTATTATTATTATTAATATTTTAAATTAGTAATTTATACTAATAATCTGCGCTTATATAAAAAAAAATTCTTTAAACTTTCTGAATTATACTTCTCTTTCTTAAACTTTTATAATTAATTCTTTCAAACGAGATTTTTACTTTAATCATTTTTTAATAAAATAATTCCACAGTATTTTTGTTTAAACTTCTTTAGTTAATTATAAATTCTTTTCATATTAAAATTTTATAATAAAATTACAAACATGTATCGCTGTCCAATAGCGGTACATTATAGAGTAGTTAATTCCTGAATTAATTTCCATTTATTTATTATACATATTATATTGCTTTATAAATATAACTGTTATGTGTTGTGAACAATATACTGAGAAAACCAAAAAGAAAATATACTAGCATAAATATTGCCAAATAAATACATAAAAATATTTTTAAAATTTGATGAGTATGTTTAATTTGTTTACTATTTTTTTATCACAATAAGCATAAGTATATTAATTTACATAAAATATGAATATTTATTATACACTTCATCAATATCAACCATAAACAGTTATAAAAGAAAATCTATTTTCATTGAAAATAAAGAAACATACTTTTATTCAAACTAAAATTATTATGAAGGAAGATATTTTTGTTTACTATTTACTTTAACCATTTTGTTTTTGGTAATATATTTTTCTTGTTTATTAATCAAGTACATGCATTCTAAAAAAAATACTATCTTGTTAATTTTACTTTGATACCCATAAGGGATGTCCATCAAATTGTAACTCCATCGAAAATCAATGTTTATTATATATACCAACAATTTTATGATGTACTCATTTTATATAAATACACACAAAAAATTATGATTCAAATCGTTTAGGTATTCTAAAAAATCTCATAATATTTTCTGAAGTATATAAATACAAGTTATATTTATTCCAACTTATTAGCATTCCAAAACATCCATTTTGACATTTTTTTAAAAAAAGAGTATTTCATAATTAACATTTTACAATGTTAATACTGTTTTATTTAGGTAGCAGTAACAGCATTTGTCAATTTTTATTCATATATTTCTATAAATTATATTGTAACATTTAGCTTTAATATTTAGCACAATAAGATGATTTTTTTTATCTGATGTTAATTATTTAGATTCTCAAAAGAAATGAGGTCTTTTAAACATGTTTGTAATGTTTTTTAGCTTAGCTTCATATTAAACCTCTAAATAAACTTATTTATGTATGTGCACTAATTCATTACTGTTTATCCATTAAGATAAAACATGAGAGTCCAATTTACAATCAGGGGCTCAAATAGTTTTTTTCCCCAATGATGTCACACTTATGTTATCCTAAATATTAAGATATTCTATGTCATATTATCTAATGTCACTCATAGTTTTTCCTATTAAGAATTAAATTTATTAATATATCCACTCAATAAAAGTTCTTTCAAATATATCATTATTCAGTGATATTAAAATATTTTTTAAAATATTATAAAAATAAATATTACAATATGTTTTAAAATAATAAAAAATATATACATTTACAAATCAAAAACATAAAAACATTTTAAAATCATATTTTAAATAAAATATAAACATTCCTCATCTATTTTATATAATCACTTTTCTTAAATACCCATTTTAAGTAACTTAAATATTTTAGAACATTTTTTAAAAATATATATAATTTAATATTACCTAACCATACCACCATATAATTACACATATTTTAAATAATTTAATATCATGTTCATATATTATTTTTCACATGTATGCAGTAAATAAAATGTCAACAAATGAAATCTTTAATATGTACTTTATTTTATTATTACTATTATATAAATCATTTAGATATCCCTATTAATATATCCCTAACATAGTATATATGCATCATTAACTGTATTACATCATCTTAAGAATATAAAATATTAATTTAAAATTTTTTTCCATGATGTATCAATATTTTGATACATCAAGCATGTTAGAAAATATGCAATTTCATGTTATGTGTTATTTAAAACAATTTAAAAATGGTAAATTTATTTTAATTATTTTTTTAAAATTAATTTAGAATTTTAGAATTAAAATAAAAAAAACTAACAAAATTTTTATGTAAATAATGCCACCAAGTTAAAATTCAAATTTTGATGGTACAGTATATTTGCTTTTATTATTATATCCTTTTTTCATTTTATTACTAATTTCTATCATCAAATAAACATTTTATCCCCCTTCTATGCAATATTTTCCCATTTTTCATTCATAGTTTAAATATGTATTAATATGTCTGATTTTTCATACCTTATCTCTATTTTTCTACATAACATTTATCTCTTAACTTATTCATTAGCAAAAAAAAAATCAATCATGATAGTAATCTATATTTTTCATCCATATTCTATATTTAGTTTTAATAATTTATTTTCTAATTCTAAAAATAATATAATATAGATAATAAAGGGGAGTCCCACTTGAGACTTGTTTCATTATTATTTATCAAATTTATAGTCTCGTAATTGATACATATACAAATATTTTTTCTTATCTAACTTTTCTAATAATTGTAATAAATCTTTTTCCAATCATATTTTTTTCTAAAATTAAACCATAAACAATTTCTGATCCCCTGTTATTATAAACTTTTTATGTATCTAAAAAAAAGTTTCTACCTAACCTATAACTTGGATCAATGCAAAAATGTGATCAATTCTATCATTCCTAAAAACTTGTGCATTTCTCCTAATATTCTGTGTTTGTTCATTCATATCTTTAAAAAAATAAAATTACTTGCAATGGAAAAGTTGATACATAAGTAATGTTATCATTATAATCTATAATTTCCCAATTTATTACAATCTTTCTTTTCTTGAAAAATTAACTTATTATAATCTTTAAAATATCTGCTTCATTTTGCAATCATGTTAAAACAATAATATTTTGAAAGACTTCTCCCCTAATCTTAAAACTATTTCACCTGCCAGATTTAATTTTTTAATTATTTAAATTTTTTTTGTGTGTGCGTGCTTGAATTATAGGAACAATTCATCACAATTTTATTGTTTAATTCTCATTAAAATTTAAATAAAGCAGCATTAACATACCATAAATCTACATATTAAAATATAAGGAATATCATTAAAGCTTAAAAATGAAATAATTCCTTACTTGGCTTGCTCCAGTAACTGTTTGGCTTCCGAGTATTTTTCATTCTGGATATGCAGCAGAGCCAATTCGACCAAGGCATATGGAACAAGATATGTGTCTTCCTTCAACTTCTTTTCACTGAAAAAATAACATTTCACACGATTATAAAAAATATGAACTAAATAATATTGTCATGATTTTCTCTGTTATTGAAAATGAATTGTTATCACTTGATCATAAAATAATACTTTATTGACTGGATTCTCAATTTGCCTTCAAGCAGAAAAGTTTAAGTATATTACTCCAATCAACAATGGAATTGCATTTTTTAAAAATTTGATCTGAATTGGAATGATTTGCAAATTTTTTTCATAATATTTACAAGTCACTTATTTTCAAAACAAAAATATATTTTTGCTCTTAGTATGTGATTTAAGGTGCACACTTTATTTGTGTTACAAAGAATATTTCAATACTTAAAAGAAAAACAAAGAATTTGTATTTCTTTGGTTATCTGAATAATAGGGGAAATATCAAAAGTTTCTGACATTTTAAATTGTTTTTACTAATTTACCAATTACAATTTCAATATATAAACAATACTGTACATACATAAAAAAAAAAAAACACCTCCAAAGAGGCCACTTCACAGCAAAAGTATTTTTTCATACAAGAACAATGAATGAAAAAATATTACATATAGGATTAGTTAATGCTAGTTATGAGGATTTTATTTACCTGTCTAGCTTATAATAAAAGCAGTTAGATTCTACTTAATAATCAGTAATTGGATGCATAGCTGCCCATTACCTAAAAGAAAATACTATGCTTTTTTAAATTCTTCAGTTATCTGAAAAAAATTCTAGCCAATTGTGGATATAGGCAGATTCAGTACTAATTTTTTTTAAAAAAACTTAATTCCTCTTTAGGGTCTTAAATGAAATGAATAAGACAAATTCTTAATGTCTATGCCATATATCTTCAACTCTTATTATCACCACTGTTCAATTTGTAAAGAAACATGAATGAATTGTTCATCTTACTTCTGAATTTAGGACCAAGAAGATATGATCTTTTCAGACACTTGATAATTCCATAAATATGAAGTTATAGTAGGTGTATGTGATGTGTGAATACTCATTTTATTGCATTTACACTTATAATAAAGTAATTATGAATCTCATATTCTAAGTTATAAAATCATCAAGATATTGATTGGCTGTTGAAAATGATGCTAAGAATCCTCATATTACAGAATAAATGATATCTTTTATTAGGCAAGCCATAGTAAATCACTTTTAAGTGGAGGAATTATTGCAAGAATTGTCTAATGTTAAATGGAATGCCATTAGACTTTGTGAAGTTAGAAATAAAAGATGAACAGTTATTTCCTGTAAAGGCATACACATTAGAAATACAAATGAGATTCATTATAAATAAATAAAAAAAACAGCATGGAATTGATGATGCATTTACAGAATTCCAAGATTAGTTATTCAATTTGATGGAAGATACTAAATGCAGACAAGTTTATGTTCCAACAAGCTTTCATTCTGATAATAGAAAATTTTAATGCACATGTAGAAAATGCTTTTTGAGTAGACTACATATTTTAAAATTATTATTTAAGGTTTAGATGCTTGAATTGAAATAGATTGTAGAATTTTCAGAAAATTAAAAATTGTATATTATGAATTATTTTTTTGAGAAAAATCCACAAAGCTAATAGATATGGACGCATCTGAAGTATATATATGTTAAACAGAGCAAAACTCTCCATACAGTATTGCCACCTGTGCTAAACAGAGTAATCAATGGATGCCAGAAGGCTTGTGCATAAAATCCCTATCTAATGCCTACTCATCCAATATCCCCAGACTAGTTTCTGGCTTGTGGCCTTTGTCAGTGAGGAGCTTTGGATCTGAGAGCACTGCATCTAGATCTTAGGATCTAATGCAACCCTCTAGCAACCACCTTTTATCTCTACTTAACTACAAAACTGAGAATGAAATTGAAAACACAAAAAATATTTTCAATCTAAGCTCAATAGCTTATATAGTCATATGGGTCTGAACTCAGTTCAGCACCCATACATTTTGGTGTCTTTGGCTCTTTTACAACCATATCCACCACTATCCTATTAGGCAGGATTGGTGTTAAACCATTAAGCATCACATGATCACATTTCCTATACTAGCACATTAATTGTTGATAAACAGAGAAAAATTCTCCATACAGTATTGCCACCTGTCAATATACTTAATAAACTATTAAAATAGGAACAACAGGTCATATTCCTAACTTTCAAAAATACTTCAATTTAAACTAAAACTTATAAATTGTTTTAAAATGCCAACAGGCTGTGAAAATAATTTAAACTTAAACAGATCAATAAGTAAGACTTAAGCTATGCAAATAGCAAAAACAAAAAAATAATTCAGTAAATTTCTTACTGAAAAGCAATATTGTAAAAAGAAAAACTAACCACCGGGAGTTTTGTAATATAGTAAGGAAAAATGTTTTTAGTTTTGAAAGCAAAATTTTCAAATATTTATTGTAAAACATCTTGGAGAAAAAAAAAGTTATCTATTAAAAGAAAAAACAATACTATTATTATATAGATATAAAAGTAAAGTGTATAGAAGAATTATATAAAAGAATTAGATGCAAATACAATACCATTAATGTGATTAATAAAAATTTAGTAATTCTTAAAATATAGTCAAAATCGTGTGGCTTCAAATTTTTATAATTAAAAGACATTTAAATAATGTATTTTTAAAAAATCTTAAAAATATACATTAAAAAAAGCACATCTCCTACTCATAAAAGAATACATACATTCCAATTTAAAAAAAAAAAAAAGATAAGTAAAAAATAATATATATATTTTCATATGTCAAATGTGTTTATCGGGAAGCAAGCCCGGGCCAGCTGCTTGGAAGACAGCTATTAGAGTTTTGTGATATATTCACATTTATAATACAATGATCCACGAATCTGTTTATAAGTTATGATTTGTCTTTTAACTTCTCAATAAATTTTGCTTTTTGAAAAACTTCAGCCAAATTTTAGCTCTCCAATGTATTTATCCTCAATTATGTTGATGAAAGCAATTACACAAATATAAATAGGGCCCACTTCTCAAGTTCACTATAAAATACTTTTTTAGAAAACTCAATTACATTTATTCATTTTATCTATTCAAGTCAACAAAAGTGTGATTTTACAAAAGATTTTATATGAATAACATCCAAAAGTAAAATAAATATTAAAATGAAAGATACTCGTGCAGCACCTAAAAAAAAAAAAAAGGTTTTAACAAATGTATTCTAACATTGGTTACTTATGGTTCTAAAATTTGGACATTTACTAGAGGAGTAAAGGAAGAGAAGTACTGTTGAATTAAGAAGTCAAAAGCAAAATACACCAATGAAACAACAAATATCACTGACATCATTTAAAGCAGCCTATGGCCTGACAAAAATGATAACCAATATGGTAATTTAATTTTTGACAATACTGGATCTTTTTAAAATTAAAGTTATGAATATATATATAAATGAAATAAATATAAAGACATTTCAAAAAATTAACATTTTCATTAAGTTATGATATGTGACAATCTATTGTGCAATTATTATGCATATGGTGAACAAAAATGTGATATAACCAGTGAGCCATATCTTGTGTGAAAATTGTTATTTCATCCATCCACTATTACTATTACAGATTTCAGATTCTAATCAATTCAAAATATTTCTACATTAGAAAATATTGTTTTCATTGTAATTAATTAAAATAATATCAAAACTATCTACAAATAAATATGAATAAGAATATTGCACTTTTTAAGAAACATAGAAATTAAATATTTTTGTATTCAAAGAAAAAATAAAATTTTATTTTCAATATGTAAAAATTATTGCAATGTTAATAACAAAAAATCTACATCCTCTTTAATTTTGAGCTTTTTTCTTATTTATGGCCCAGTTTAATCTATAAAACTTACTGTGGTCCTTAATCATGAATGAGTCTGACATGCCTGATTTAAAGAAAGAAGATTAAAATGGGAAATAATTTAACCTTTTATTGCTAAAAGAAATGATAGTAAATAAAGTATTAAAATGAATCTCAAGAGTTTATAAGAAACTTAAAAAGTGACACATGCAAGAAAAATGAATGAGCTAATGAAATTTTCTAAAGTGGATATGGAAAAGATAAAGCTATAGATTAGAGAAACTAAATTAAGCTCAGAGAGATATTGATCTTGAAATAAACTAATAATGGTTAAAAGTGATTTCTTTCTAATTTTATTTCATTTTTTGCATTATTAGTCTTATGTATGATGAGTTATTTGCTGAATCAACATCTCGGTCTATAAGTAATAATAATAATAAACAATCACTTGTAAATGAGTATAAACATTCTAACTACAAAAGATAATGAAAAATAAATAATAAAAAAAAAACACTATAGAAATGATTTTTATCAATGACTATACAAACTAATTTGTGAAATACATCCATATATAGAATATGCTGTTCCACTTTTCTGTTTATTTGATATTTTACAATGTTCCCTTTTAATATTTTTAGCAGAAAACCCTTCTTTTTGAAATATTTTGACACTATGGTTAAACGTAGCTCTCCAATGTATTCTATTCTCTGCTACATCTTTCGAATGGAAACACTTGTCATTGCACTTCTTTAGAATGTTTTGAGATAATTCTTATAACCGAAGTTCATCATAAAACACTAATTTAAATCTTGCATTGTTCATTCATTTTACATGTCTGATCCAACAAAGGTGTGACTACAATAATGAATTCTATAGTATCACATCCAGAAATTGAAAAATATATTGATTGGTTTTATTGTATTTTTAAAATTTTACAAAGCATGTTTAAATGAAAATTTTCTAATGCCTTTATATTGCACCAATAGGGTGACCAAGTTTTGCATCTATAAAATAAATTAAGAAAAACAATTATTCTATATACATCTAACTTTATCTTGTAACTCAGCATATTGGAGTCTGTGTTATATCTCAACATCTGCTTATAAAACTATCAAGATATTTAAACTGGTTTACATTCTCCAGTTGATAGCCACCCAAACTAAAAATTGCTGAGGATTTTATTTCTATCACTGACTAATATAGAACTTGAGTTTTTTGAAGATGAATTAATAAATCAAAGTCTTTATATGTTGCATTCAAAATATTAAGTACATTCTGTAAATTGTCTTTTGAACTGAAAAAAAATGGCACAATTATCAGCATACTATAAATTCTGAATAAAAAAGTTCCTGTTTTCACTTTTAATCAATTCAAATTAAAAATTTCCAACATCAAAGTTATATCTTATCCTGATACCCATTTTATTAAACCATCTATAAACAATTACAAAGATTAAAGTCATAAAAATTTAAAATAATGTTGAAGCAAGTATACATCCATGTTTAATACCAGTTTCCATTTCAAATGCCTTAGATTTCCTACCTGTAGCAATAACACTCCTCTTTCTATCATATAGAAGTTGTATAATACAAATAAGCTTTGGTGGATAACACTTCTCATTCCATCCTGTAGCAGCCACATATAACAGTAAAATTTTAGTGGATAACCAACTAATTTCAAACAATGCTGTAGAACTGTCCTATTAAATGAATCAAATGACTTAACCAAATCAATAAAAACAATAAATAAATCACTCCTTTGCTTCTGATCCTTTTTAGCATTTGCCTAGCAATCAAAACCATGTCTATAGTGCTTCTTGATTCTCTAAAACTACAAAGGGTCTCTGAAAACCATTCATACATGACTGAAAGTGATCTATTTAACAAAATTCTTAAAAATACTTTTGCTATATTGGATAGTAATGATATTTCATGATAATTATTGCAATTTTGTCTATTTTCCTTCTTTTTAAAAACTGAACAATAAAATCATCCTTAAAACCAGGTGATACAACTTCATGGGTTCATATTTTCTTAAAAAATTTCAATGTTTTTAAAGCTAACATATCACTGTTAACATTTTAAACTTATGTCTTATAGAATAGGATGTTGGTTTGTCAAATGCTAAGTACTGTTTCTAATACAAATAGTCTTTTCTGTTATCCTCTTTTATAACTATAAGTAGGAAATATGAATAAGTTTTATGGTGATAATGCAAAAATTTAATTATTTTATTTAAATTTTTGAATAATCACTATAAAACTAAGATTACTGAAAGAGAAAATTTTTTTATCTATTAGTTTCATTATTAAATCACCCTTGATAGAAAACAATTATGAAAATATACAGGTACCTATTGCACTGCCATTTAGTGTCTATTGACACAATATAGCTGTGGATAAAGGTACATTTTACCACTGTAATAATATATCTTAACTTCTAATCAACATTTTTTAAATTTTAATTATTTAATAATCTAATTACTAATAAATCTTTTTTTTTTTTTAAAATCACTATAAATAACCCAAACTAATGTGTTAATGTTCAGTAGGTTATTTTATATCTAGAGTGATTTGTTATATACATGAGTATATGTATAGTTCTTTTCCAAAACAGATGCTACTATTAAATATTCCAAATACAATGAACAAGCCAGTGATAAACTTCACTATCATTAATTTGTTAATTTAGGAGGCTTGAATAAGCGTGATACATCTTTAGAATGTTTTATATATTTTGAAAACATTAAAAAAACCACAAATATTTCAAAAAATTCATCAAACACACACACAAATCTTAGTAATTACTACCTTTGACAAACTTCCTTAAAACACTGTTCTGCCTGCAGAGTCCTTTTAATGCACTTGAGACACATACCCTTGAGAAGTAATGCCAAACAATAATCATCAATAAAATTGATATTAGACTCTAAAACAAAAGATTTTTTTAAAAAGGGAGCAAACTTAAAAATATATATAATTATAATGAAGAAAATAGAAAAAAATTAACAAACTAAGACACACACATATATATAATTCACAGAGGCAAAACTCTCCATACAGTAGCACCATTCAGTGCAAAACAGAGTATTCAGTGGATGCAGGAAGGTTTGTGCATAAAATCCCCATCTAGTACCTACTCATCCAATATCCCCAGACTAGTTCATCAGTGAGAAGCCTTGGATTTGAGAGCACTGTATCTAGATCTTAGGATGTAATGCAACCCTCCAGCAACCATCTTTTATTTTTTTAGCTAACTATAAAGCTTTGAGTCCAAAATGAAAACAATAATGTTTTCAAGCTAAGTTCATCAGCTTGTATAGATCTGAACTCAGTTCAGCATCCATACTTTTTGGGGTCTGTGGTTCTTTAATAACCAGTCACCATAATCCTATTAAGCAGGATTGATATTAAACCAATCTGTTTTTCACAAAGGCGAAACTCTCCCTATAGTAATAGATGCTGAACTGAGTTCAGAACTATACAAGCTGATGAACTTAGCTTGAAAACATTAGTGTTTTCATTTTGGACTCAAAAGCTTTATAGTTAGTTAAAAAGGTAAAAGGTGGCTGCTGGAGGGTTGCATTAGATCCTAAGATCTAGATGCAGTGCTCTCAGGTCCAAGGCTCCTCACTGATGAAAGCCACAAGCTAGAAACTAGTCCGGGGATATTGGATGAGTAGGCACTAGATGGGGATTTTATGCACAAACCTTCCTGCATTCACTGATTATTCTGGTTTGCACTGAGTGGTGCTACTGTATGGAGAGTTTTGCCTCTGTGAAAAACAGATTATACATAAGCCTAAAGAATGGTGATCATGTGGCATATGTATAATGTAAAGTTGAACAAGATTAGGAATAATAGAGATAATAAGTACAAAAGGTTTGTGATATTGGCATTTTAGTTGTATTTATTATTTCCATCTTTCCATCATCTAACATTAAATCATGAATGACTTTAGAAAAATTTTTAAACTTTATTTAAATTTTCCAGTTACCTTCAACTATTAGTAATAATATACAGTTTAGTATATACACAACACAGAAAAACATTCATTCAAGCATACCAGAAACAAAACATTGAATTATACTATAACTAAGAAGTAGAGCAAATGAAACTAGTGATTTGGAAAAAGAAAAGATCTATATAGAACACTTTCACGAAAAATGCCAACCATCAGTTGTCACAGCAGACAATCTAAAGAAAATCTGCAATCAATATAACATATGAAGAGCCATACCACACTATGAGAAATTCTAGCATCTACAAAGCCTAAACTTGAGATGCTGAAAAATAAAAATTGCATCTATGAAATACCATGATGAGGAAGGATACACATATTTCTGAGAACAGTCACCCCATTGAAAATTAATTAAAAGAACCCAAACTGATGATTAGAAAAAGAAAAAAACATGTCAAAGTAGGAAGTATGTATGTACCAATGAACATGTGTTCAATTAGGAAAATTCAAAAATATTGGATAGAGAGGAAAAGGTACAAAGAATAAAATTCAAAAATCTTCACATGACAATGGCAAATAACCTCATAAGGCAACCTAGTGTGACAATACATAATGTCTGGAAGCCACTATTAATTTTTTACCAACAAAATGAAGAAATCATGTGGAGCTTCAAAATAAATATACAAAATTTCTACTGATGGTTGCTTTGGTAGAATTACTTAATTGGTTAGAGTGTTATCTTAAAATTCAATATTCAAAAATCTAGAAGTCCAAGTTCAATTTCCTTGCTACAACTGTCACTGGTCAAGCTAGCAACATTTGAAGAATACAGGAATATAATATCATTTAAAAAAATGTTTATATTATTTGTGTGCTAGCACTAATAATTGAATGTAATTTAATTTACAAATTTTTCTAAAAGACATTCAGGATTTAATGTTGGATAATGGAAGTAATCCAACATATAATTATAAATAAGTACAGATTTCCTTTAATAAAATATTAAAAAATTAAATTCTGCAGATATAATTAATTATATTCTTAGATGCTTAATTTTCTTGGTTCACACTACAAATCTACATAAAATCCTCTTCTAATTAACTAGATAATAGTTTGTCATTTTTTTAAGAGCAATTTACTCTAACATCTTAATTTGATCTTATATATGCATATATATTTGAACGTATTTGCCTGAAGTTTGTAATGATGGCATTTAACTTGTATATATCTGACTATTTCCATCTAGTATTGTTAAATGTCTTTAGAAAAATTCAGACTTTATATAAACTTTTCAAGTACATCCAAATACTAGTAATAGCACAAAAGGTTAGTATAACACAACAGTTTGAATGGTATTATTCTCAGTTTTTCTTCAGGTGATGTTGGTGTGACCAGTGATATGGGAATCAAATTGAGATCTTTATATTCATGAAAAATAAATTGAAGGTGTTGCTTTAACTAACTAACCTTTGTTAGAATAGTTTAACAATTAATTCTAGATGATGGAAATAGGCCAACATTCAAATATATGTAAGTATATATATATAATAGTTTTGGAGTTAAATCATGTGTTATTTTGTATTCCCAATGTTTTTATGAAATAGTATCTACCATTGTCAAGGTTACAATAGTGGATGCTATTTCGTCAAAACATTGGGATGTAATACAAAATAAGAATGTAATACAAAATAATACATGGTTTAACCCCAAAACTACTTTATTTACATCACATAACCATGAAAACATTAAATTTAATATACATATATATATATTTGTATGCGGAGTGATTGGCTTAAATTTAAAGTTCATAAGGAATAGTTTATTATAAGTATTCCCACTTATCATTATGCATAATGGATTTATAATTAAGTGGGATATTAATTTCAGTTAATTTTTTTAAAAGTGTTATGAATCTTGAGTTATTTCACCTTTGTTTTTGGATAATTTGCCATACTGTAGTAAAATTTAATGTTTAAAAATAGAATACTTTTAAATGTAATCGATTTTTAGATTGGCATAAATTTGACAACTGCTCATAAGCAGCTGAAGTGTTATAAGCACAGAAACATATAGCTTGTGGAGCAATGAGCTGAATTTCAGTAATTCAAAAAGTTGATCTAATTAGCAAATTGATTGGTTGAATTGTTAAGTTATAAAGCAGTATATACATAAATTGCAACTAGAACATATATAATAAACAAATAGCTCAATTCTACAGCACCTATGAGCTTTAAAGACAATTAATGGTCATTCAACATAAAATTACCAATTAGCCTTTTTAGGTAATATATGTATATCAGCTCAATAATATACTTGTGAAGTTTTCAAGCTTCTAGAATATCTAATGAGACTATTAAACAGAAATACATGCATAATGTGAAAGGTCTCGTCTGTTATTTTATGTTGGCTGATGGTTTACTGTATTGAAAGCTTATATGTACAATAGGGTATTCTAAAATCATCTTATTCATTATACACACACACACCAGATTAAGATTGTTATTGATATTGTTTAAGTGTTGACTGCATTCATGTATTTACATTATTTACCTATTTAGCCTCGGATATTATTAGCTTTATTATACATAATACATAGTTGGAGTGCAGTTTGAAAGTTGTAACTACAGATTGAATGCTAAAATTGACAATTGGTTAGTTTGCATTCAGAACAGGTTATATTTACCTGTTAAAAGAGGTTTATTTAAACTCCTTTGAATTAATAATTTCATTCTTTGTTGTCAAGTTGCAATCTTTAGTGTCAATATAAATATATTAGACCATATATAGATTTCCACTTTTAATGTTTAAAGTTGCCTTGACAATAGGTTGAGACTATTGGTATTGTTTAAGTGATGACTGATTTCATATTTATATATATATATTATTTAAATGATGGAGGAGTGTCATGTATAATACTATCTACAAATGCTGACATTTTCTCAGTAGGACAACCAATGCTTGCTACTATAGATCCACCAGGACAAACAGGTTTATGAATCTTGGGTAGAATGTAAAACTTACTGGGTTTATTTGAGTTTGGTAATAAAAAATTATATGTCTCCCTATCAAGTAGACCCCGTACTCTCATATCCTTCAGGCTGGAAAGCACACCTCTAAATAATTTATTATGAAAATTCCTATCATTTAAAAGAAGCAAGGCTTTATTCATGTAATCATTCCTATTCATAATTACTATTGTTCCACTTTTATCAGCTGGTTTAATAATAACATCTTTTCTCTTTTCTAAATTATATAATGCATTTTTTCCAACTAATGTTAAGATACTTGAACAGGAAATTATAGATTTTAATATTTACAATGTCATGAAGTTGGATGAACAAAAATTATTACAAAGAATGTGTTTGTTCTAAAGAAAGGATATTGTTAACAAAATTTCGTAAAAAAATAAGTCATTGCTTTAAAAATGTAAGAGATTTTTCTGGGAAGTCTGGTTATTTTTTTTTAGAGAAAATAACTATTCTATATTTGGTAAGTTTTTTGATGTTTTTAATGTTTCAAAGGTTTCTAGATTTAAAACAATTAAGGAGTTGGAAATAGGTGTTGTCCAATCATTTACATCATTTTCAAATTCAGCTGATATTGTTGTAGGGCCAGCATTAAAACTATTCAATTTACCTAGTAATGCTGATGTATTTATGACTTGCATGTCTACTAATTCTTCCGCATGTAATTATAACCTTCTGGAAATTCAACAGTTCAATGTATCTAATTAGATATTGGTAAATCTAGTTAAAAAGGAAGACAGCAATATTATTAATTTATCTGATGCAAAACTTAGTGATGCAGAATGTTCATTATTGAATAAAGATTTATCTTTTTGCCCAACAGTCCAATCATATTACCAAAAAAAATGAATTTAAAATACATTAGGATTTGGATAATTTTTCTAGGCGACTTATATTAAGAGAATTTTTTGGAAATAATGAATAAATAAAATGCAATCTGATTGGACACCTCCACATCAGAGAAACATTTTACTTGATACATATATTGATAATGTTTATCAGGATATTATTAAAGCAATTAAGCAGAAACAACTTAAGAAATATAAGAGCAATTTAACATTAGATGAAAAAAATGCATTATATAATTTAGAAAAGAGAGAAGATATTATTAAACCAGCTGATAAAGGTGGAACAATAGTAATTATGAATAGGGATGATTATATGAATAAAGCCTTGCTTCTTTTAAATGATAGGAATTTTTATGAATCTATAACACAGGTTATTGTCAATAAATTATTTAGAGGTGTGCTTTCCAGCCTGAAGGATATGAGAGTACAAGGTCTACATGATAGGGATACATATAATTTTTTATTACCAAACTCAAATAAACTCAGTAAGTTTTAAATTCTCCCAAGCTTCATAAATGTGGTTGTCCTGGTAGACCTATAGTAGCAAGCATTGGTTGTCCTACTGAGAAAATGTCAGCATATGTTGATAGTCTTATACATGATATTCCTCCATCATTTGAATCTTATGTTAGGGATATGACCCATTTTCTTTCTATATATATTATTTGATATGAGTTAATGTTTTTTCCCATAAAAATTAAAATCAAATCATTTAATGTTTATTATAAATCATGCATACATACATTCTTCTATTGTTTTTGAATGCTGATATTTCCATTAACTGTTATCTTAGTTATACTGAACAAAATATTTTTTTGAAGTACAGAAAAAAAGTCAAATTATTATAAATTTTTAAAAGTCTATTGCAAAATAATTTTTCAATTTTTCTTGATGCTTCTAAAAATGAATTTATTTTGCTGAATCCCTCAATGAAATTAGATGAATGATGGGGCACTTTGCATTATAAATAATAATAAAGTATACAAGTTGTTAATTGAAAAATTTAATTCAGTCATATTAAGTGAACTTATTCAAAATACTGCCACAAAAAGAAAAAGCATTAAATATCCAATAGTTTTTGACATTTTTCACAATGTTTTAGATCTGTTTCGCATAAGCTTCAGCAATAGACTGAACTATTACTATTAAATTCATTTTTTCAAGAAGGCAAATTAAATGGAATGAAAAGGCTTTTTTTTAGAAAAATTAATAAAATTGTTTCAATTGATATAAGTTCTTTACTTTTATCAACACCCTTTGATAAAAAATATTCAAACATGGATTTCAAGTTTGGCATTAAACAAATAAATTCATTGCTATATATTTAAAATACAAAAAGTTTTAAATGAAAACCTCATTATCTTAAAACATTATAATGACATTAACTTTGAATTATAAAAAAAATTGTGAAACTAATTACATATGCTAATATGTGAAATTTGTTTTAGAAAATAAACAGTATTGTAAGCTTGCAAACTAATGATTACATGATGAATTTTTCCAATACCATCTGCAACTAAGATTTTAACTTAATGAATTTTATCAAAAGCAAATTGAAAAATTTCTTAGGATAGCATCATTTGTGTAAACCACTAAAATTAAATCAAAATGAAGGAATCCTAAATGTAGGCAAAGTTTATAATAACTGGGCCACTGTCAAATTAAAAAAATAAATATTTCTTAATACAAAACATTATTCACATTTATATGAAGATTTGGGATGATGACATTTTATCTTAATCATCATCATATTAAACTGGTAAATGTTTTTAGAAAAATTCAAACTTTAATTATAATTTTCCAAACACATTAATAATGCATAAATTTATGTAGGATATAGCATTTTAAATGGTATTATTTCCTTCTCTTCAGGTATTTCTAGCCAACAAGTGACAGTTTAGCGCAAAAATTAAACTGATGAACTTTAGATTTGTGAATACTGAATTTAAGATAATACTTTAACCATCTAGCTAGTCTGATGCACTAATCAACTAGCCTTTTTTTTGCCTTTGGTAGAATAGCCTAATTGATTACAGCGTCATTTTAAATTCAGTATTCCTGAATCTAAATGTTTTTACGATTCAATTCCCATGCTAATAATGTCACTGGTTAGACCAGTTGATAATTCAAAATGTTGAGTTATTATTAATAGTTGAACATAATTGGAAAACTATAAACAAAGTTTATATTTTTCTAAAAATATGTGATAATAAATTATTAATAACTTTTTATTTATTTCAAGTCATGTCCTCTCCTTTCTTCAAAAATTTTGAAAGGAACATGTTTGTAATTTACAAAGTCTGCATGTATAAACATTATGTACTGAAGCTATATATATATGCATACATATATATACTTCACGTTCGAATATTAAAAATTGCAAACAAAATCTAAATTTAAGTTTTAATAAATTTTTATAAATAAAAATTAAATATCTATTATAAATGCACAGAAAATATATACAATATAATTCATTATAAAGTTATTTAGTTAAAAACAAAATATTTTTTAAAGTTTAAAAAAAGAAAAAGATAATAGGTTCTAAATTTAGCTAAAAGTAGTTTAAAAGAAAGAGATGTTTTTCCTTTAAGAATAAAAAAAAAAAAGAAGTAGAAATGACATTCTAGAAAAAATAATTAAAATGCTTGGAAACAGATTACTAGATTAAGTTTAAGGTGATAAATAATTAAAATAATTTTAATTAAAAAGGCTGTTATTGCCACTCAAAAATATGAGCTTGCAAATAGAGTACTGGATATATAAACTTGGACCTCAGCGAAAGTAATGGATCAGAGGATCCAAAAGACAAAATATTGATCCAAATTTTACTGATAAGATAGCTAAAAATTGTATAAATAGTGGTGGAAATTATGTTCTAAAAAATCATCTTTAATCTTTCTGTTGGGATTCTGTGTTCGTTATTTTTAGGATTCTATTTTGATCCTATCAGTGATTATCATTCTTCCAGTACTATTATTCTGCTTTAATTAATTTTTATCTTCTAGTTCCAGACAGTCTGCCTTGCAAGAGTATAGAAATCATCTCAAGCTGGCAGAGAACAGGTCAAAAACCCATCTCTGAGTCACATCAAAGAAGTTAACAATAGAAAAAAATCATCTGAATGTATGTCCACTATGTATGCACATTAGAAGAGGAAATATCCAGTGCTACAGGAAGAAACAGCTGCCAAACCAAGACTTAATTGATATCTGCACATCCAAAATAAAATGTGAAATAGTGGTTTAAACCTTCATCTATCATAACTATGGTTTTAAAAATCAACTCTGCAATATCTAAAGACTGAAACTGAACTTTTGAAAGAATAAGTATAAACTTTAAATTAATCTTTACTTAATTATTGTCTCCTATCTAATGAAATATATTAATGAATAGCTATTTACTTAATCTGTTTATGAGTAGGGAAGGCAAGAGATTGTAGTTTGTTCTATTTAAATATCATGCCACAATTTAGTCAGTGCTCATAATAATAAATTAGTTTATAAAAGATAATCTCTTTCCATGCCCTTACAATCACTATTTGTTTAAATAGAGATGTGCGGTGATGATCTAGTCCTACCATATGCAGTCCATTTTTCTTTCATACATATTGACTAGTAATATGTATGTGATTGCCAGTCACTGTATACTATAATAGTCTTTAAATATGAATAATTAAAGGAATGAACTATATTGTAGTTTATAAATACCTAGATGGATGAAACCATTTTAATGAAAGTTCTATAGCAATCAATAATAATAATAATTTGTTTTTCATATAAGAGAAATTAAAACATAAAGTCACAGAAAGGAAAAAACTTCAACTTTTATTGTAATCTCCTTCTTGAAAAGTATTCAAGAAAGAAATTTCTAAAGAAAATACTATCAATTTATTTCATCATTTTTTCCATTAATAAATTATTTCATTATTACTATGTTTTTTATTGTTATTTTGTGCCTATATTGAAGTAAGTATAGAATACAATACCTTGATATTTCATATAATATACAAATTACTTACACTTTAATTAGCATATTGCTATAATACTTTTATTTTATACCACACATGTTAATGAATACATATAATTAATGTCACACACATGAATTGTAGAAAGAAAACTCCCCATAGCTATGAGAACATGTTCTCCAGTGTGTGATGTTAGGAATGTATGATACTAGAGGCAAATGAGTTTTGTAAATAGAGTGAGTCTTTACTAGTCTCATATCATTTGCTTGTATATTCTACTTTCTGCTTCCATTGATAATAGTTACCATTATATAAATTGACACTGACAATGTGTAGGCATTGAATATTCTTTTCTAATAGAAAAGAAAATTTTTTCTTCTAAAAAAGTCAGAAACTGCAAGGCAAGATTGAACTTGAATGAGGGAAGATCTGGATAATTTTGTACTGGGGAGAGAACTGATATTGCTATTAATTTATAGAATAATATGCAAAAAGAATAGTGAACTGAAAAATTGTTAAATATTTATATAAAGACTAATGTTGACATGTTTGAAGAAAAAAACAGTGAATAGCAAATAAATATGGATTCATCTAGTACCGTAGGAGTGCAACCATTGGAGGCCGAGTCACAAACACAACCAATGGAGGTTTGAGTCAGTAATTGAAGTGAAAAAGTTGACATGCTGACCTCTGAAGAGCAAAAGCTAACAACAATTACTCACATTGGAAATATTCCTAGCAGTAATGAATCAAATGAAAAAAGAAAATGATAGAAGAGATAAAATAATGAGAGAAGATAGTGATAGAAGAGTTAAAGCAATGAGAGAATAAATCCTAGCAACAATGAGAGAAGACAATGATAAAAGAAATAAGGAAAGGCTGGAAGAAAATGATAGAAGATATAAAGAAAAGCTGGAAGAAAATGAAAGAAGGCACAAAGAAAGGATGGAGAGGATGTATGCATTAAAAATGGGATGACAAGGATGAGAAAACTTAATATGAAACAGATGATATTAATCTTCCTGAAGTCATCACCAGTGAAAATGCAAAGCTGGTAGACGAAATTAAAGAAGTCATCATCTCATCATGAGGATGCAAATCTGATAGTTAAACTGAAAGAAGTTATCATCAGTGAAGATGCAAACCTGGTAGATGAACTTAAAGAAGTCATCATCAGTGTAATCAGTATTGAAAAACTTAAAGAAGATAAAGCATCTATAACACAAACTTTAAATTTAAAATCAAGTGTGGTAATAGAAGATACCATTGAAGTATTGAATATGGATCAATTTGATAAACATATTAATGAAGAAAAAGTCAAATCCAGGCATCTACAAAATAATGATAGATGTGAAAAGGTGCACAATTCACTGTTTGACAAATGTTTAGGATCTTTATCTGGAAACAAGAAAATGAAATTGTTTTCCTGAGTATTGATAAGAAAGATTATTTGAAGAAAGGCAAAAATAAATCTGTTCAATATTTTAGAGCCTACCAAAGAAAAAGGCTACATATTAAAAGGCAATCAAAGTGAGTAAAATACTTTACTATAACTCGAGTTTAAACTAATGAATTACTACAGAGTGTTGAATTCTGTAGTTGGCGAACGAAAGGATACCAAATCTGGAAGAAAAAACAAAATGAAGATAAAACTTCTCATCCAGATTGGAAAAAATAGAATATGGTTTAAGTGATCACAAAATACATTTTCACCAATAATTAAATATTTGAAGACAAAACCTAAATTAAACAAAGATAAAGAATGGTTTGTTTTCTGTTGACCTTGAATTTGTTAAAAAAAATCAGTGATTATGGACAATGAAAATGTACAATGGTTTTTTAATAAAGAAATACAAAATCCAAATGCAACTCATCTCAAAAACATTTGAATCCAGCAAACTATGTGAAATAGGTAAATATCAGATTATGGTTAAAGCAAGAATATCTATTATTTTCAAAATTTTATTTGACAAAAGTATCAAGAAAATAATTATATAACAAAACTAATGAAATTGTGATTTAAAAAAAATGGAATATTTCACACTCCCATTGTCTGCTCTTGATGGTAGGGGATATGTAACTTACATTGGCAATGCCAAAGTTACATCGAGATACTTTTGAAAACCAAGGTGTGAGTACTCATTTTGCATATATATATATACATGTAAGATTGAAATAAAGAAGGAAGAAATGAAATATCTATAAGATGATATATTTATTTAATTTTCCTTTTGTTTCAAAGTAAATCGTCTTTAAATTCATTATGGAGATGTCCCCAAAAATTTATAAAGACAGCAAAAGCTTTTATATCTAAATGAGATCAAAAATATTGAAATGAGATTTTCTCTCCTCTCTTTTACTAAAAGTAGAGAAGGAAGTAAAATGAATTTTTTTATCAAGTTGCAAATTTGTAACTACTTTAATTTATTAAAAGTGATAAAAATACTTTCTGTATTTGCATTTTTAAGTAATAAGAAGTGCTGTGTCCACAACTATAACTGGGCGGCCAGCAAATGAATATGCATGTAAAAAAAACTCACACAAATTCTAAATAATCAGAATAGCAAATAGTCTGCAACAACCTGATCTCAACAGTTCACTAATGTTCAATTCCAATGATGTACTTTCTGGCTGGCTGCTACAAAACGGTTCACAATGGGCTAGGTTTATGCATCTTGGTCCCAGTCCAGTTTAGCTGTGCACAAACACATCGTAGTGTAGCACTGCAACCGACTATAAGCTTCTTACAGCTTCCGTCTCTGCAACAGTCCACCAGTAACTCCACCTGAAAAGCGCCAGAAACTCAACTCTTCATTTAGCTGCTATCAGGACGTTTTCCTCAGGCCACGGTCTCCCAATCTCTGTGGGCCTATTCAGCTATGCCTGTGAACTACATTTCCACTGAGAGCTGGACAGGAAAATCAACTTGAGATGCACTCAAAAAAGCCTGACACCCATGTTACCTACACTTTTTATAGCTTTCTGATAAATGCGACAATTAATTACCTTCTCCAATAAGGTAAGATCTCTTATCTAAAAATATTTGCAATCAGTAAATATTTCTTGGAATTTTATCGATCGCCATTACGTTAATTCTTTAATTAAATTTTTCAGTTATCACTATGCGATGTAAAAACAATCTCTCGAATAAATTCTAGTTTTTCTGGAGTGCACTAACTTGTATGCAATTTTTACAAAAATACAACAAAAAACACTAGATAAGGAAATAGCATGTCAGTTCTCTTTCCCTCAGTATAATGCCCAGTATCTTTCTTATCAACTATTTGAAGCTGCTAAAACTTCATAGATAAGTTGCCAATAATGTTACTCGATGCAAAAATAAAATACTAATATCAAGAATCACATTTATCGCTTGTTGGATAATACTAAAAAGGATAAAGATATTCCAAGGAAGAAGTAATATCAAGACAAATGATAAGAAAATTTAAAGTTGCATATTTTTCTTTAATATTAATAAAAGATTATCTAATTTAAAAAAAAAACTAAGTCTGAGATTTTGAAAGACAATATTGTATTTTGTTCATGAATAATGACAATATAATAGTCTTTAAATATGTATTATTAAATGAATGAACTATTTTGTAGTTTATAAATACCAAGATGGAAGAAACTATTTTATTGAAAGTTTTATAGAAATCATTAATAATAATAATTTCTTTTCCATATGAGATAAATTAAAACATAGAGTCACAGAAAGGAAAAGACCTTGAACTTTTACTATAATCTCTTTCTTGAAAAGTATTCTAGAAAAAAATCTAAAGAAAATACATTCAATTTATTTCAATATTTATTTTTCCATTAATAAATTATTCCATTACTATTAAGTTGTTTATTATTATTTTATTCTTACACTGAAAACAAGTATAGAATAAAATACCTTAATATTTCATAAAATATATAAATTACTCACACTTAATTAGCATATTACCATAATACTTTTATTTTATGCCACACATGCTAATGAATACATAAAATTAATATCACAAACATGACTTGTAGAAATTAAACCTCTCCACAACTCTGAGAACATGCACTCCAGCGTGTAATGTTAGGAATGCATGGTTCTAAAGGCAAATGAGTATTTGTAAATAGGTGAGTCTTAGTTAATCAACTACTAGTCTCAATCATATGCTTGTATATTCTACTGGTGCTTCAATTGATAATAGTTACCATTACAATATATCTATTGTACCAATCAATCCTATCTCTCATCCCTAAAGTTGTCCTATTATGCACACTCTCAAAGAGCAGACTTTTAGTCTTCATGAACCAGTTATTAACATAAAATATATAAAGTGAAATGAATACTTTAAAAGTGCTCATTACTTTCGTACCATCTAAATAAATATATGGAGAATCTAATAGATGTCCACACCCAATATATATCATATACTTTAGCCCAGAACTAATTTCTTGGTTTTCATCTCCACCTCAGTGTTATTTCTAAAATAATAAATTATAGAAAACAATTACAATTTATTAATGTGTTAGTATTGAAAAATATATTTATATATATATATAATTCTGACCAGCACATTCTATCATATATCATTTATCACTCTATAATAGTTGCCCTTTAGCAAAATAACTTGATTTATGTTGTTCTGGAATCTTATCCATCTCTTCCATATTGCTAATGGACTTAATTTTTATTTTCATTTACTCTTTACATTAACTTATAACAAGCCAACAAATATTATCAACAAGTCTTTTATCTAAGATCTTAAACTATTCCATGAAAAATGTGCATGATGGATAATGATGTATATTCACATTTATCATTTTTGATCATATCCTGTGTTGAATTGTGTTAAATGCAATCTCATTAAATACTTTATTCTAAATTGTAAGTAAAAAAAATCTGTTATAATCTTAATGAAAAATAATATTTTATTATATTTTAATTTGCCCATAATTAACTGATATAATTATAATATGTTGTTAATGATTGTATCCACTCTAGTATATTCCAATATCAATTGTCAATCATTTAATATGTGAGCATTTCTATTTTTATATCCAAACCCTCATGTTTGAATGAATATTTCATCTCAGACAGCAGACTGATTCAAAATCACCTAACTTCAAATGATTGCTATGCATAATTATTATTAATTAACTTCAAATCACTATTTCACATATGTATTATTATAATTGATGTTCTAAGATTTTTATTGAATTAATATAAAATCCTATCATTTACATTATTTAACTCAATAAATTCCTTTCTTAAGTCTAAATAAATAGCATAGTCCCCATTTACAAAAAAATATGTTCAGTAATCATTGGCTGCTGTAATATCATTATTTTTACATATGGCATTATTTCATTCTTAAAACTTTGTAACAACATACTCTCATCATTGATCTCTGTCTTAAAATAAATGCATAGTCAAACACACATGTATAGACATTTCATTTATGTTTACATATATATATTCCTCAAAATATTAAATCAACCTTATGCCTTCCATTATAAGTGCAAACATGTTAATTTTGGTCCACTTATCCTATTATACATTGATTTATATATATATAAAATACCATATATCACCTTAAATGAATATGTCACAATGCAATCTATAAAATAAAATTTATTTCTTCTTGCTTATAGCCTCAACTGCCCAGCAGTCATCATTAGAACTACAATATTCAAATATAAATAACCATAGAATTAATGCTTATCTATATATACATATTTATATATAAAAAAACATTATACACAATATCATATATTAAGGATTTTAAAAATATATAATTTTTCAATGATTCCAGTAACTATATATCATTATAAATTTTAAATATTAGACTTTTATCTTATTCATATTTTTAATTGATTTCTTTCATATAAACTATTTTTAATATATGTTTTCTCAATTTTTATGATTTTTAAACTTTTTAATAATTAAATTTATGATAATCGTCGAATAGCCACCATATCCCACTCGATGGTGCCGTTTTCACGCTAAAAGACATAAAAATACCGTTTCTGCGGCCGGCGCATTTGAACCCGCGTTTTCTATAATACAACTTTTTTGTTGTGCTACAGATTGCAGGCCGCTATGTCGCATCACAGCAAATAAATTTTCCGAATTCGCACAGTTTATAAAATGGTTATGGCTTGGTGAGAGGGTGTGTGTATTTGAATTGGATGAATTTTGTTTTCATTGGATTTTTTTTTTTTAAAAAAATATTGAAATGTTCAGATTTTGTAAAGTAATAATTAACAGACTTTTTACACCGTAGTGTATTGAAGTTTTAAGTGGTAAATGTTGACGAGATATATGTGTAAAGTGAGTTGGAATTAGGTAACGCGTCAAGTAACGTACTGTTTGTAACATTCCACGAGACAAACAAGATTCTACCGTGTGTATATTTTTGAAATAAAAAAGAGCGTTAACACAAAAACATCCAGTAAGAAAAGTACAATTGTACACTTTTTTTTTAAATGTCATAAAAAGCATATATTATAAACATGGTTAATAAGTAAAGAAGACATTTTATATATATATTTGTTGTTGTTTAAAAAAGTCTTAGTTTCTTTCTTTTCTCCGACTACTGTTATACTTTGTTGAATATAGTTTACGTTTATTGTTATCATTTATTTTATAGATGTTAGTAAAAAAAAATATTTACAAAAATACAATTTTGATATTTTTTATTTTAGCATTACAAACAACAGAACACTAACCCTAAAACTAACCGTAACAACTTTTACTTTTAGTTGTCATTCTATTTGAAATAAAAAATAGCGGTAATATCTGTTTGTCTGTAAAAAAAAAAAAAATTTAAAACAAAGACTAAAAAAGTAAAAAATAGCGATAACCCAATAATATCTGTTTCTCTATAGAAATAAAATGTAAAAGGAAGACTAAGAAATTTTACTTTTTATTCGGATTATGAGTTTTTAAACAACAACAAAAAAAAAAAAGCCGTAACCCCAGTAAAAAAATCTCCGATAGAAAATTGATTTTTCTAATAAAGCAAACTAAAAAACACGAATCAAATTGTAATTTGTTTATATTATTTTACATTTATTATTATCATTTAATTTGTATATGTTAATAAAAAATAATATTTAAAAAAGACGATTTTCTTTTGTTTTTATTTTCGCATTACAAAAAACACATCAAAATGATTATAATTAACGACCCGGGAATGATCATATTTTATAGTTTTAGAATGAAAACGGCGCCATCGAGTGGGATATGGTGGCTATTCGACGACAACCAAATTTATTTCTATCATTTTAACTATTTCACTATAGTTTTAAACATGCATTAATTACTAATAACATAATTATATAATTCTATTTTTCAAATTTTTAATTCTTTTTAAATAACTTTATCTCTTATATAAATGCAATTTATCTACTACTTTGAACACTTTTTAGGAAAAACCTTTTATTATACTTATATGCATACATACATTTTGACTGTCCTGCAGTATACCTTAATTAAAAGTATCAGGCCATCTTTAAATAAAGATTTGGGTTTGAAGTCATTAATTTTATAAAAATATTATTTATTAATTAAATAAGTATACATAGAATATTCTTTATTAATTAAATAAGGATACATAGATCTAAGTATATTTATTTAATTAATAAAGAATATTTTTAAAAAATTAATGCCTTCAAACCCAAATCTTTATTTAAAGATGACTTAATACTTTTAATTAAGATAGTTTCTTTAATTCTTCTATCTCTTCAATAAAACTAATGGGATATCATATGAGTAGGTACCAGATAAGTATTTAAATGCACAAACCTTCTGATATTTATTTATTACTATAGCTTGTACTTGATGGCACTATTGTACAGAGAAAGTTGCTACAATTTTAATATATTTTGTGTAAGTACAAGTAATGGTGATTATGTGATATCTTAATGGTTTAAAATAAATACTTTTGATTTATTATATTCCTTTCAGTCTATTATTGACATCTGGTTATCTTTAAGTAATGAACAATTTATTTATTATGGACAATAGCTAGCTGATGTGCTAATAATAAAATGAAAGCACACACTGATCATTTTATTACACATATATGTGTATATGTATAAATGTGAATAATACATGACTTAATTATTATATCATCAATCATTTACTAAATAATCAAATGTCATTCAAAAATTTCATAATCATATCCTTCCTTAATGTTTGGTATAAACACTTTCTTATTCAGCCTCTCATTCTCCGCTGTAGCTAATATCACATTATAATTCCTGAATTATCAATTTCCATTTTTTAACTTAACAATATAAAAATAACAGCTTCTACATGATAATATATATGTTATTTCTATTACCATATACGTTAAAGGCATATACAGTGAATTTTTTCCCATGTTTTTCATAAAATCATATTTCAACAAATGGAGTTTAATTTTTTCTTTTACCTCGAGCCTGCTCAAGGTCAATTAGCATCTTCTCAACTAATTCCATAATAGGAACAAGAAGTTCCTCTTTCTTGCCAATAATTGAGAAACCATTCCAGACATAGATTAATTCCTATAAAATATATATATAAAAAAAACAAATATTAATTCATTATTTTTAAATTAATAATAATGAACATCAACAACAATAAAACTGAAAGTTTAGAAACTATTTATGAAATATTATTTTTTAAATTGACATCTTTTATCAGAAAAGAGAAATGCAAATCCAAAATTGTGCTTAATATGAAAAGGTATGTGTTTTTTTAATTCAATTTTTTTTTACTTATATAATTGTTACAAATCCTTATTTAAAACTTGACTTTTTCTAAAAGTGATGAAAGGTTCATAACTGAGTCTCTCAGCAGTAAAATGTAAACATGAATGTATGACTTATGTTAACTGGAAAAAATAATGTCATCAACTCTTTCCATAGATGTCATAAAACTTGCAAATGCTTAAAATAGGACCATTATTTTGTTTTTATTTTTGAAATAGAAAAACAAAAGCTACTTCCTAATGATGACTGTTTGTACTGATTCTTTATCGCCAAATATCTTTGTTACTTTAGCTAATAAAAGAAACAATGGTTGTTAAAATCGGTTCACTGATTGCTTTTACAAATATTTTTTATTAGATGAAAATATTAGGATTCAAATTCACAAATATTTTGAAAAATTTTGTGTAATTTCCAAAAAATATCTATACTTTGTTTCTTCAGAATCATTATTAACAATTTACATATTAATCATTTTGCTATGAATGCTTTATGAGAGCACTTAAAAGTCATTTATTTTTGGTTAATTATATTCATACATTTTTATTTTAACAAATAAATCTTTAATCTTTATTATAGTTTCTTAATTTTAAAATTATTTCTTAGAAATATAAGTTTAAAAATAAAAATAATTCTTAAAAATAATATTTCAACTTTTGAAATATAGAATATATATATTTCATGATTGCTGATAAAAATGTATTTGAAATGAAATAAAATTTACTTGAACTCTATTTTTAGCATTCAAAAGAAATTTTTGAAAAAAATGCATAAAGCAATTTAATTATGTTTTAAAATTTTAAATTCAATTTATAATTATTAAAAAAATAGCAAAAATTAACAGCTACGATGATTATAGCATTCTTTTTCAATCATTCATAATGTCCTGCTTTACATTGTTATATTTCTCTTGACTTGCATTCTTTTAAAAACAAATATTTTTGAATAAAATCTGAATCTAATGATTATATTCTTGTCAAAAAATAAATATTTCATAAATATTTGCAAAAATAATCTCAAATATATAAACAAATTATGGGACATATATGATTTTCATTTTCAAGATAAGATGAACTTTTGTGAGCATTCTTGAGTCTGAAAATAAAAATTTGACAATTGTGAACTTTTTATATTAGAATCTCTGTATGAGATTGACATATGGGGATTTTTAAAAAAATTAATATACATTTTAGTTTCAGTTTTTATTGTCACATGACTGCAAAAGTAGAAAACAAATCTTACAAATAGCTATAGAGGGTCAATTTAAAGTGAGTGTCCTAAGTGTTATTACACTATGATGAAACATTAAAGCATTCATTAATTATAAAAGTAGTAAAAAATTATAATAATTATGCTTTCACTAATAAATAAAATGATAAATTTTAAACATATTTTCAATGCTAGTAAAAATTGGTTTAAAAAAACCATACATTTTATTTGAACCCTCCAACATTCTAAAAGAAATGGCAAAAAATTTAAATTAGCATTATGACAAGCGCTATAGTATAGTATATAAATATATGGTTATCTGCCAATTTGTGTTTCATACCTGGATTTAAACACAGTATACATATTTTTTAAAAGATTTATTTATATGTTTTAGAAATGATCAGGAACAGAAATTTTAAAATCCGTAACTACAACAACAAACAATAAAATTTGATAAATTAAAAAACAAATTATATCAAACAATAAAAAAATAACATTATTCAAGTGGGAAAAGTGCAGAATATATACAAATTTTAAATACTTACTAATGCTGGAAGTGTCAAACGGTTCCCTTGTGCTAGGTATCGCTTGGCTTTTTTTACAGCAAATTTCTCAATTGGAATTGATTTGCCAGCAATACGCTGCTTCAATGCAGGAACTTCACTGAAAATGAATATATATATAAATGTATCAGTAACAAATAAATCCTTCAGTAAATTGGTGTATTATTATATTTTTAATAAGTTTCACTTCTTTCTGTGCACTCCAACTTCAAAAATATTTATTAGTAAAACTATAAAGTTCTCATATTTCACTTATGAATAATCCATATTTAACATGTTAATATATTACTAATACTTAAATGATATTACAAAATTTTAAATAAAACTTAGTCTGCATTAATCTTTCTTCTTTTAGGTCATTATTATCCTAATAAAGTCACTAATAAATTTATATCTGAAAATGTCAATAGTTTTAATGAAGAGAAGTAATTATCTTTATCATTATTAATGTTTAGAGTTAATAGAAAATGTTTTCTATCATTCTACATATGAAAATTAATAATAAATAAATTCCTTATGTCTCCTTTATGTTTTCTGTAGGCAAAATGTTTGATAATCTGCAAGGTTTTTTATTGAAGAACATTTTTATCTTCTTGAATGAAGTTTTTATTTTTTCCAGTTTGTAATCAGTTCCTGTAATTTATCAATGAGGATAGTTTTTTTTATTCATGATGAAATTAGTAAATAGACTTCTTAACATATTCCATGCTTTTTAAAATTATAATTATTACTTTTAATGTTAAAACAATAACATTCCAATAAATTTATACTTAGTTTTATTTCTCAATCTTTTTCTTGATTTCTCCCTCTATAACCTGCTCATCTTATATTTATAGGAAAAATTTCACAATACCTGACTAGTTAATTACTTTCAGAAGTCTGGCAAAAAAAATGAATAATAATTACTTTGTCTACACTTTTAAAAATGAATTTTTAGCTAAGATTATGAAATTAATATTTTCTGAATTTTAATAATGCAAAATTTAAATTTATTTTTTAATAATAATATACTCTTTGTCTAAAATCAAATTTTGATACTTAAATTTTTTAATTCACATTGCTATTAAAATTATTGATTTATGACTTTTTAAAGAGATTGATATTATTAAAAAAAAAATAATATTTACTAATAACAATATCTTAGAATGTACCAGGAAGTAAATTTAATTTATTATTTGATGAATGTGTGTGTGCACACCTATTAACACACCTTATTTTTTTTATTTATTTGATCATTAATTAAATGTTTTTAAAACAAATAAATAGCAATTTTTTAATATGATTATTAATAATTATAAAAATATTAACTTTATTCATTATAACTACTGATTTAAAATACCTTATATGATTTTAACTATTATTTACTTCTATTTTAAAATAAATAATAATTTTATATTTCAAATTTATAATTTAGATAGATTATATTTATTTAAAGAAAATTAATTCAAGTTTAATAATAAAGAAACAGTATATTTTAATTTCTCCTACAAATTAAATAATAATTTTTATTAATCATTATATAAAATTTAATTTTTTTTATTAAAATTGACCATAAATTTCAAACCATATAATAATGTAGCAAATATATATACCATGGATTTATATTATATATATATTAAAAATAATATATTTCAGAAAAAAGATAAAAAATTTGTAAAAATTTTTTTTAATTATTTACAAATTTTTTTAATAAAGATATGTATCCTTTTTTTTTTACATTTTTCAGTTGGATAATCACTAGCCACTATGATAAAAATATTTTCTCTCTTTTTATTGTTTTTTGTAAAAAAGGAATGTTTGCAATATTATTCCTTAAATAAAAACAAAAATAGCAATTTGCAATTTCTGAACAAAAAAAAAAGGGGTTTATTTTTAAAAAATTATTTGACATAATATTAAAAAAACAGTACTAAAAATATAATTTTCTTTTTTTAAAAACTTGTTACAGGTAAGTTGATACTACAATATCCTCTGTATCACTATCTGCTACTTTATTTATATACTATTAAAATAACAAAACAGAAACTAAACAAGTTGTAAATTAAAACATTTTAATTTTCTAGATCTCATTACATTAGTTTAAAAGTGTGATGTACATAACATTATTTAGATATTATATATTTTACATTTTATTTATTATTAATTTGATCAATCTATTATTTTCAAAACATGGTCATAATAATTATATAATTAAAGCACTTGAGTGCAGTATTTTTTTCTAAGTTTTATTTAATTAATGTAATCTCTTGATGTCTTTTGAAAGCTATTAAAATATTCACAGGAATGCTCAAATATATATAAAAAAAAAATTGCTTTAAAGTAACTATTTAAAAAGTGAAAATGGATCAGATAACTTTTTAACACACAAAAAAAAAACAATATTTCAATAAGACTTATTTTTATTCAATAAGAAAATGTTTTTAATATCAAAATTAACAAAAGTAATCTCAAAACATATAAGTATGGTATATTTAATATAAATAAAATATCCATTAATTAGAACAAAATTGTAATCATAATAAAAATAATAAATATAACAGTAATAAACTATTACAAACAGTTTTTCAATGGCAGAAGTACTTTCGGTTAATTTCTTAAACCTGCCTATAAATAAAAAAGATGTTCACATAAATTTATTAATAATGATAGATAGAAGTTATCATTAGATTTTAGAAAATTGACATATTTTTTGAAATGTAATCTTTAAGATATCTGAATGCTTGAAATATCAATATTAACTCTGATTGAAAAGATAGATAGATAGGCATAAAAAAATTATTTCTTATATGCAAATGATTTAAAAGAACATGTATTAAAAATTATTAGTTATGTTGCATTATTATATTTGTAAAACATTTTTTTTTTTTTTATAATATATAGTTAATGAATTTTTTTAAATTTAATGGCAGTTGAGGCAGGCTTAAGAAATTAACCGAAAGTACTTTTGCAGAATGAAAGACTGTTTATAATAGTTTATTACCATTATATTTATTATTTTTAAGTATAGCATATTGTATATAAGTAGTTATATATACTGTTTGTCTTTGCCTAAAGGTTTGTGATGATGTTACATTAGATGTGATAATATATTGGACTATTTCCATCATCTATCAGTAAATGTTGAATGTATAGAAAATTTTAAATTTTATTTAAATTTTTCAAATACAAACAACTTGTAAGGAATAACACACAAACAGCCAACCCAGGTTAGTAATTACACATCTGCCTTAAATTCAATATTCGAGAACCTAAAAGTGCGAGTTCAACCCCTATGTGAATAATGTTTCTGGTCAGGCCAGCAACACCTGAAGAAGAGTGAAGAATAATACTACTTGAAATGTGTAATCACTAACCTGTATCATCTGTTTGTGTGTGTTATTCTTAACAAGTTGTTTGTATTTGAAAAGTTTAAATAAAGCTTAAAATTTTCTATACATTCAACATTTACTGATATATGATGGAAATAGATCAACATATTATCTCAACTGTTTGTCTATTTTTAGTAATAATTAAGAATATGCATAATGGAGAAAATTTTAAAATAAAATGTATTATGGTGTATATACATAAATGTGTGAAGGCATTTATTGTAATATATACATGTGTGCACATTTATTTATAAAAACAAGATGTATTATAAATAAAGCATTATAAACAAAAATATAAGCTATTATTTGTTAACTCATGCCATCTGCTAAAATATTTCAGAACAAGACTTAACAGATGTGGGGAGAGTGGTATTGTATTTTTTATTATGTCATGTGACTCTATATAGTAAAATCGAAACTTGCAAATGCTTTCAAACTTTGACTATCATTCTCACACTAATAAAAAATATTTACTATTTTTTTTTTAAATACTTTGAATAGTTTTTTGTTTATCAGTGAATGTATTGTGGAATGGCTATATTTAAAGCGGTTTCAAAAAGCTGTGATTTTTTTTCACAAAGTTCTAAAATTATATAAGATTTATGCACTTATATAAATAAATATATTGTAACCTTTTCTAATGGAGATGGGAATGAGTAAGAGGGAGAGAGAGATAGAGAAAGATATAAAGAAGAATATAGAGTAAAGGAAAGAAAATGATAAAGATAAATGATGAAAATGAAATGAGAGAGAGGCCAATTGTAACCTTTTGATAATGGAGATGGGATATGAGTAAGAGAAATAATGATAACGGTAAAGATAAATAAATGATGGAAAAGAAAAGAATTGAGAGGGAAAAGAAATGAGGAAAAAGTAATAGAAATGATATATATAATGGAGAGAAAGAAGAAATGAAATAGAGAAGAAATGAGATGGTGGGAAAGATATGAAATAAGAAATGTAAGAAGAAGATGGAACTAGAGGAGAGATAGAGAAATGAAATGAGATGATAAAAGAAATGACATGAAAGGAAATGGAATATAATTGAAATGATATAAATGAACTATAAATTAGAGACTCTAAACGACTCGGCTCAGTGAGGTTACAATAAATTTAAAGAAAAGAGATGATGATCCAAAGATGTATAATCAAACAAAGGTTAAATCCAAGGTTGATGAACTATAATTACTGAAGCATATTTATATTTTAATAAACCATATAAAAGATTGTCTAAATTACTAATCAATGCTTACTATATTAGTCCTACTAATAGATTACACACTCTCTGAATAAGACTTATGATGCTTTACTTGATAAGATTATCTTACAAAATTATATTTACTAAAACAACAAGAGTAAATAACCTCAGGGATTTTAAAACTAACACTCTTGTTTAAAATCAATGTTTAAGTTAAGTTGCCTAATAAAGAATTACTGTAATTAATAAATGAATAAGTTACATCTTAGCTGACCATAAAATCATTATAATATGTTCAATCTTAAAATAATAAACAAAATAAATATTAATTCACAAAATTTAATGGATCAATTTAAATTTAATTAATAATGACCAATTATCTAAGATATTACTTGAGCAAAGAAAGAGCAAGGGTACTTTTAATGCCATTCCCTACTCACAGACAACCACTAAAGACCTCAAATGCAAATGGATTAGAATTCTTTAAATATATAAGATTTAAGATGATGATAGATGATGCGCAGTAAATATAAGATAATGTGCAGCTTTTAAAATAATATTAGTTAAAATATCATTCCAAAGTACTAATATTGTTAATCTGATATTGCATAATCTTTAATCTGAAAAGATATACTGATAATAAAAAAAAAAAAATAACTTTTAACTAAGTATTTAATTATGTATCTGCTATAATTCAATTATCTATATCTGTGATTTCAATATGAGAATCATTTACTTTAACATAGCTTGTTAATTTTCAAGACAATATCAATTATATTTATTTAACTTAGAATATACTTGTAAATGTTTGAATTGAAGATTCATTAAATTTAAAATTTAAGTCTTTGTGAACTTGGAACCCAAGACAATAATGTATTTTCATATAAAAGCAACACAAACAAACAAAACTTTTGAAATAATAATCATTTGATTTATTAATACTGAGAAGAAATGTTTTTTTTTTTTATATAGTGGAATACAAACAGTGTCAATACCGCACTAAGGTTTTATACAATTATTTGGATTAATGAATATTATTATTGTGTCATATAATAATTAGAATAACACACAGAACTATGTTTATTTTTAAAAACTTAAGCTTAATTTTGTGCTCCTCAACTTAACAAACGCTAAGTTGGGGCAAGCATATTCAACAATACTTTTGAAAATATCATCACTAGTTTCACGGATATAACTAATATATCAGCTAGATATATCTTTAAATCAGGTTAAGCTAATACTAAATTAAACTAACTTAAATGTATGGGATAGTCATTCATCAGAGATAAGTTATACTTTTTTTTTTTTTAAAATAAATCTAGTCCACATAAAATTATTCCCTCAATGTTTTAAAATAATTATGTAACAGACTTACAAATCCAGCGGCGAAATTCTGGATGAAAACATTAAATTATTATGTGTGAATTGCCATTTATACCATATGCATATTTAATATACTTTAAAATAAATATAGCTTATTGTTGGTTAGCTTGTGCTTGATAAAACTATCATAGCCACAATTCAAACATTGATATACCCATGAGCCATAAATTAGCTACAACTACCTGAAGAAATACATTTCCTCAAACAAGCATATCTTGTCATCACAAATTTAAAACAAATGCAACATCACCCACTGTGGTGGAATTATCATTAAATCATCATGAATGATAGGCAAAAATATAAAGATACTAGGCTCCTCAGAGCTGGAAAAGAATATGGTGGCTCCCAAAATACCTAACTTCGAGGCAAAAATAACGATGTCTGGAATTTATCTTCAGTACATCTGGAAACAGGGACACCCACCATGAAAAGCACAATCCTCTCATGGGATTTCCAATGCTTATAATTGTGATTGTCATCACTGAAAAATACAATACAATACCCTCTTTTAGAGATAAGCACTATCAAATCATGGAAATACAATACAATAAGGATGGAGGATTTACTCGACTCCATAAGGCATATTCAAAATTATAACTAGGCCTAACTCTTGAGGCTAACCAATTCTAACTAATAGCAAGATATATACTTCACTTAAATAACTAAGCTATTTCCAAGAAATTTATAAAATACAAACGTATATCTAATGTTCGAACCAACAAAGCAAATTATGTGTCAACTGACTACGGTAGAAAATACTTTAAACTTAAATGCATATAAAATTCTAGGCAAGGCACAATGCACACATAACAAAATATTAAATGCTAAAAATATAGTAACTAATGGACTTTTAAAATTGTAAATTACATGCAAGAGTATTTACTTCTAGCTGAATATAAAATATTTGTAATTATTCTTAATATAACATTCATAAAACAAATGACAAGATATTCTCTGATAAACTTCTTTAGTAAATTTAAAATAAAATTGATTAAAACATCCCATTTATATGAAAATAAGACTGTGATATTTAAATCTCTATGATAAAATTATTAAATAGAAACTAGTTAGTGTAATGCTTGATAAATAAACTAAATCTACTTAAGAATGGCAAGAAACATTTGCTCATTCAGATAAACCTATTTCGTTTTAAAATTATAACCCTAGTTTACCTGTATATTTATGCAAACAGTGTTACATACAAATTTAATAGCATACATATTTTTATGGTTTCATTTTTTTTTTTTAACCAATAAAACAAACAATATAAAAAAAATAAATAATACATTAACTTAAGTTCATATTGTCCGTGATGATTTTTTTCCATTTCATAATGTGTAGACAATTTATCCAGGTTTAGATATCTATTTGAATTCGAAGCTTCAATTAATACATTTATATACATGGCAATCATTTCCAAACGAAAATGTTCAGTAATTCTTTATATAAACAATATTCACTTTCTTTTATCTTCAAAGATAATTTTAAATATTAAAACAATAAAACATCGTAAACATAACATAAGTTGGCATTGGAAAATAAATTATTCAACTGAGTAGCATAAGTATAATAAGCATAAGTATAAATAAAATAGGCCGGCATTGAAAACAATAAATTCTTCAGCTAAGTACATGTTTTATATTTATAATCCTAGGTTCAAACGTGAAATAATTACAATATATATTTTAAGTTCACTTTCACGGTTCTTCTTTCGATAAATGCATTTTTTTTAAAAACAAATTTCCTTTTATTTATTTCTAAACATAAGAGTAGACTTTATTTATAATTAAGGACGCTCCTTGGTTTATGTGCTACGATCAACGGTCATAAAGTTACTTATAAGTACGGGCAATTATACCCAAACATTATGCATTTGATAAAGATAAGTTCATTAATAATTTTTTTTTTTTTTATTCTTTTAAAGTTTTACTTCCAAACAAATTCTTTTCATCTTATTGGCATAAACGAGAATTAGCATTTTAAAATACATATTTTCTTCTTAACTACTATTCTTTTAAGAGCATATTTACATGTATACAGCATGTATTATAATGCGGTATTAAATTTGATGTCACTTCCAACTTATACAGATGATAACGCAATTTCCATGTTAATATTTTAAAATGTTTGAATTTTTTTTGATAGGATATATACTATAATTTAGTGCAACAAAGTCTTTAGCCATAACAATACCTAATAATCCAAGTTTTACCCTCAAATGAAGAAAATTGAATATAATAAAAGTAACTGATATATGGGACGCTGTATTTTTTTCTTTAAACATTTTACCGTAAATTTTAATATCTCAACTGTACTGAAAAACTGTCAGAAAACGGAATTACCTTTCTTTTAGCCCTTCTTCATGGCAAGACGTTTTTTTTTAAATAGTTATTTTAAACATACTTTTTTTTTTTTTAAAAAAAATATAAAGTTTTAAAAATTTACTTTTGTTAAAGGACTTTTAAGATTCAGCCACAGGTAGAATTAATAACAGATCAGCCACTGAACTCCCTTTAGATCTCCGTTTTCTCACAATTCTTCACCCCCCCCCCCTTTTACAGTTTATTTACAAACCAATAAAAACTATTTTTTTATTCAATTTACATATTCCAACAAACTAGCTATAGAATCGATCCAATGACACAATCAATATCATTTTTTTTTATACCACGTGACAGCTACCAAGTCAAAATTTTATTATTAACAAATATTATATAACAAATGTTTTGTTATTTAATAATATTTTACAATTCCCTCGTAAAATTTAAAATCATACACTTTATTAAACCCATAAATTACTTCATTGAAATAATTTTATCCACACATTTGTTTTATTTACCTATTTTAAATAATATTGGAATTAATTTTTTTTTTTTTTATTTATTTATATTATCCTTGCAGGCATAGACATATTCTCACATAGAAACGCAGACGATAAACGCCAGCTGATAATTTAAAAGTTATTTTTAAAATTGCAACAATGTTAAACTACAAAACTAATAACAAATATTCTTATTTTTTTTTTTTTTTAATAAAAACTTATATCATTTTAAATTTTTTTTTTTTTTTTAAAATTTATTACTTAATTATTCCGATTTATTTATCATATCTAATTACTATCATTTAAACATTAGAATGGATTATAAGATAGTTATTTTAGAATACATTTAATATTACTTACAAACTGACAATTATTTCTAATATCTTTCTTTTTTAAATTTAAATTATTATTTAGCCTTTCTTACCAACCTAACTCATATATTTTTTCAAATACTTAAACATAATTCTAGTTATTAATTAATTTAATTTTCATTTTTATCATTATTATCTTTTTTTTTTAAAAAATCAGACAATTTCAAACCAAAAGGTTAAGCTAAGATAACCTTTAGCTCCTTTTGGAACCAAGGGAAACTTTAGTTAAGTACAATTTATTAATGATAAATTCTAAAAATATTTATGATTTATACACACACATTCTGATTAATACATATTACTCCAATTAATTTTTTCTTTTTTAATATCTTCAACAGAATATAGTAAGACAAATTATTAACAATTTAAATAATGCTAATAATAATAATAACTTTTAATTTTTTAAATATTTTTCAAAAGCATAGCGTACATTTAACTGCATTTTTTAACTTTATTCTTTCTTATTTCAAAATAGGAGTTCTTTTGCCCAGGATTTTCAATAAGAATTTAGTCTAATTAAAAATAAAACTAATTATTCTAAAAATTAAAACAATTGCATAATCTTTGTAATGTACAAAAAAAAAAAAAAAACCTTCTAGTCCCTAATCTGAATTATAAGTGGCATCATAAAATTATCTTATTCTCCCAATTTCCTTTCCCCTCTTCAATAAATCTCTGATTATTCATAGTGAAATCTCATCACATGATAAGCTGGTTATTTTCACCTGACAATAAAAAATATTTGCTTGACTTGAAATACTATATTCTTTAAGAGACAATAGATAAAAATTGTTATTAAAATTTTAAAAAAATAATTCTAACCTTGGAAGTAAAAGGAATACCAAAAAAATTTAAATGTGAGATCTGAAATATATATAAAAAATTGTTATGTGGGGAAAGGGGGGGGGGGGAGTGATGTCCAAGCATCAAAATGACAAGATTATTTTTCAGCTCTCAAGCACATCAGCATCATGCCATTGTTTTTCTAAATAGCATAGGTTAAAATCTGATTAATACATTTAGTAAGAAATAAAATATGAATGTTGACAAGATGAAAATTCCTATAATTCTAAATAGAACTAGAAGAAATCTTGTAGTTAACCAAAAGATAAAAATGGCATAGGTGACAAAAATGTGTGATAAACAAACTTTGTTTTGTCAAAAATATAAAAGCAGTGAAAATGCTTTAAAAATGATCAGGAAAAAAGTAGACATAATAAAAATACTAATTAGTAAGCTATAAATAAAAAAAGATGAAGTTCACATGAATTTATTAATAATGACAGATAGAAGTTATCATTGGATTTTAGGAAATTGACATATTTTTTGAAATGTAATCTTTAAGATATCTGGATGCTCGAAATATCAATATTAACTCTGAAGATATAGATAGTCATAAAAAAACCGATTTCTTATATGCAAATGATTTAAAAGAAGAAATTTATTAAAAATTATTAGTTATGTTGCATTATTGTATTTGTAAAACATTTTTTGTTTTATAATATATAGTCATTGAATTTTGAAAATGTACATAAATATTTAATATATAAAAAATTTAATGTGTTATCAATGTATAAGAAAGTTAAATTTATCTAATGAAGGCTGAAATAAGCAGATTCATATAAATTGTTATTATTATTTTTTAACTCTCTTTGAAAAGAAAATGACAATATATTTTTCTGATACATCAGTTTACAGGTTCAATTTTATTATACATCTGTGTATATATAACTGAATAATTTTTTTATTATCAAACTGTTCCAAAAATGTATTTGTTTTTCTTATTGAAAACTAAAGTATCTGTATCATTCTTATTTAAATCTTATCTCATTTACATTGTGTATTTATATTTATAGCTTGTTTATGTTAAGGAGTATGCTTAAGATTTAGATTAGAAATATGTTAGTATGTTAGCAGAGAGTTAGGATATTATGATTATCAATGAAACAAGTCATATATAACATGATATTGCTTTTATAAGCTTGTATTTACAAAAATTTAATACAGAGAGCGTACCAATAGCTCAAACAAGCTCTTAATTGGTAAGTGTGGTAAGAGAAAATATTTAAAATCTCTATCTGAAATACTCTTATCCCCAGACCAATTGGTTTTGAGCTTATATATATATGTAAAAAGACTTCTAACATAATAGTTAGCAAATCCAGCTGCCAATAGCATGATCTGAGATTTGAATCCAGACTTAAGTAAATTTTTCTTTCAGAGGACCAGCTATAATCAATCCAGATACCCATTCAATTAATAATATGAAAATGAATATTTATTTATTCTTAGTTAGAAAGTAAAACAAGGGAAAAAGATAACCACACCATTCAGAGACGGTTAGCTAGTGATGAGTCTTGCAACATCATGGACTTATATATTTATATGCTTCTCTCAACTAAGAATAAAGATTATATCTTATTTCAGTTGTGTTTTTACTTAACGAATCTATTAGCATCTTACTTTATGCTCTTGTTAAAAAGAGCTATTAAAGGAATCTTGAGTTATCTAAGAATTTTTCAGATACTTAGAAAAATAATTAATAAAACAAGACACAAATTGTGCAACTTGCTTTTAAGCTTGTGCTAAAATGTTCACTAGATGGAGCTTACCACTAGCTTCAAAACAAGCTTTAATTATAAGTGCCAACAGAGAAAGAATTCAAAATCTCTATCAGAAAATCCTCATCTCCAGACCAATTGGTTTCGAGCTTATGGTTCACCTCAGTGAAGAGTTAGAATTTCAGGCACTAGATCTAAAACTTCAACTCAGACGTCACCAATTATTTAATATTTTACTATCAGTTTGAAAACTTGAATTTTTCAGACACATAAATGTCTTCAAATCCAGCCTTACAAACCAGATAGCTATATGGGTCTGAACTCAGTTCAGTTTCACCATATATTAATAGCTAAAACAATATAACATTGCAAAAGCCTTCAAGGGTACACATAATAATTAATAAAACAAGACACAAATTGTGCAACTTTCTTTTAAGCTTGTGCTAAAATGTTCACTAGATGGAGCTTATCACTAGCTCCAAAACAAGCTTTAATTATAAGTGCCAACAGAGAAAGAATTCAAAATCTCTGTCAGAAAATCCTCATCTCCAGACCAATTGGTTCCGAGCTTATGGCGTACCTCAGTGAACAGTTAAAATTTCAGACACTAGATCTAAAACTTCAACTCAGCCGTCAGTACTTATTTAATTCGTTACTATCAGTTTGAAAACTTGAATTTTTCAGACACATAACTGATAGTAATGTATTAAATAAGTGCTGACGGCTAAATTGAAGTTTTAGATTTAGTGTCTGAAATTCTAACTGTTCACTGAGGTGAGCCATAAGCTCGAAACCAATTGGTCTGGAAATGAGGATTTTCCGAAAGAGATTTTGAATTCTTTCTCTGTTGGCACTTGTTTTGGAGCTAGTAGTAAGCTCCATCTAGTGAACATTTTAGCACAAGCTTAAAAGCAAGTTGCACAATTTGTGTCTTGTTTTATTAATTATTATAAGTGTACCCTTGAAGGCTTTTGCGATGTTATATTGCTTTAGCTATTAATATATGGTGAACATGAACTGAGTTCAGACCCATATAGCTATCTGGTTTGTAAGGCTGGATTTGAAGACATTTAAGTGTCTGAAAAATTCAAGTTTTCAAACTGATAGTAACATATTAAATAAGTGCTAATGGCTGAGTTGAAATTTTAGATCTAGTGTCTGAAATTCTAACTCTTCACTGAGGTGAGTCACAAGCTCGAAACCAATTGGTCTGAAGATGAGGATTTTCCGATAGAGATTTTGAATTCTTTCTCTGTTGGCACTTATAATTAAAGCTTGTTTTGGATTTAGAAAAATAAATTTTATACTCTGGATTTGAAAACCACTATTAGGTTTATAAGTATGGAATACTACTTTTTACTTCTTGTTTGTGCATACATTGAGAAACAAAATATTTTATATATTTCAAATATGGGTAAGAATGAATTAATTGAGCTGGTCACACGAGCTTTTAAAATAATGACCATCTGAACAATCACTATCATAATTAATAATCAAATAGTTTATTGTTCTTGAGACTTCACTCTATCAGTGCACTGTTTCATGCAGGTCACAAACAATGAATAAATCCTAATCATACATAATTGGCTAATATAATATAAAATATTTTTAATTGTTTGTATTTATACATTTTCTTTTAATAATTTTCAGTATTTTCTTTGTCAAATATTACATTTATTTCTTAACTGAACACAAGTTGATTTTAAATTTTTTTTATAAATATCCACAAACTCTTGTGTACACTCTTTCATTTTATATAGTACTTGGATGACTAGATTGATTATCTACAACAATATAATTTCTTTTAAATTTTTATCATAGAAAAAAAAAAAAATTCTTTTATTTGATACTATCTCACTAGTATAACCAAAAGGTAATAAGATAATTTAGTAAAAGAATTTCAGGTATAGTTAGTTAAGAATTTATAAGAGCTTCATAATACAGTAGATGACATTTTCACCTACTATACCCAAAATCTATGTTCATATTAGCAACTTTTAAAGATAGATGATGATTTCCAAGCAAGTTTAAAACTTGTTTCAAATATTTGGTTCATGGCAATCCAATTATTATCTGTTAACTGGATATCTACTGTTTAGTTACAGAATAAAACCCAGAAAGTAAAAACATAGAAATCTTTAGCAAGTGACAATTAACTAACCTGATAATGTTTCCTCCCTTCACTGTTTCTCTGTGGAAAGATATAAAGGGTCTTCATTTTGCAATGGATGATTTAAAAGGGTTTACATTTCCTATGAATATGTTCAGAATAAGACCCATTGTAATACAAGTATCAATTTTATATTATAGCATACTAGTCTTTGACCTCTCCAATAATTGGCATCAATAATAATACTCTTTTTACATTAATAATAATTGCATTTATTAATAAAATTACCTGAACAATTGATTGAGATGTAGTTGAGTATCTTCTGATCTATCTGTGGTATCACACATGAGCAAGAAAGAAGCTTTCTGGTATGTGTAAGTAGCCTTGGACCATCGGCTCTCCTTGCATAACTTCTCTGCATACTTACAAGCCATCAACCAGTCACATTTAAAGCTAAATAATACAAAAAAAGACATCATTATAATATATATAAGGACAATAAAACTACTAGTGAGATATATATTTGTTACAATGATTCATTATTAACAGAAATGTTTTGAATATTTCAAATAGTTATCTTTGATCTTACATCGAAAGAAAAAAAAAATCTTTCAAAGTTAATCTATTTTAAAAACATGTGAATGAAAAAAAGACTATTTGAAATATTCATTATACGTTTTTTCATTTATTTTTTTTTTCAAAATTTCCCATTTAAAACAATTTACACATTAAAAAAAAAAATTCAATCATTTATATATTAAAAACAAAACTAGTTACATTTACCTGTGGCACCACATAAGCTCCCAGTAACATAAATGGTGGAATTGTCGCCATTCTTGCTGTGAATCAATCGATTCTTCAAAACGTAAAATTGCCTATTAAAATAAATATAATAAATATATTAATTCTTTAAAACATTGAAGATAGAAAGTAATTTATTTCTTAAAAGCATTCTGGTGTATAGAGAGTTGTAGACTTTTCAGTAACTATAGCTTATACAAATAAATTCCACTATTTATTTTATTATAGTATAAAATAGTTTATTGACTTTAAAAGATAAAAAAACAAAACATGTAAGTTACTTAACATTATATATCATCATCACATGATCACCATTTCTTATGATTGCTCTTAACTGTTATTAAAACAGACAAAACTCTCTATACATATTGCCACTCAATGCAAACCAGAGAAATCAATGGATGCCAGAAGGCTTGTGCATAAAATCCCCATCTAATGCCTACTCATCCAATATCCACAGACTAGTTTCTGGCATCCACTAATTACTCTGGCTTGCACTGAGTAGCAATATGTATAGAAAGTTTTGCCCGTTTTAATAACAGTTAAGAGCAAGCATAAGAAACAGTGATCATGTGATGATTATTGGCTTATCATTTAAACTTGTAATGAAATTATAAATTTACAATCTTATGACTAACAATTCCCAAGTAATAATAACAAGATAATATACTAATCTGATGTTAATGTTGAGAAAATTTCAATTTTTATTGGAGTTACGTTAAATCAAAAAACAATTATTATAACAACAACATGTTTATCTCACCAATTTTTAGACTAATAAATATATCTTGTCAGTGCTTGATCAATGAACATGTTAATATGTTAATTTAGAATGGTCTATGAAAAAAAAGCACCAATAACAATTTAAAAAATAGATTTAAAAATGACATATGCAGATGTATTCTTTTTTCTTTCTTCACTGTCTCATTTATCATATTAAAACTAATTCATAATCTAACTTAACATTATATATCATCTTCACATGATCACCATTTCTTATGCTTGCTCTTAACTGTTATTAAAGCAAACAAAACTCTCTATACATATTGCCACTCAATGCAAACCAGAGAAATCAATGGATGCCAGAAGGCTTGTGCATAAAATCCCCATCTAATGCTACTCATCCAATATCCACAGACTAGTTTCTGGCATCCACTGATTACTCTGGCTTGCACTGAGTAGCAATACATATAGAAAGTTTTGCCCATTTTAATAACAGTTAAGAGCAAGCATAAGAAACAGTGATCATGTGATGATAATTGGCTTATCATTTAAACTTGTAATGAAATTATAAATTTACAATCTTATGACTAACAATTCCCAAGTAATAATAACAAGCTAATATACTAATCTGATGTTAATGTTGAGAAAATTTCAATTTTTATTGGAGTTACGTTAAATCAAAAAACAATTATTATAACAACAACAAGTTTATCTCACCAATTTTTAGACTAATAAATATATCTTGTCAGTGCTTGATCAATGAACATGTTAATATGCTAATTTAGAATGGTCTATGAAGAAAAAGCACCAATAACAATTTAAAAGTGACATATGCAGATGTATTCTTTTTTCTTTCTTCACTGTCTCATTTATCATATTAAAACTAATTCATAATCTAACTTGGAAAATATAACCTTGCAATGTCACTATATTTTATTGCATTCAAATTTAATCATTTAGATGACCTAAGATCAGTTCAAATATATTGGTGCATTTACACTCATTTAACTAATGAAACTTGATGATGATGATGTGCATGAAAATTTTATTTGGAGTCAGAATAATAATCAAAAAGACACTGTAACACAAGAAATGCTCTTTTTAAATAAGTTATAAGCAAAGCTATAGGTTAACAAAACCCAAATAATTGCTTTTCCCCCTAAATTTGACGAAAAATGACAGTAACACTTTTTAATTATTATATAATTATGTGATCAGTTAAAAAAAAATTTGGTGAGATTTCAATGAAAACATATCCCAAATAACTATAATGTATTTCTTTCTGAGGAAAAAATAATAATAGTAATCCTGTCATATATACACAGCATATAAAAACAACATTAACTACCCAGTAGTTGACTATTCTGTAATCAATTAATATGGGGGAAAAGGGGCTATATTTAATGTTTTCTAAATAACAATTCATTAAAATTTTAATGATTTTTTCTATCATAATTTTATTCTTTAGCTAAGAATAGTTTTTCTCACCAATATTGGATGATGAGAGCTAGATTGACTATGAATCAATTATTTGAAAAAAATCCTAAGCTTATTTATAATTTGAACATTTTCCCTCAAGTTTTATGCAGACCAAATTCAAATCCAAGTTTTCAGACATTGTAGATTGATATGATACTTCTATTCTATGATACCTTTTATATAATATATATATATATGTAGATATATACAGAGATGAGTGATGTTTAGTGGTTATATGTAGATATGCTGATGATGAATCTTTAATAAGCTATTTAGTGCCAACATAAAAACCAAAAAAAGATAATAAATTGATATTTATTGCAAACATCAAATAATTTAACAATGATAATCATATACATTATATAATACAAACAATACCTCATCAATATTTCCACGAATTTCTTCTATTCGGCCAGCAAAAAATAGAAACAAGGCACCCTATAAAGATGTAAATATATATTTACTAAATTTATTTTAATTTTAAATTAATAAAATCAGCAAACATTTTAAATATACAATATTTAATCATTAAAAACCTAAAGCTAAACTAGTTAATAAAATAATCAAACTTACAAACTCTAAAGCACAACCAATGGTTTCACTGCTACAAGCAGACTTCTGAAGTGTAAAGAACGAAACAATAACAGAAAATTTATAGTAAACATTACCCACAACTCCACTTACATCCCACATACCCTTAATATTAAAAGAATCTTTAATTTTTCTTTTAATTTTATTTTTTTCAAAGAAGACTACCTTATCCTAGTCAAAACTAATAGTGTGGCTTGTATTTTTTTGATTGATATAAAGCAGAACTGAGATATTTATTTCTAACTCTGTTTTTATGTACCTTTATCCTTTCATTTAAGCTCAAACTCTGACCTATATATATATCTTCTTACAAAAACAATGAATAATATACAATACTCCAGGAGTAGTTTTTGTATCAAAAATTTCACTTGTATTATTTAGTATATAATATATACAAGTGCTTTAAAATGCTGGTTAAAGAAGCTGTTAATAGCAAACAATCAAAATGAGTTATTTCAGGCTACGCACTTTCGAGGTGTTATTTGTAAATTATTTAAAGTAATACCCTTTTTCCAAGCAATTTTCTTATTTCCAAACATTACTATTTTTACACACAATTCTATAAAAAGACAATTTAAAAGGCAAATAAATAAAATCTTATTTTTCTTTATCTTTTACATTATTACTATTAAATAAAATACTTTTAATAAATTTGTCAGACACTCAAATAATCTTTATAAAATTGATCTTTTTGAAACAAAGCTATCTCATTAGGATTATTTAATTTTTTATTTCTGTAACAATAATTTCTTAAAGCAGCTATTTTATAAAATACAGATTGATGATTAAACCTGATAGCTATCACTCTGTATCTCATAAAGTAGCTGCTTTAAGAAATTATTGTTATAGAAATAAAGAGATTAAATAATTCTAATAAAGATAGCTTTGCTTCAAAAAGATCAGTTTTATAAAGATTATTTGAGTGTTGGATACTCTCTTATTTCTATAACAATAATTTCTTAAAGCAGCTACTTTATGAGATACAGAGTGATAGCTATCAGGTTTAATCATCAATCTATATTTCATAAAGTAGCTGCTTTAAGAAATTATTGTTACAGAAATAAGAAATTAAATAATTCTAATGAGATAACTTTGTTTCAAAAAGATCAATTTTATAAAGATTATTTGAGTGTCTGACAAATTTGTTAAAAGTATTTTATTTAATAGTAACAATGTAAAAGATAAAGAAAAATATGTTTTTATTTCTTTGCCTTTTAAATTGTCTTCTTATAGAATTGCATGTAAAAATAGTAATGTTTGGAAATAAAAAAATTGTTTGGAAAAGGGGTATTACTTTAAATAATTTATTAAATAACACAAAGAAAATTTTTGATAGAAAGACTATTCCTGGAGTAGTTTATATTATCCCTTGTTTTTGTAAAAAAAGTATATATAGGTCAGAGCAAGCTTAAATGAATGGATAAAGATGCATAAAAGTAGGGTTAGAAATAAATATCTCAGTTCTGCTTTATATATCCATGAAAAAAATGTAAGCCACACTATTAGTTTTGATGAGGCTAAGGTTGTCTTCTTTGAAAGAAATGAAATTTAAAAAAAAGAATTAAAGAATCTTTATTATTAAAAATTCATGATTCTGAAGCAATTAACATATTTAAAAGTTATTTTAATTTTAAGGATATGTGTGTTGTAAGTGGAATTGTGGGTAAAGTTTAGTATAAATTAGTTATCTTTTAAACCTTTACACTTGAGAAGTCTGCTTGTAGCAGTGAAACCATTATTTGTGTTTTAGAGTTTATTTTCTTTGGCTAGTCTGGGTTAGTTGTGAATTTGGTGTAATTTTGATTACAATATTTGGTGCTTGTCTTATAGATAAAGATGCCGTTGGATGGCGCTGTTTTCAAGCTAAAACTATAAAATATGACCATGCCCAGGCCGTTGATTATAATAATTTTGCTGTGCTTTTTTGTAATGCGAAAATAAAAACAAAATCGTCTTTTATAAATATTATTTTTTATTAACATATACAATTTAAATGATAATAATAAATGTAAAATAAAATCAACAAATTACAATTTGGTTCGTGTTTTTTCTATCGTATATTTTTTTAATTGTGTTACGGCTATTTTTTATCAATTTTCTATCGGATATTTTTTTACTTGTGTTACAGCTTTTTTTTATCAATTTTCTATCGGATATTTTTTTACTTGTGTTACGACTTTTTTTTTTGTTGTTGTTTAACTAAAAAATAATAATTGTAATAAAAAGTAAAATTTCTTAGTCTATTTTTTTAATCTTCGTTTTACATTTTTTTTTTTTTTTACAGACAAAGAGATATTACGGCTATTTTTTACTTCAAATAGAATGACAATAAAAAGTAAAAGTTGTTATGGTTAGGTTTAGGGTTAGTTTTAGTTTTAGGGTTAGTGTTCTGTTGTTTGTAATGCTAAAATAAAAAAATTCAAAATCGTAACTGTACTCGGACAAAATAAAGAAACTCAAACTTTTTTAAACAACAACAAACACATATAAATGTCTTCTTTACTTATTAAACATGTTTATAATATTTGCTTTTTATGAAATTTACAAAAAATCGTGTATATTTGTACTTTTCTTACTGGATATTTTTTTGGTACCGCTCTTTTTTACTTCAAAAATATATACACGGTAGAATCTTCTTTGTCTCATGGAATGTTACAAACAGTACATTACTTGACGTGTTACCTAATTGCAACTCACTAAAAACATAGATATTTAACATTTTCCCAATTAAAACTTCAATACAGTACATTGTAAAAAGTCTTAGAATTATTACTTTAAAAAATCTGAACATTTCAATACTTTAAAATAAAAAAAAATCCAATAAAAACAACATTTCCATCGAATTCAAATACAAACTCTCTCATCAAGCCGTAAATATTTTATAAACTGTGTGAATTCGGAAAATGTATTTGCTGCGATGTGACAACATGCGGTACTGTGACGCGACACAGCGGCCTGCATTCTGTAGCACAACAAAAAAGTTGTATTATAGAAAACGCGGGTTCGAACATGTCGGCCACAGAAACAGCATTTTTATGTGTTGCAGCATGAAAACGGCGTCTTTAGCTATAAGATGGGTACCCAATATTTAATATGTTTATAAATCAAACTTGATTATTCATATCATATAAAGACACAAACATATATTAATGTAATACTAAGTTAGTGTTTTAGACTAGTGATCGGCAAGCTTTTAGATATTGTGAACCACTAACGTAATTTTTAAAGGTACAAATTAATATGAGTATTGACTATGATATACATATATATTTATTAATATTTATATTTTTTATAATTTGTTAAAGAATTGTTATATTTTGTTTTTTGTTAATATAATGTTCATTTTATTTTGTAAAAGTAAATGAATGTATAAATATGTAAATTAACTCAACATGTTTTTTTTTTAAAATCTATACAAGTAAAACTATTTTATTTATAAATGAATATGAATGTAAAGATTAATTATATCATGTTAAAAGTGATGTAAAGTAGTTTAAATAAATTAATTATTATAGCATTTAAATTCATATTCTATTATAGTGTCATATATATATAAACAAAAATAATGCATGGATACCAAATGGTAATATAAATAGATCCTCAAACTAAATTCTGACTGTTAGTTTTCATCAGTAGCTAGCATTATTTTGCATAGATGTATAAAATATAAATCTCTTAATCTTACTAATGGTTTAAAAATTTCAAAGAAAAATCATATGATACTTTAATTTAAATTTATTCATTTGCATTGTATGATTTTAGTTCGTTTATATTTTATCAAATGTAACTTTTAATGTTTTCATTGATAACTTTATTGGTTTTGAAAATAAGGACAGAATACTGATATCTACTATTCAAAAATTTCTATTATATTCCAAAAATTTTACAATAAATAAGTTAGTTTGACACATTTATAAATAAAGAAAAAAAAAAGTAAATATCTATAAATTAATAAGCCTAATTATAATGAATTTTTTTTCTGAGCAAGATTTGGGTTTTTAATGATGAAATAAAGAATCTATTTTTGAATCTGAAAAAGTTTTGGAACCAGAAATTTTGGATTGATAATGTTTTATCTAGAATACCAGATAGTTTTAATTTTGATGTAAGTAATGTCAAATATTTAAATAAGAACAAAACATTATTAAAATCAATAAGTATACAGTGAATTTCTATCTAGTTTAGATTAACAAAATTTAATATCTTTATATTTTAACTCCAAAAGTTACAATGTAAATAGTGAGTAAAGTGAGGGTATTGTCACTTGTGTTTATTAATTGCTTCTGAAATGGGAGTTATTACTAAGAAAATATTATAATTGGAATAGTATTGAGTGATTAGAACTATCATGATAATATCCAAAAGTGTAACAGTCCATCCACCCCATTAAGGAGATGTCATCTATAAACTTAATAATTATTTACAGTATTAATAGTCTCAAATTGTACAGTGAGAGAAATTATTATTTTGTCTGAATTGAAAAAAATAATGTGGTGAAAAAAAGAGTAATTTTTTTTCATTTACACTTCAGTAGTGCCCATGTTTCAAGAAATTAATTCAAACTAAAACTTATTTGAATGAAATTTATTACTGCTGTAATAAAAAAAAAAAAAAAGCATATTGCTTTATTGCTTGGGAATTCATAAAAGGTTTGAGTGCTAGAATCAATTCTGGGATATCTGGATCCCAAATTGGGTGCTCTACCAACTGCACCAAACTGTGCAAGAACAGAAATAATATTTAATGTAAATCTCTCTGAGTACTGAATTACCTTTATAAAAATTGCAGAATAGTAGTGTTCCAAGTAAGTAATCATACAATAATTTTCTCAAGAGATCATCTGATATTGAATGGCAGATTGAACACATTTAACAATTTCATTCAATTTTTATTAAGTTTTTATTTTTATATAATATCAGCTAACAATTGAACCTGTAGGTTCTGCTATTCTGCCAATGAATTAAACTTACCAATTAGTTTTCTAATAAAATGACTTAAGTTAATTTTTCAAATCAGAAAATTTTTATTTCTGAAAATATATAAATCTTTCTTAAATCTAAAAAAAATATTTCTAGATTTTTATATGATCTTTTAGCCTTTTGAATCTTCAATGTTAATTGATTTTTGGTATTATTACTGATCTCTAATGTATGTTAGTTTCCAAGCAATATTTTCTATTCGCATCTTTAAACTATAAGGTAACTGTTTCAGGAAGATGCTTCTTTTTCCAAGACTAAAACTAGTGATAAACATTTTCCCACTTGATAATAATTTGGATGTGGATGAAGGTTTTCAAATTTCATTAAAATGTTAAAAATGTATTTAGATTTATATAAAGATAGTTTATATTATACAGAGTCCAGTATGAGATTTATGAAATTTATGGTATAGTGAATGAAATATTCATCTGCCACATCCATTATCAGAAATTGATATTGAATGAAATTTAAAAGTTTTTTCAGTTAGCTGAAGATTTCCAAATAAAGTAATTTTTTTTCACTTAGCTGGTTCATAGCCAATCCAGACATTTAAATATTTTTATCTAGAGCAATAGTATGCAAACTACAGCCCACAGTGATGATTTGTGCAGCTTCTGGTCCCTGCTTAAGTTTAGATTTTTTTAAAAATTTTATCACAGAAAAAAGTTTCAAGTCAAAAAGATTTAAAATTTCATTCTGAACATATTTTGTTCAAAAAGGTTTTCATAAAAAGCAATTCTCTCAATACTTGGATACGTTCCAATGTGCTAAAAACATTTTTTAATTCAATTTGTTCTTTTAGTTGGTTTAAATCCAAAGTTTGCTTTAGATGAATTGTAATTAAGTTGTTTAAAATTTTGTATAGAATACTGTTGACCATCTGAAAGGTCTGTAATTGCTAATATATTTTTATAAACCTTTTTTAAATATCAGTATTATTACTGTACTCATCCAATCACTTATATGTATATGCATGCACACATACTCTATCCCTAAACAAAATTATATCATTTTACTTTAAAATCAGATGATAAATGCATTTAATCTTCTTAAAATTTACAATATATAAATTCCTGGTGAAATAAAATAGATGTTAATTAAAATTCAAGTTTAGAAATATCTTTGTGTGATTCTGTTATTTCTAAACTATACTTTAAATGGGTTACTTTAATATTTTTATAGAGAGTAGATTAAAACTGTTTCCAAAAAAAAAAAATTAGGTGACTACCTAGTATGAACACATACAAAGAAGAAAGTAATCACCCACTATATATATTGTGCTAATGAAAATGATATAGCAATATTTGAATTCAGTTTAAAAAATATCTTTGTACTCCACTATTTACTGAAATGACATTTTCTTGATTACCATATATATATATATTAGTGCTTTACATTTTTATAAAATGTAGTCAAATTTAAAAGAGGTATTCTTTTGAGTGCATCATAATACTAATAGTATACTATTTTTCTCAGCCTTGCATAGCAAATCTTGATTAGCTGTTTGGCTTAGAAAGATTGTGGTTGAGATTTTTAACTAATATTAAAAATAGAATCCTCATTTATTAAATATTTACCATCTATAATGTCTGTTAAAAACATTAAATTATAATACTTGACTTGTTTGATTTCTCATGCTCTTATAAATTTATTGTAGCACTTTTTATTCTTATCACAATACGAGTGCAGTTATAAGAAGTATCAATTTGACTGCAATATAGCATTTACAATATATTCTTTTCTTAGTATTGCAGAGCTAAACTTGATTGGCTGCTAGCTTAGAAAGACCAAAGTTGCAGATTTAATCATTTATTAAATATTTACCATCTATAATGTCCATTAAAAACATTATATTATAATAATTGATTTGTTGTGAGGGGATACTTAATTATAAAATACTTTTATAAATTTGTAGCATTATTTATTCTGTATATTGTTACGCGATATAGTTAATTTTTGAAATTTTATTGAATCTTTGTATTCTGTTGTTTTTTTTTTTGGTTTTTTGTTATTATTTTACTTCCATTATAAAAAACTAGATAGTGTTCTATCTACAATAATTGGTTAATATTAAAATAGATGCTTAACATTTGAAAAGGTACAAAACTATGTTCCAAAAAAGGCTTTTTATGTATATATATTGAGACAGTTATGTACCTCATGACATACAACCACATAGTAGTATGTGTGCACATATACTTATAAAGTTGAAAGGAAAAGTAGAAATAAACACAGACAAAAATTTTTTTGTAGATATTGTAGTACTTACATATTATAATGATTTGCAATACAGGAGACATGCTATGCCTTTTCACATTCACGATAAATGTCTAACCTTGCAATTCCATCAAATAAACCCTGTAATCTCATCTGATTTTGTCCAATAAAGTAATAAAATAGGCTTCATAAGGGGTTGGAGTGATCCAGAATTCCATTTTTGACGGTGATCTGATTTATTTACAGCTGGGCACACAAATTAACATCCATACAATGAGGGAAAACAGAGCTCGGTTTAGTAGACAAAACTGTAATAGACTGCAATAACTATATGAAAGAAGTTTGTGTCATTGCGATGATAGGATGAGAAAAATATAAAATTGGAAGTCCTAACAAAATCATTGAAATTGACAAGAGCCTTTTGCACAAAAAGAAAAAAAAAACCAAGATGGACAAATTATTCTGGAACAGTGGATGAGAATTCATGATAAAACAGTGGCAACCCTGATAAGTGATCAAACAAAATGTGGAAGAGGAATCCACAATTTTTTTGATCTGTTGGGAAGCCTATAAAACTGAATTACGAGCTGCTAGTTATGATCATTTTCATGTGAATCACGTGTTAAGTAAATCCCCATTTTGAAAAAAAAATTTTTTTTCTTTAAGCCTCCATATTTGGAACAAAATTTTATCCACTTAAATTAAAATAGAACAGACAAACAATTGTTTATGAATTAATCATTTGTTTTTTAGACTTTAATTTAAGCAAAAATTATTTACTTATTTGCTTTTAAATTATAGATTTTAAATATCATTTTCACTAAAGAAATTATTTAAAGTAACTCACTAGTCGCACCTTATATACCTATGATGAAGCATGTTTATCTGTGATTCTCTGGATATAGATAAAACAACATGTATATTTAAAATCTATAATTTAAAAGCAAATAATTTTTGCTTAAATTAAAGTCTAAAAAACAAATGATTAATTCATAAACAATTTTATTTTTAAAAAAAATTAAACTCTAAAAATCTTTTAGATTAGGGAACAAAAAAAATTGCTGGAGTATTTTTTTAGAGATATTTACAATTAATCAAGAGTAACCTGTCAAAGATGTGATATTATCTTTTTTTAAAAGAAAAAAAAAAGCCTTTTTTGTTTACCATTAGATAATGAATAAATAACTGATTCATATTATTTTTTATACATCCATACTTATGTGTGAATTTTATGTATACTCTCAATATGAAATTAAATGTGAAAAATATATTTTGAATTTTATTATTTTGACAAATTAAAATATCATATGATATAAATGTCAGTGTGTGAACACATTTCCATGTGCACACACATATATTAAATCAGTCATTATTTATGTATCATTAAAATGTGGTATATCTTATTTTTTATTGTATAATAATTCCCATAGGTTACAGCACATCTGTGTGCTTATGTAGATGAATATCATGTAGACACATATATGTTAAATCAATCATTATATATTATGAAAATAAATTACATTTATAGATTTAGGACAATTCAAATATGTTCATAAATTATTACACCACATGTCTGTGTGCTGATATAAGTGTGTTTTATGTAAATCTATTGAGATATTTGTAAATCACAATGTGAAAGCTACTTGTATATTAATCAAAATCAGAATGTTGAAATTATATTTATGGCATACTCAGCAGAACTTAATTTCATTTTAATTGTTATTAATAAATTGATACTTCATTGTTAAGATTATTCCAGTGAATTTATTTAATCCTAAAATATTATAAATTATTATATGTTATATTATATCTCTTGTTCACAATAAGTTATAGAGCTTTTGTTCCTGAGATAGATTTATGTACAATAGTCTGTTACATAAAAAGGGTTCATATTTAGTGTTTATGGATATCCAGTTGATGATCCTGAAGTGGTACAAAGGGAATATCCTTTAAAGTCCATGCACTATATTTTATTTACTTTGGTATTTATTAGAAATTAAGTTTATAGCTGGCCAGTACATTAATGGTACTAAGTGGCCAGAGCATTGATGATGATTAGCATATTTTAGTATCCCATCATTATTGTTTTTTAGTGTTATATATTCTGATGGATTAGCGCTTAAGTTTGTGTATTCAAATTAATGTTTAAATAATCTGCCCTAAGCTGGCAAGAGCTAAATAATTAGCCTGGTCTAGTAAGCCCATTTCAAATCCACTCACAAGATTGACTGTTGATTTATTTTTATTGTTGATCATTTATTATAATGAATGATTATTACTTATACTTATAATGTTAGTGAACTTATTGCTACTTACTGATATTTCTGTGGTAATTTCTTATTATACTCATGCTCATTCCTTTTATATTTGATATTTAATATTTAAATTTTGAGTCCATCATCCCCAAGTTCATTCCTAAATTTTCCATACTGTCACAATAACTATTGTATATATTTTTATTATATATTAAAATTTCTATCCTTATAACATGAGTCACAATTAGAAGAGATACATTTTTGCCTTTATAATAACACTAACAGTTTGCTATTCTTTTCAGCTTTGTGCAGTTAATCTTGAATGGCTTTTAGTTTAGAAAGATTGTACCTGCAGATTTTAAACTCATATTAAAACTGGAATCTTCATTTAGTAAATAGTTACCATCCATATTGTACCATCATCTTGAATTAGACTTAAAGATAGGCACTATCATATATATAAAATTAATCATCAAGCAATATTTATCATAATTTTGAAAGTTATTATAGATACACCCAAATATAAACTAGCAATTCATGATTTATTTTTATTTTTTGAAAATAGTATATACTAAACTTAACATCTTACTTAAAATATTTATAAATTTAAAGATACAGATGTTTAATAAAAGTTACAATAATGTTTTGTCTATCTGCACATTTTTAAAAGATAATAAATAAATAAGAGGCAACATTCTCATATGAGTGTATAAATGTTTGGGCGTTATTTTGTAGATTTGAGATTATTATATAGATTTTAAATTGCAAGGTAATATTTGTAAATTAAAAAAATGTAATAATAATTTTTGTGAAACAAACAAATGTATATTATTTTTAAAAAAAAAAAAAAGATAAAATTATTGTGTTATTGTCAACTTCAAAATTATATCAACAAACAATGGATATATAAGTCTGTGGATTTGTCTCTCTTTATATATATATATCAGTCACTTCAATTAATATTGCATTTTGCACTAGGTAAATAAATATTTTCTTTTAAAAACATCATATATATGTATTTAAATATTTTAAGTAAAACAATGGCTAAACAGAAAGTTTGATATTTACTTCAAAAAGGGCAGATGTAATCTTTTGAGAGATACTTAAAATAACAACTAAAATGAATTTATTTACTGGAATGTTCTAGGAGAAAATTTTTTAAATGCTTATTTAAAACCATGTATATATATATATATGTATCTAATATATGTGGTGCCAACAAATCAATAATTTACCAAGAATAAAATAATATTTACTAAGGTTACATCCTTAGTAAATATTACTTACATGCATTTAAATAAATTTATTATTACAAATTTAAATTATCAAGAATAAAATAATAATTATTTAATTAATAGAATAATTAGAAGTTATAAATTGCTGAAAATGTTTAACCATGTAAATAAATTAACATATACACAAAAGCTAATGCCAACCAAGAAAATAAATAATTTGCTAAAGATTATAACTTCAAAGTGTATAATTATAAATTCAAAATAATCATTAATCATTTTAAAAGGAAATAATATTTATTAATTAACATCAACTTCAGTGTGAAATCTTGCCATGATTCATTGAGAATTATTTTGCTAAATAAACTGGATACTTTTAAAAAGAAACAAATTCTTTTTAGGAATTACTGCGTTTTAAAATATAATTATTTCATGGATTCTCTGTGAATTCTTTTTCCATGGGAAATAATTAAAAGACAATGGAACTTTTGTGTGTAGACACTGATCAATATCTTACCATTTGATAAAACAGGTTGTATGATTTATTTATAATTATTATTTGTATTATTATTGTGGTTGTTATAAGTCATTTAAGGTATATGTGTGTGTGTGTGATCATATAAATATATAATTAACCAAAAGAAAATTTGAATAGTTAATTTTAATTTTATATTTAACAATTATAATAAATTTTCAAATATTATTTTTTGTTGCTGATATATGATCAACTGTGAAAAATTAATATTTTCTTTTATATATATATAATTTTATATTCAAATAATAAAATAAATACAGACAGAAAATTTAAGAATTAATGAATTATGGGAAAGCTAAAAATATAAGATGATTATCTTTGAACATACCTTGTACATTTGATTTTAAGTTTTAATCTTAGTTGACAAAGACTACTTAGACAGTTGAAAACATTCTATATGGATTAAAAGTTTGAATTTATGTTACTGTATTTGTTTTGTTATTTGAAAATTAAATTATATATAAGTTAAAAAAATACAGACATCGATTAATATTATATATATGTTGTCTATCGGAGACAACAAAAATATTTTCTTATAGTTCTTTTAAAAATGTATAATGTCTTTACACCACCATATAGTTTAAACAGATATAATATTTTATAATACATTGAATTAATTATTAAAGTATGTTAATTAATTATCTTATGATTAATTTTGTAAATAAAATTATTATTATTTATTAAATTCAAGTTAATAGTCTTATTTAAATTAGTAAATATATAATATAGTAATCATAATTTAGAGTCTCATTGCAAGCATAATCATTTATATAAATATTATTATTGTACTAGAATTCGGTAATTATTAAAAGTGAATCTAATGTTTTATGAACATCAATTGGTAAGATTCAAAAATAAAAGCTATCTAATAAATTATTTATAATAAAATTGTATATAATCATCAAGCTTAAATAATTTTATTCATTCTTTAATATATAATATATAGGGTATATGAGCACAGACTTTCACACAACCCATCACTTACCCCTCTATCTCATATCACTGATACACTTGAACACATATACTGTATGTCAAAAAGATAAACAATCACCAATATACGTATTTCATGCTAAACCAGCAATCACCAGTTGGTCCAGATTATCTTTTCGACATATATATGTTCAAGTGTATCAGCGATATGAGATAGAAGGGTGAATAGTGGGTTGGGTGAAAGTCTGTGTTCATATACCCTATATATTATATATATTGATACAGGTATATAATAAGCCTGTATTTCAGTTATTCTTTAATATAGTATAAATTTATTACATAGTAATAAAAGGATTATTTATGAATGAATATCAATATAAATTATTAATTAATAATTTCCAAATAGATTATTTTATATTGTTTGGGTATATAATATTGGCATCCATTCGTGTTAATATTTATTTAGCATATAGATATTATTAATAAATTTTAATTTCATTCAATATAGATATTGGATTATTTTATTGGCAGAGTTTAAATAAAATTGTTACTTAAATTTATATCATTACAGATTTAGTTTACTTAATTTGTAGAGCACTATTAATTTTAGTTAGCATATTTACATTATTACTAATTTGGTATTGTAAAATTAATACTATTATAGATTTTTAATTTTATACAATTCATAGGGCATATAAAAATAAGTATTCCCATATGATCAATTTATTCCATTATAGATTTTAGTATTCATACGTGTTGGTATTTTATTATAATAAAAAGATTAATTTAACCTTTTCTCATTTTGCATTATTACAGACAGATTTGGCTTACTCAAAGACTTGCAGCATTAACAAAAGGAATTCTCATGTTCTCATTTTTATACTAGTACAGACTTTGGCATTCAGAGCTAGGACATTATAAATTTGATGCCCTAATTATTGGAGTGTAACAAAACCTATCTCATTATTCTCATTTTTATTCCATTATAATATATATTAATGTAGAATAAGCCCTTGATAGAAAAATTTAGTTACTATTTAGTAAACATGAACACATTTTGTTATTAAAAAAAGAGGGTAATGTAATCAACTACAATATTCAAAAAGTAAAAGTTACAAAATTTAAATTCAAGTTTTGAAATTATCTTTATGAGAATGATTAAACTATTTAAAGAAATGGAACTTTTTTGAATATCTTACTTTTAATGAAAATTAATGTAAATTCATTAGTGGAAAAATTTAGTCCTTTGCCTGCCCAATTGCCTTACTTTTTAGATACAATTTATTCTTTATTTATTGGGCATTTACAATCGAGTGATGTAATTATTAACTTATTTTAATCGCAAATGTAAAGCCATATTTCACAATACTCTTTAGTTGCTATAATTAGCTATGGCTTCAATAGTGTTTTCTAAAAAGTTTGAGCCAATATGGTAATAGTTAAAAATGTAACTTGATGTTAAAATTAGCATCTTTTTTGATTAAATTTTACAATGTTAATAGGGTTTTTTTCTCCCTATAATATAAAAACAAAACTTAATTTTAGCTGAATTTCATGTGAATAATACATTTTAAAAAATAGTAGAGAAAAAATTTAATACTTTTAAAGATTTTCAATAACCAACTATTACAAAATGAAGCCATAATTTTTATTGACAATTCTGTTTTAAAACTCATTGTTTTCTCTATTTGGTAAATTTTAAATGTTCCTGCTTTTTAAAAAGATATCAGACAAAAATTTTGAAAAAGTAGTATCAATAATTCAGAAACTCTTCATTGTTAAAAATAATGACGAATGTCATTAGAATAATATAATAGAAGAAGGCATCTGCTGTAATAATTACTACTGCCAGTTTATAGTGTTACCTTACAATTATCTATCATACAAAAAATTGGTAAAGATGTGTCATAACTTATTCCTATTTATCATTTAATATGGATCCATTTCATTAAAATACATTATTCTACCTAGATCAAAGATGAAACATTTCTATATGCTATAAAAGGGCTATAATCATTTAATATCTTTTGTATTGAAATGTAAAAGTAGCTTTGAAATAAGAAATATAAATTTAAAAATATACAATTCACACAGGTAAATTGTTGATTCATTATATAGCCTTGATACGAATTCAGAAACTATATATTTTGATGATCTCATTTATAAGTTAAACTGTAGGTATTATTACTCCCTCTGTCAAAAAGATATATACTAAGCGAATCATGACTTCTTTATTTAATTTATGTTAATAAATAGGGACCTTAATTACTCCCTCTAATTAAAACAGGCAAAACTCTCCATACAGTAGTGCCACTCAGTGCAAGCCAGAGTAATCAATGGATGTCAGAAGACTTGTGCATAAAATCCATATCTAGAGCCTACTCATCCAATATCACCAGACTAGTTTCTAGCTTGTGGCTTTTTTCAGTGGCACTACATAGAGATTTTATGCATAAGCCTTCTGGCATCAATTGATTACTCTGGTTTGCACTGAGTAGCATTACTGTATAGAGAGTTTTGCCTGTTTTAATAACAGTTATGAACAAGCTTAAGAAATGGTGATTATGTGATGTTTAGTGGTTTAAAACCAATGCTGGCTAATAGGATAGTGGTCGCTATGGGTATTAAAAAACCAAAGACACCAAAATGTATGGGTACTGAACTGAGTTCAGACTTATATAACCATATAAGCTAATGAGCTTGAATTGAAAATATTGTGTTTTCAAATTTTATTCTCATAGTTTTATAGTTAAGTAGAGATAAAAGGTGGTTGCTGGAGGGTTGCATTAGATCCTAAGATCTAGGTGCAGTGCTCTCAGATCCAAGGCTTCTCACTGATGAAAGTCACAAGCTAAAAATTAGTCTGGGGATATTAAATGAGTAGGCACTAGATAGAGATTTTATGCCCAAGCCTTCTGGAATCCAATGATTACTCTGGTTTGCACTGAGTGGCACTACTGTATGAAGAGTTTTGCCTGTTTTAGTAACAGTTATGAGCAAGCATAAGAAATGGTGATCATATGTTGTTTAGTGGTTTAATACTCTCTCTAATATAAATTGATGTAAAATAAAAAAGTCATATAACAAAAAAAAAATTCTACAATCTCAATTTCCAATAATATTACTGTTATTTAAGATAACCTAAACATTATTGCTTACATTTGGGAAATCTTGAAGCATTGGTTGCAGAATTTTATCAGCAAAAGCAATATCACCGTCTGCAGTGCCTAAAACATAAAAAAAAAAAAAAAATTCTTTTTATTAATTTAGTAATTTAAAACTTATATACAGTATAATTAAAAGATGTAATATTCCAAGATAACAAGTGCAATAACACTAATATTAAAAAAGAACCTTTTTAGAAATGCTATTCATATTCTAGGAACAGATAGTTACAGATTTTTGAGAAATTCAGCAATAAAAAACTCTAAAAAACAGTTGGTACTGAAATATGTAGCAAAACATCAATTTTATTATCCATAATATCTGACTACAAATTAATCAATATTTTGAAAACAATTTCTGATTTTTCTTTTAAGAAAAAGCAAACAAAATTAACTTATTAAATTCCAAGTACTCATGTTAGATTAAATATAACATCAAATATCATGATAATAATTAAAACTATTCTTCAAAAATATAGATATTTGTGATATTTATATATCTATGTCTATCATACTAATAGCATCTTACAAGATAAAGGTAACCATGGATTTAGGACTTATAGGAATATGACCCCTTTCCCTCTATCTTGGTTGGACTACCTAAACTGAAGCAATTCTAATTCATTTGTTCCCTGAAAAAATGGCACAGACTACTTGAGCCAGATTTGAAACCAAGATTGTGGACAAGGAATATGGATGTGATAACTACTATGTTAAGCTTCCATTTATTTTGTAAGCTGCGCATTGAAACAGATATTCATGGTAAGCCTTACCTCTATTTTCATTCCAGTGAAATTGAGTATAAAATACACTAATGTTGTATTTATATGAAATAATATTTTTAGAATACCTTTATTTGATCAGCACTATTATCTATGCAGCTATGTGAAGCTTTTACTAAATTACACTTCATTTCTCACATATTAATCTTTGTAGTTGTCATGATAATGTATATACTTTTAAAAAATAATGAATTATATATAGCAGTTGTTGAATACAAGCCTGTATTAATGTTATATGTGAACAATTTGATTAATGTTTTTATCACATATTATTAATGGGGATTCTGTTGTGATACTAAAATATTTTCTAACTTGGTTCTCCAGATTATGATAACAAAAAAAGTTATATATTTTTCCAGTCTTTTTCTCTAGATTCCATGAATAAAGCATGGAAAAGAATGGACTTTGAAAAAATTCAGTTTAGAGCTTTTCATTTATTTTATTATAAAAATAATATGTTCAACATAATTAAGGTTAAAGGAAACTATCATAATCTTAATTAACTATATAATATTAAATTCATTTAATAAATTTGTCTAATTTATGGCTACAGTGGCATCATTGAAGGATTTAATAAATCCAATAGTAATTTTATCCCCTAGTTGGAATTTCCATGGGTTCCTTTACAATATTTTATCAATAATAAAATTGTTTAAAACTGAATGCTTGTCAAACCAAGAAGTAAGACATTCATCAAAGCAATATCATATAACTTTTATAATAAAATTTAATCATTCCTATTCAATTTACTATTTATATGTGAGCATTAAATTATTATTACACCTATCTTAGTTTGAATATTTGTAAGTGAGCATTAAATTATTATGACATCTATCTTAGTTTGAATATTATATTCAGAAATAACTGTGATTTTTATTTCATAACTGCAAAATTAATGTCCTAAAAAATACACTATTTGCAAAGTTTTTTCTTTATTTCATATGAGGAAAATTAGATTTGTAGTGGATGAAATGTTTTTTATTTCTAATTTTTTCTATTCTTTTCCTGCTCTCAGAAACAAAAACCAATGACTAAGCATATATCACTGCACAATTTAAAATACAAATCTCCTTGCATAATTATGTGCTTGAAAAAGACAGACCAGCATTCTTAAACATAATCAAAATATTTTGTCAATTAGATCAAAATAAATAAATAACATTATATATTTATGACAAATAAAAACATTAAATGTTAGTGATATCAACATATATATTTTCTTACATAAAAGCTAATCCATTTGAATCTCAATCAGAGAAATATAAAAATGAGCTAAGATAATGAAATGTAAATATGTTTGATAGGAATTTAATAATTTTATATAAAATAATGTATTTTAATGGTTGTATTTTCATGTGTGTTCAAATTTTGTAGATCTGATGAAGACTGTATGGTACAGTCGAAACTGTAATCAATAATAAAAGTTTTTTTTGCTGAAAAGTGAAATGTGTGAGATTTTTGAAATTCAATATTAAATATGTACATCTGATATCAACTTAGCATAAAGATTTTAATTATCATAATCACACAAATATTTAGAAAAATCATTGTTTCTTTTTTTAATTTTGAATAGAAATTTTTATTTCCATGACAACAATTAATGTTTTACTTATTTCTATTGGTTATCTTCAGAATTAGCTATAAAAATAATAGGTAATTTCTTGATTAGTTTAAATATATTGGTAGTTTTATAAATATAAATGTGTATTTAGATGTTGGAAGTACAACACAGACTTGAATGTGCTGCCATTGACGTTAACAAATTAAATGATGCAGTATTTCTTACAGATAAAAATAACTACTGCAACTAAGTTACATGTATATAGAGCTGTTATTTTATCTAATTTATTGTATGGAAATGAGATTTGGACATCCTACTGCTGCAATATAAAGACAATAGAACAGTTTCATTTAAAAATGTTCCTAAAATTTAAAAAATGCAATAGTAAGATCATAAAACCAATCGATATGTTTTTCAACTAGTCCATTATTGTAAAATCATACCTTTATTTGATTGGACATGTAAAACAAATGAACAATGTAAGATTGTCTAAAAAGATATTTTATGGTGAACTTGAGCATGATTTTCATAGCAGAGATTGACCATGTCTACATTATAAAGATTTTCTCAAAGACATTCTAAATAAGAGCAAAGTCAATTGCTTCCAGTGGAAAGATATTGTAAAGAATAGAATACATAGGAGAGCTACAATTAGATATGAAGTTGAAGTATTTCAGAAAAAAGTTTTCTGTTGAAAAAAATTAAGACAGAAAAATGGACCACAAATGTAGAGAGATTTTTAGTTCATGGGTTGGTTTGTATAGTCATCACAAAATTCATTTTTAGAGTTTTTTTTTTCTCTCTCTCTTCTTTCTTTCCTTTTTTTTTTGGAGTTAGAATGGCCATATTTACTTACAAGTGGTTGCTTATTATTACTGTTATTAGTTTTATAATGTATAATTAAAAGTAAGAAGGGGAGAGATTTATTAAACATTTAAAAATAAGTGTTAATGCATTTGCAGTAGACATTCAAAGGGATTTTTACTATCTCTCTCACCCTTCAACCTCTCCCATTAAAAGATACCTAAGAATTATTAAAGCCAGGTCATAATGAACTCTTTTGATAATTAATAAAATAAAATTTAAAACTTAAATAATTATTTATTTAAGAAGAATCTTTTTCTTTTCAAAGATAGTTTAATAGCAAAATGTGATGGAATATAACTCTAGCCAAAGATATTATATACAAATCCTCCAAAACTAATTTTTGATTATTGGGCATCTTAACTAAGGAGGAATGTACTTATACATCTAGAAGATATTCCAAACTCTTTTATATTATCCAAGCCAATAATCTCAGAGTCAGAAATCTTAAAATATTTAAACTTAAGAAAACTTTCTTACATTTCTTTATAAGTCTGTCACTAAACCAATTCATATGTTTTAGTGATATACTAACTATTGATAATTTTAATACTTCAGAAAAAATAGTATATGCCAAAGAATATATAACATGATTTTCTCTACTTATTATTACAACTTGCTTTAGAAGTAAAATAATACAATGGGATATTAAATAACTAATTTCATAATTGTTGTGTTCAAAACCGACTATGTAATTGAGATTTACAAATATAAACTCCAAAATACGCATAATAATTTATTAAATAATCTATGCATAAGGTTTATGCTTATAATAGTGATTCATGATTACAATAATGAAACAAAAATGCTAGTTAGCTAATCTGTTCTTCATCTACAGCTGCTATGAAGTCCTTGGGTTCACACAACAGTAAGTGTTGCAATTTGTTGTCTGTTGCAGTCTGAAAGTGGTTCGGTGACGCTTTGTATATCTTGATCTGGCTGTGGGTATCGTTGATGGCTCTGCAATCAATGGTATTCTCCTCTCTGCTGAAAGGGATGGTCCATCGCCACAGGGCTGCAAAAGTCATTCCAAAAATTAATTAAAAGGAATATAAAGATAAATTAAACTCAGTTATTTAAAGTATCTTTATCTAGGTTTTCATTTGTGTATATTTTCCAACCAGTTGGCCTTTTAGTTTTATCAATGGTTCCAAAGCTTGCCTTCATTTCTTTGGCTCAACAATGGGGGAGAGAGAGAGTATGCAGCAGTGTCTCCTTTAGGGCTTAGGCATTTGTTCCAGGCATTGGCTTCAGGAGAGTACAGCTAATTTTGCTGAGAAGTAGGGCATGAAGTTGTCAAACACCCCTAGCAATGCATGTTGCTAGATCCATGGCTTTTGCATTGATGTTGACTGCAGTAGTAATTGACTGTTTGCAGTTTCTGAATATTTGGATCTCTGAAATTTCTCAATGAAAAACTCTGTGTCAGCATTGTGTCTGAACTGAAAAATAATAATCCGAACTGAAATAATAATGGCATGAACACCAGACTAGTTCAATCACACAAAATGAAAGCTGGAACTATTCAATACTAAATGCAGACTAGACTGATTTACAGACTCAAGAGCAGAATGATCTAACAGATTGTAGACCTGACTAAATTAGATTGAATCATATGCATAAAGTAAACATGCATATAGCTAGTCATTAATATTATGTGCTCATATTAATGCTTGACTTCAGATATCATCAGCATCAGATAAAGCAATGAAGACATTGACCAGAGGTAATCAGTATCAACAAGGATCAGAAGCCATCTGAGCAGATGCATCAGACATTGAACCACTTCCAGATTGGAACAGACAACAAATTGCAACATTTACTGCTGTGTGAACCCAAAGATTTCGCAGCAGCTGGAGATGAAGAACGGATTAGCTAACCAATGTTATTGTTTCACTAATATAATCCACGAATCACTATTGTAACCATAAATGTTATGTATAGATTATTTAATAAATTATTATGTGTATTTTGGAGTTTATATTTGTAAATCTCTATTTGCATACACCGATTTGAACACAACAATTATGAAATTAATTATTTAATATCTCATTGTCTTATTTTGTAATAAAATGCTTATTCTTCCTAGGTTTAACTGGGTTTAAATACCTTTTATAATAATTTTTAGAATTTAAACTTTATTAAGTTTAACATTTACTTTAATACTATGGGAACGAACTAGCCCTTCAAGCAGAGGGGAGAATATCATTGATAATACAACCATCAACAATACCCACAGCCAGATCGAGCTATGCAAAGCATAACACGACCACATTTCCAGACCATAGCCTACCTTGACTGCTGAATTCAAACCCCTGCCATCCAAAGCATTTTATTTGTTTGGGGGATCAACTTCAGGTGCCAACCAATCATAGGTTATATAATCAGTATGCTTTGGATAACAGTAACACAATCCAGTGCTTGAAATATCTCATGACTAGCTCATACTCTTAAATCAGGGTCCAGCACATTTACTTAAGCGAACATTATTATTTAATTATGCACATATATGTTTAACATAATATATCAATAAATTTTATACAAGAAAATATAAATGATGACTTTAGGCTATAGTTATAATAGTCCGTTAAAGTTCATTTCATTTAAAATCAAGTGTCTATTTAGTAACTTTACCTAGGTTTTCATTTGTATGTATTATCTAACCGGTTGGTTTTTTGGTTCTCTATTGATGGCTTCATGGCTTTCCTTTCAGGTTTCTGTTGAACAATGGGAGAGAAAGTATGTGGCAACTTCTACTTCACAATCTCGGCATTAGTTCCAGGTATTGATTCAGCTGGGATAGATAAAGGCTGAAGGTTTGGGGCATGAAGCTTTATTGGACACTCCTGTGGCTTCTGCATTAATGTTGACTGCAGCAGTAATGACTGGTCTACTAATGCATTAAAATTTCTGAATATCCTGACTGTATATCACAAACCCAACTGAAGAACAATAGCCAAGTCACTCTTTTATATCTTAACTCTCTCATTGTTTTCTACAGTTTTTAATGTTTATCACACTAAAATCTATTTTTTAATTAAGATCGTAACTTAAAGTTGTTTTTAATTAAATTTTACACTTCATTTTATCTAATCTTGTTCTCAGATTAATCTGCTATGTCATCATTTTATACTGATGGGATAGTTATATTGTTTTTAATTGATTCATTTATTAGTTACAATTCTTATCAGTCAGTCATCTTTTAAGTAATTACATTTTCAAAAGTTTTTCTTTTGCAAACTGTTATTCTTATTTTTCACCTGTGCTTATTTTTTAAGACATTTTATTATTTATAAAAAGGAGAGAATTTTAAATCATTTTACTTTTATTTTTAGACTTTCCCCTTAGCTGCTTTTTAATAAATAGTTTTATTATATTTTAAAAGCAAAATATACGTAATCTTTTTATTTTATAAAATTACGATTTGAAATCTACATAATTAATCATATATATATTTGTTAAAATTATGAAAAATGTAATGTTATATATATGAGTTTTATACATATATCTCTTGCTAGTGTTACAAATACAATGAGATATTAAATAACTAATTTTATAATTGTTGTGTTCAAGCCCGAGTATGCAATTGAGATTTATAAATACCAACTTCAAAATATACATAATAATTTATTAAATAATCTATGTATAATATTTACAGATACAACAGTGATTCATGATTACAATAGTGAATGAAAATATTAGTTAGCTAATCTGTTCTTCATCTGCAGTTGCTACGAAGTCCTTGGGTTCCCACAATATTGAATGTTTGGATTTGTTGTCTGATCTAGTCTGGAAGTGGTTCAATGTCTGATGCATCTGCTCAGATGGCTGCTGATCCTTGTTGATCCTGATTAACTCTGGTCGATGTCTTCATTGTTTTATCTGAAGCTGATGATATCTGAAGTCAAACATTAATATGAGCACATAATATTAATGACTAACTATATGCATGTTTATTTTATGCATACGATGCTCTGTATTTTCTGTTCATTTGCTCCAATATAGATCTGCTTAGCCTCTTCTGGAGTTCTGCCTTGACTTTACTCAACCCTCATCTTCCTTGTTATTCTGTATATGTGTAAAAATTCCTACAATGCATTTAGGCTTATGGAAGTTGCTACCTTGAAAATTTCTGGTGGTAACAAATCCACTGCTGCATTTCCATGCTTGCTCTTATAAAGATTCTTTTCATATACTCCTTAAAGATCTCTATGCTTTACTTCTGTGGTATCATATTTATGGCTTCTGAATCTTGTGCATAGATTCTTGATAACCTTGTTAATCCTTCTAACATTGCTAATCTTGTTTTCATAGTTTACAATCAGATTCAATATGCACATCACCCATAATGTGATCAGTACTTTAATCTGATTATTTCTTTTATATATAATTCCTGTTTTTGTTCTAGGACTGCATTCCAACATATTGTAAAGTAAGCTTTTGCTTTTGGCATTATCCATTTACTGATTTACTTTATATATATATATTAACACACATATTCCAAATTAATAGATAAATCCTTTGCCTACACAATAATAATTACACTATAAATATATTATTAAAAATGAATAATCAAATGATTTATTGCTCAGAAATTCATAAAATGTTTAAGCATTGGAAGTAATAGAGCTGAGCTGTAAACTAGAACTCCAGAGTATAAATATATTAATATTAATGTTGTGGCTTCATTTTGAAGCAAGACTGAATTTATACAGCTTTTTAAACCGATTTCTAAAACTCTTCTTCATTATAAAATAAGTCTAAAAGACTTGGATTTGGTGGCTTGAAAATTGCATGTTTTCTCTCTAGAGTAAAAAAAAAAATTCAAATTTGGTCACTTGAATAGAATTGCTGTATTCAATAAAGGAATATCACATGATGTTAAATGTAACTATTTATGCAATTATTTTATTTATTTATTGCTGCTGGGTCTTCATGAAATAATGTATAGGTTATAACTTTATTATCATCTACAAAAAGAGGGAGAGGGGATGATAAATTTTTCCAATACAATTTTTATTCTGTTCTCTATCAATAATGGAATTCATTATCACTTTTCATTTATTTAAAAAGATTGACTAAAGAGTAAAAATAATATAATATTTCAAAAATAGCTATCAACAAGACTAGTATCTAAATTTCAATGTGGAATAAGCTAAGTTTAAGTTCATGTCTATAACAAATATTAGAAAAATTATATTGATTCTCTCTTAAAAGTATTATAAAAGCAAAAAAAAACAAAACGACTTACCAAGCACATAAGTAACCACAGTATGATAAGCAATGAGAATAAAAGAGCACAATGGAGCCCTTAAACTGTGCGTCAAATTGCAGCCTCTTTCAAGCTCTTGCAACCCCAATTGCTACAATATATAATAAAATTTATTAAGAAAGTAAATTTAAAACTTAAAAAAATTAATTTATATACTTTTAATAAATAGTTTTCATCACACACCTACATCTCTTCTAGTTCTAAAACAACAACATGGGAAATAAAAAAAACTAAAGGACATTAAAGGGTAGTCAGACACTTATGACATTTTTAATTCATTAGTTATCTTCTGATGATTATTACAAAAAAAAACTCCAATTATCTAAAATCCAGTAACAAGGGTCTGTTACATTTTACTCATTGCCCATTTTGAACTTCTGTTAGTTAGAAGAGAGATGAGATACCATGATATAAATTAACTTGAGCTAAAAAAGACTGTGACAGTACATATATATATATACACACATATATTGTAATTATATGAACATAGCCAAGCAGGGTATCATTTTATAATATAAATTAACTTAATTCAAGTACTTTAAATAGTAAAATAAAAATAGTAAATTTTAATCAATACGAGTCTCTCAATTGGTGACAATATTGTACTTTAATCTGATTATGTAAACAAAACAAAAAAAATAAAATTAAATTAATATACTTTAAGGTAAAACCTCAAACTAAAAGATTTGTAAAATTACATGTACATTAAAGGTTATATGTAGAATTACATAAAATAAATGTAAATTTGATCTTGTATTCTCTGATTTTAAAATATTAGCATAAGAAAGGGTTTAGAATAAATAATTTATACCTACTTATAGAGATAAGAGAGAAAAATACAGATATGCAAATAAAAAATATAAAAAGAGTCAAAAAAAAAAAAATACACAAAAAGTCAGAAACAAATTTTTATACTTTAATTTTTTTTATTTTTAATAAATATAATTATATTTCAAGGTTTAATTAAAATTAAATCTGGTAAACAGATATTGATTGAAAAAGAGATGATTAGTTATAATTATTGAATTAGAGTAGAAATATCAAAAAGAAAAAAACAACAACAATGATTTTCATAACTATATATACCAAAAAAAAAGAAGACATTAACTAAAAGGCAGGTGTATATAGAGAATATTGTAGAGTTTAAAAAATAAGGAACTTGTTAATACATGAAAAAATTCTCGATTATAGCAGTTGCCTCTGATGTCTGATTCAGTGACAATTGTTGTTATAAAAAATATTGCTGTTAAAAGTAGTTTTTAATGCCAAGTTAAATATAGCTATAATAACAAATTTCTGTACAATCAAAACTATTAAAGTTATGTCCTAAAACCAGAATTGCATTAGTTGCCATCTTGAATTATGAAGACTTCTCAGTTCCGAAATAACTCGAATCCAAAATAAGTGTTAAAATATAGCTTTTGCTTACTCGTAGTGAAAATATTTTTTCATTGCCCACAGCTGTGAAGTCTGCTTACTAAAACAAACTATTACTACCATTAAAGAATAAAAATTTTCAAACTGAAAAAGTCAACACAATTCAAACATTTACAAATTTCATTTTAACTCCAAAAAAAAAAAAAAAAAACACAGTATGGACAAGTGCAGAATGAGAGACTGTCATATATACACATATTACCAGTAAGCTTACTGAGTTATTAAAGAAGTCACAGTAAGACGTTTTAATTTTATATATGTAAATAAGAAGCCTCAACAATTTAAACAGAATTTTACTATGATAATATATATATTTTATTTATTAATATGCAGTCTTAAATTTTTTTTTTATAGCTACTATATTGTGGGAAAATGTAATTTTTACTTACATATTAATTATATATATTATCAGGATCTGTAGTATCTTTCTATTTTAAGATTAGAGAAGTTTTAAAATATTGATGATGATATGTTAGCTTCAAAAATTTTGGAATTTTTTTATGAATGTATAAATCCATTTAAGATGTACCTTCTGATCTGAAGGATGCTTTTATTGATCCTGTTTTAAAAACAAAGGGAATAAACAAGATTGCAGTTATCCACAACAGCAAAGATACTTTCAAAAATTTTGCTGAATAAATTGCTTCCAGTTGTAAATTGATGGTTACCAAAGACTCAATGTGCTTTTAGAAAATCAGGAAGAACTCTAGACATGGTTTTTGTTGTTAGGCAAATGCAAGAAAAATATTAAGAACAAAAGTGAGACATGTATTGTTTTATTAATTTGATTAAGGCATTTGATTCAATTAATAGCTCAGATCTATGGCATTATTTGAAATTAGTTGATTATTTACCAAAATTTATTCATATTACACAGCTTCTATGTGATGGAATGAGAGGTCTTATTACTACAGGTGTAAAATCTGAGGCATTTAAAATGAAAACTGGTGTTAAACAGGGATATATTCTTTCTCCAACATTGTTTTCAGTTTTTATATCAGTGGTCTTTGGAATTGTTTATAAGTAGCTTAATAAAATAGATATCAAGATAAGATATACGTTTGATGATGAAATTTTTTATCTGAATTAATTAAAAGCAAAAACAATAAATTTTTTACTTGGATTTTTGATTTACAATATGCTGATGATTGTTTTTCCAGTTCAAAAAACAATTTATAGAATGTTCCCAATGTTTTGAACGCACCATATAAAGACTGATTTATTAATTACTACTCGAAATCTCAAGTTCTTTATAAACCAGTGACTGGAGAAAAATTCTCAGAAACTGTTAATTTGAATGATTTTCAATTTGAGAATGTAAACCAGTTTAAATACCCTGGATAGTTTTAGATGGTGATGTATAACATAGACTCCAGTATGCTGCTGCAGCTTTTAACAAGTTAAAAGATAGACTATTTCATCTCAAGAAAATAAGTACTAATTTATTGTATGTAAGTGAATTTGAACACCCTATTGATGCAATATAAAGGCATTAGAAAAGTTTCATTTAAAGATGTTTTATAAAATTAAAAAAATACAATGGTAACATCAGAAAAACAATCGATATGTTCTTCAGCTTGTTGATTTTGATACTACCGAGTTGAACTAAAAAAGTAAAATGAATGAATAATGGAATAATTTTATAAAACAGTGTTTTATAATGAATTTGAGCATGGCTTTCATTTGAGAGGTAGACTCTGTATGTTATAAGGATTATCTCACATTTTAAAGAAGTGCAATAACAATTGTTTCCATTGGGAAAATATAGCAGAGAACAGAATACATTGGAGAGTTACAATTAGGCATCGTGTTGAAGTATTTCAGAAAAAAAAATTTTCTGCTGGAAGAAATTAAGATGGCATCATAAAATATCAAGTAAGCAGAAAAATGAACTAACAAGTTCTATATCTGGACATATTTGTGTTTCACAGATTGGTTTGCATAATCATCACAAAACTCATTTCTAGAGTAGTTTGTTTTCATTTCTCCTTTTTTTTTTTTTTGAAGTTGGAATGTCATGCTCATTTACGAGCGACTGTTTACTATTATATATATTATTATTATTACTACTACTATTACTTGTTATTACTACTACTACTACTACTACTATTATTATTATAACAATTATAATTGTGTAGCAAAGATATATATATATACCAATGAATAGATTTAAAAGACAGAAGATTTAATGCCTATCTCAATAGAATTTTCAAAATAATTAGCCCACATTCTGATATACATTTTCCAAAGGATTTAACAATATCTAGGTAAATTAACATGTGTAATAATAAATGTCAATCAAGATTATTTTAAATAAATTGTTTATTATCTAAATTATTTATCTCACTGTTCTAATTTCAAATGTATACACAAATAATTCCTACTGATTTTGAGAAATCACATTCTGAAAAAGTACAGAGATATTGATTGTATGCCAAGATTATTCTAGCCATAGATATTTTTTCTAAATGATAGTATAGTTCAAACCCCATATAAAAATACTTTTGGTGAAAGTGAAGTATTATCCTTTATATATGGTGAATATGAAATATAATCTGGGTATCTCATATAAAATAGTTATATAATTAATGTATGGTTTGATAATTAGCATCAGTATCAATCTCGGTTAAACTCAGGAAACTTAACATTTTTTTATATTGTACTTCTTTATAATAATAAAGTAGCATTAATATGAATGATTGGTTATGTTACATAAAAAGAATTAACATATAACCACAGACTTATTCATATCTGTGTTTCTGTGAATTATAAGCATCGGCATCATCCAGTTTCCCTGTCAGAATATATATATATAAAATGCACTTTAAATATAGTAAGCGAAAAGCATACTTACTATTATCTAGTGAATTCCAATTTTAATATTATTAATCACTGCTTAACACAAAATAAATAGACTGCTCTTTCATATTACTATATATGTTTTAATCATAGCTTAAGTAAAAATACAAGCAGATAGAAGTTCACAGTGTAAATAGCTTTTTACAATCCTTTTATTTTTAAAATATGTCTATGCTACATATCCACCTGCAATTATATTAATCACATAAAATGCAGAACAATTATAGTCTCATTTCAAACTTGATATCATTTGGCTAGTAAATATTTGGAATAATTATAATAAATGAAAAGCATATAGGATCCAAAAATTATTCTTCCAATATTAGTCTTTATTAACATTGTTTAATGTAAAATCTATCTTTAAAATGGACTGCAGTAATTAATTTCATAAGCAAGAAACTTTTTTTTTCCTAAATACTACCTGAAAACACAATGACAAAGATAAAGAAAAAGCATCTATAATGTGGTTTTGGGAAAAAAATAATTACTGCACTTTTAAAAAGCTTTGGAAAAAAGTTATCAGAAAATTGCACAACAAAGTAATCACTCAAATTATGGCTTAAATAAAATCAAGAAACTGATATTGCTTTTTTATATCAAAAAGAAGCCAGAAGATCTGATATGTCTGATTATTGTCAGGAACTCAGAATGATTTAATAATAAAGTATTAAAAATTTAAAATGACAGACCAAAAAAAAAAAAAAAATTGCTTCCATCACACAAAACATGGTGTTAAATTATCTATCATGCTCAAATTTTACATAAGATAATTGAATTCTAATTGACTAAAATAATGACAAAATGGTAATAGATTAAATAATAACATAATTGATGTTTTCATGTGGATGATGATTGAATTCTAATTGGCTAAAGTGATGACAAAATGGTGATCATTTATATAATAAACAAACATTTTTTAAGCTTTATTGTTAAGATAGCTATTAACTTGCAAAATTAGAAAGCATATTGTAATGTAGATATTTTTTCCAATAAAAACGATCATTTTGTTATGATAGTATTAAAAAAAAATTGTATCTAAATAAAAATGTAAAATATTTACAATGAAATATATATGTAAGAACCATGTAATTCATGCCTGCAATTTGGATTCAAATTTAGGTCAAATAAACTTAAAAAGAAAATTTTTCCACAGACAGTAGTTTTGTGTCAGATAGTTTATCTCATAGACTTCTGTACAATACTGATCAATAAATATCTTGCTAAGATGATAAAATAAAAATGAAAAACAACTTAAATCCTCATTATCCAGCAAGTTTGATGAATAATGTTTTTCCCATCACTATTACTCTATGAGTGGTGATGAAAAATCTTTCTCCTCTTATAGCTATTTAAAATATTGTTTTATCATATATATATAATCCCAGTGCATAACGCTATACTGAAATAAATATATATAAATATTAAGCATAAATCATCCCACATGGTTAAGAAATCCAGTACTGTCCTCTGTGAATTAATATATAAAATACATTAGAGTTCGTATTTCAAAATAGCCAGGTCAGAATGATACCACTTTGACCTGTCTGCTATTAGATATTATATATTGAAATACGAACAAACTCAAACAAAGAACTTGAAAATTAGGAGTGTTACATGGCACACAATGGCATAGTGTGTGTGCACATATATATATAAAGTTGAAAGGAAAAGTAGAAATGAACAGATAAAAATTTTGTACATATTTTTCTATTTTCCTGGAATAAAATAATAACTATAAAGAGTTAAATAATTCTAAATTTAAAATAGAATTTTATTATAAATTAAACATTTAAAAAGGTCTAAATAATATTTTTATTATATTCTGATTTTGAAATTAAAAAAACAAGTATGGTATTTTTGAAATCTTTTAATTAATTGGTAAATTTATATTTATGGAGAAATCTTTGTATATCACACTTGCTTTTAATTGCAGCTTTTAATTAAAAGTGTTTTTGAAAGGATTAAAGTGAATTGAAATCAACCTTTTCCAATCAAGAGAGATAGGAAAAAAACATTGTTTTTAAATTTAGTGTTTTTATCACTTCACCAGACTGTTATAAAAAGTTTGGATAAAAAGATTATTTTAGTTTTGGCTTCTAGCTTTTGAAGAGTCTGGATTCGCTAGTTTTTGTTGCAGTTTGATGTAGTTGGCAAAAATTGTAGCTGGCCAACAGTGTTGATTTCTATAGCTATACCGATGGTTACCATGAAGCAGATGTAGTTGAATTCAAGACAGTAGATCCAGGAGCTGCTACTAGTTAGTTCCCTTCACAGGTGTTTTGATTCATGAAGCCAGACCCAGATTTCTGAGTCATCAGCCTGCACAAATGAGGACAAAATAGCTAGCATGCCCAAAGTCTAAGTAGAATTAACTGCGATGAACACTTGCCTGGTACAATCCTAGACCAAGTGGAACAAATTGAATGCCAATGATTTACCTGACAATCCCTATTCCAATGGTGAGCTTGATGAAGAAGTAGTTATATGTATGCTGATGTATCTATATGCAGAGAATCACAGATAAACATATATACAGCTGATGGTGATTAACGTTATATATATATATAGGGATAATGAAATTTTAAATAATTTTTTTCTTAAAATGACATTTTAACCTATAACTTAAAGTGTAAGTAATAATTTTGCTTGGATTAAAATAATTACGAGTCAAGAATTATTTATTGACTGTCCCATTGTAAAAAAAAAGATTTTCAAAAAATCTTTTAGACTAAAAAAAAATAACTTTTTTTAAAAAAGAAAAAGCTGTAATAGTTTAATAGTTGATTCAAATTATATTTTATATATTACACATACATATGTGAAATTTAGATACTCTTAATATTAATCAAAGAATTAATTATGGAAAATATATTTTGAATAACTTTTATTATTGTGTTAAATTGAAAATATGATATAAGTATTTGTGCACATACATTTATATACGCACACATATATGTTAATAAATTATTCTGCACATCTAAATGTCTATGCAATTATTTATATGCATTTTAAGTAAACCTAGTATAAATTATTCATATTATTAAAATGTAATAACTGAAAATTGTAATCATTTGTTATATTTATATGATGATTGAAATATAAATCAATTGTACTGCATATGACTGCATATATCAGACTGTCAAGTAGACCCATGTAAAATTTAATCATTTTTTTGTCATTATTGAATGTCAATTGAAATATATTCATGTAATAGTAAAACACGCATCTGTACGCCTATATGGAACATATATGTAAAAACTTAAATTTTGTATATTAATCAAAATCAGAAGGATAATTTATGTGTATAGTCTTATTCTAGAGACCTTAATTTCATTTATTTAATTGTTGCTAATAAGCTTGAATTCTTTTGTTAAAATTATTCTAGTGAACATTATCTCTTGGTCATAATATAGTGATAGACCTTATGTTCTCTGAGCTAGATTCGTGCATAATGGTCTGATATATAAATGGGGATGTATTTAGTGCTTAAGGGGCATCCAGTGATGCTCAATCATCACCCTGGTTGGTGCATAACTTTATATTCTAAGCTCCTGCACTATATTTTATTTAATTTAGTCTATTAGAAATTAAGTTTATAGGTGGACAGTACATGAATGGTACTAAGTGGCCAGAGCACTGATGATGATCAGCATGTTCTAATGTCCAGCATTATTGTTTTATTATATATTCTATGGATTATCACTTAAGATGGTGCATCCAAACTATGTGTTAATAATTGCCCCAAGTTGGCAAAGGTTCAATAGTTAGCCTGGTCTACAGAAGAGCCATTTCAAACTCAGTCACCAGATTGACTGTTGATTTATATTTTGTATTGTTCAAATCCATTCACAAGATTGACTGTTGATGTATTTAGATTGATCACTCATGGTGATGAATGTTTATTTTGAGTATTACTCATACTAATTACTTTTTGATAATGCTGGTTGATGTATGTTAATGATACTTATGGTTGTTCTAAGGAGTTAACTGATCTCTTCTGATCTAATTATAGCTCATCTCACAGAGATTTCAAGATCTCATTCTCTATCTTTAATATATACAATTACTTATATATTTTACATTACTTTAATATTTCTCTTGCTTATCTCTTATGATATATTAATATCTCTAACTTTAATTTACTTTTTTATTAAAGTGAATTATTTTAAATATCTATGTTAACTTGGTGATAATTTGCTATCACTCAATCTAACCCATACTGTTACAATATATATATATATAGTAACGGTATACATATGCCGTTATATTATTTTATATGCCGTTATATTATTTTAAAATTAAAATAAATAGGAAAAGATTGTAAATAAAAATTGATTTATTAAAAACATAAAATTAAAATACTTATTTAATATATATATTATCGCACAGATGGAAAATTATTTTTTTAAAAAAGTAAAAAATGTACAAAAAAGTAGATTAAATAATATAAAAGACAATAGAAAAATGTTGATTAATTTCTATTTAAAAACTATGTAAAAATCTTAGTGAATGGAAATGATTGAAATATAATTGCATCTAAAGCAAATTAACCCTTGGGGTACTTAAATGATTGTAAGGTCAGATAAGAGATAAAAATTAAAGACTGTAGTTCCCATTTTGAAGCAGAGTGATCAAGACAAGCAGCAACAAGCACATAAGCTAGAAAGAAAAACATCAGGAGTAATAAGATCAGTGGTGACATGTTCGATCAATTTGTAGAATTTGTAATAAAAGAGGACAGAAATTATAAGAGATGAAATAATGAAATTTAATAATTAATTAGATTATTAATCTACATATGACAGCTAGCTGTATTGCAGACTCCATGATGTAGGAGTCTTACAATAGATTGTTTCCTTTGTATGCACCAGCTGAGGTGGCCTTCCGATGACGGTTCCGGACAGAATGAATGGCGGCTTCATTTCCAAGAAAGACAATCTACAAAATGTGATCACTAGGATGGACTTCCATAAACCTGCCAAAATCTGCAGGATTCATAAAGATTTATCATGGAAAGTATGAACTTTTATCAGTTGAACTTTTTTTTTAAATATATCTCTTCAATAAATATAACTTTTAAATGAACTCTTATCTGACAGCAAAAGAACTCTAAGTCAGCTAATAATTTTTTCTTTTAATGTATAATGTTTGCTTTAATCATTTCCATTTTTCTTTTTATGTTTGTTAACTAAATTATTAAATTTAAAGTCGGGTGTAGATGGCTGCATAGATTTGTTAAGTTTATGTTAGTTTAAGGGTTTTTTATTTCAGACTATTTGTTTCATAGTTGAGTCAATGCTGGTGTAGGGATGTATAGGTATTTATATCAATGTAATGTGAAGCATGTTAGCATACAGGGCACCATGTTCAAATGAATGCATGGACCAGAAGTGTAGCCATCACACTGCAATGGACGTGGATGTACTTACCATGCCATTGATTTCCTTTCACTATGGATAGGAACTATAAGACAGCAAGGACCACTCTCCCTCCATATAAAGCATTTCATTTTCATGTTTTATATACAGAATTCCTTCACCAGACAGACGCACATTCCTATACTGGACGAGGATCATTTCTTTTAAATAATATCATGCTGCAGACATATATTCCTGTCAGTGTGTTTTATGCTATCATCATATTGCATTCACGAAACGACCTTGTTTTTGAAAAGTTTTTAATTGCGTAGTCTATGTAGCCTATCTATATGTTCAACATTCTAAAATATTAAATTATATAAATTGTCCATCTGTGTGAACTTACTCAGATATTAAAACTAAGTTTAAAATAATATAAAAACAAAACTAAAGCAATATTCAATATTTACTCCTCAAATTTATATATGTGCGTAAATAAAGTGGCTTATTTTTTTTATTTTTTTTTTAAATATTGAAATACTTTTAAGAATTTATATGAATAAATCTCAGCTACTCCATGAGCTTAGCGACTAGGGCTAACAGTTTATAAAAGTTGGATCTTTCCCAAGGTGTATCTGCCTACATTATAAATTTTCTAGGTTCAAATAGCCTAGTGGCACCCTGTATGGCAGATAGTGGAAGTATCCATCTACTCTCACTGTTATAATATATTGTACCCTTAATGAATAGTGTTACATGTTTCGTAATTTTTTAAGAAAAATTATGGCTAATTTAAGATTTTAAAATCTAAATTTTAAAAATAAAAATACTACAAAATCATTTATTATTAAATATTCAGACTAAAATTCATAAAAGAAACCAGTCAAGTTTTAAGAAATAGAAATATAATTTAGAAAATGTTTAAAGAGTTTTCTTTTTAAAAAAACGCAAATTGCCAAAAGATAAAGCGTTGTGTCATCTTGTTATAATAAAAAGTTTTAGTAGTTAAAGAGCTGACTAGGGATTGATCAATTACTAAATTGTATACCTGTCATCTAAGCATGATAATTATAACTTATGATTAACCAGCGCCTGAGGTTTTACCTCAAAATAAATAAAAATGCTTTGAATGGCAGGGCTTTGAATTTAGCAGAGAAGTTCTATAGCCTGGAAATGTAGCTGCAGATTATACTTCATACAGCCATGGTCTGGTTATAGGTGACATTTGTCTTATACACCTTCTGTATTTGAGCTTCACTGCTTGAAAAGCCGGTTTCCTATAATAGTGAAAGTGCAGCCAGAGTAGAATGAGATTTTTTTAAAATTTAAATAATCAGAGAAATCCGCTTCCACCTGGTTCAATTGGCATCCAACATGGGGCCGAACTGCCGTAAGTTATTAGGAATTATAAACGTAATTAAAGTAGAATTAAAAATTTAAAAATAAGATTTTGAAGAAACCCTAAATTGCATCATTATAAATATAAAAGAGTGTACAGGGCAGAAAGAGAAGAGACCAAAACAAACCAATTATAATAAATTTAAATGAAAAAAGAGTCTAAAGAGAGAGATATTTTAGGCAGATTGGGGTATTGAGGATAAGGTGGAGACAGAAAGGACTAAGAGGGTTGAAGATGGCTGCATGCTTCAGTTAAGAAAAAAAATATTTGAAATAGAAATAACAGAAATAAGTAAAAAAATAAAAATTTGTGAAAACTAGAAAATACTATTAATCTGGTGCAGAAACAGAGCAAAATGATGGCACAAGATATTACAGATAAGATGATAGAAGTGCTGATAGAGGAAATAAGACAGTGGAGGCTGGTAATTAGGATGGAACAACAATGGAATTGGAAAAGACTAGAGAACATAAGAAATTGAGATAAGCGAATAATGAGAATAGACAAATTAGAAAACTTGAGAGGGAAAAGGGAAGGAATATATATATAAGTAAATCAGCAGAATATAGCATAGATAATACGAATAAAAATGAACTAGAAAACAAATATAATTTTGAACAAAAACCAGAAAATAAGGTTGCTTCAGGAATTAGGCTGGAAACAGAAATTTTTAACATAAAGGATAAGCCTGAATATGAAAATAAATCTGTATTTGAAAGAGAACATAGCAAGAAGAGAATAGAAAGAGTAGAGATAGCAGAAGTAAAAAACAAGGAAGTGAAAAACATAAAAATAAACATGTACTTAATTAAAGAAGGACCCTGCTAAGATCAAGAAAAATATAAGAGTAAGAATAAATGCCTAAAGGAAAGCAGTTGAGAATGGTAGTTTATGAAAGCGCTTGACATCATAAGGCTTGAGTATAGAACTAAAGAAGAGAGATTTAAACTCTTTGAAAGAGAAACATTCTAGATATAAATTACAACAGGGATCAAAATAATTGGGATAGAAATGATAGGCATAGATCATCGTATGGCGATAAAAGGAAGGGAAATGTTAAATGTAATATTTGAGAATCAGAAATTATTGGCTTGGAACATCAACCCAGGTATGGAAATGGGTTGAGATTCTCTGGTTTGAGCAAGGATGGCAGAAGTAAAAAGGAACCAGCTGACAAAGATTAAATTAGTTAATTTAAAGGAAACAGGATGGACTTTTAGTTAATGAAAATAAATCAACACTCAGATTATGAACAATGAGATAATGTTAGTAAATAAAAATTTCTGAGAAAAATAAAGTTGGATAAATAAAAAGGAATGTTTTTGTGGAGAAATGACTTAAGGAGAAGTAAGAAAGAGATTTTGTTGGAATCTAGACACAAACATAAATAAATAATTTAAATGGAGTAATGGTTTATAAATGAAATAAAATGTTTTTTGAGAAGTAATAATGGAGGCAAAATAAAAAAAAAAGATTTTTTTTAATTTTTTTTTTTAGAATACATGCACGTTAATAAAAGCAAAGCTAAAGAAATAATTAAAAATAATGTTTATGAGGGTTAATATAGATTAAAAGTAAATAAATAAAATAAATGGAATGCAGTATAAATAGTCGTTAGTATAATCGTGAAGCATCGCAGGAATTGGAGTTGAAAGGAAGGGGGGTAGAATGAGAGAGTGAAGGATAAGGGAAGTGTATTACGGGTAGGCGGTCAGCTATATGTAAACAGTACCCGTAATAGACTAAACAGGAGGGTGGTTCTCAGGGTGAGGATTCAGTAGAGAAATTCCTGGGCCCATCCAAATTTCACTGGGGGAGGGGGGAAGTCCCAATTTCATATTCTAAAATACGCACAAAAGTTGCAAGTCAGTTCTTGGGGGGAAATCCCCATATATCATAAATATCGATAGTGTATGCCGAATAGGTCAGCTGAAGAATTCTGCCATTCGCAGTGACCCTTTTTTTTCACTTTCTAGAATGCAGATCCATTGGAGCAAGTGGTGGGCTCATCCAAACATCTGGTAGAAAAACCCAGCATAGAAAGTAAAGTTTTTTTTATACATATATACGTGTAAGTCAGTATAAGACAGGCAAATCCTACATCCGCCTCATTTATAATCCTGTACACATCCTCCTCATGGTTGTCACACAGGACATGATTGTTGAAATCAACATTGTACAGTCTGGAAGAAAGAATAGTTTAAGAAAGATCATCCTCATTGCTGTAGACATCGCAGCAGCCCCAAAAACATATTGACAAAAGGTAGAAACCTAAATGAAAAGTAGAAGCAGTGATATAGAAACAAATAATCATTAGTAAATTAAAGGGGAAAGTATAAGTAATTATTAGAGATAAAATGGGTCAAAAAACGCATTTTACTCTCAAACAGAGGGCGGTATAATGTACCGCTAGTGAATGCACTACATGTTTCGTAATTTTTTAAGAAAAATTATGGCTAATTTAAGATTTTAAAATCTAAATTTTAAAAATAAAAATACTGCAAAATCATTTATTATTAAATACTCAGACTAAAATTCATAAAAGCAACCAGTAAAGTTTTAAAAAATAGAAATATAATTTAGAAAATGTTTAAAGAGTTTTTTTTTTTTTTTTTAAGAAAATGCAAATCGCCAAAAAACAAAGTGTTGCATCATCTTGTTATAATAAAAAGTTTTAGTAGTTAAAGAGCTAGTTAGGGATTAATCAAGTGCTAACTTGTATATCTGTCATCTAGGCATGCTAATTATAACTTATGATTAGCTGGCGCCTGAGGTTTTACCTCGAAACAAATAAAATGCTTTGGATGGCAGGGGTTTGAATTTAGCAGCTGAGAAGTTCTATAGCCTGGAAATGTGGCCACAGGTTATACTTTGTATAGCCTTGGTCTGGTTATAGGTGCCATTGGTCTTATACACCTTCTGTATTTGATTTCTCCACTTGAAGGGCTGGTTTGCTGTAATAGTGAAAGTGCAGCCGGAGTAGATCGAGATTTTTTTTTTTAAATTTAAATAATTAGAGTGATCTGCTCCCACTTGGTTAAATATATATATTTGCTTACATATCCTAATTGTTGTTTTTTTTTAAATTTATTAATAAAATTGATACATAAAGGACTATACTTCAGTTGTTTATTTATTTACTTTTTACAATAGCAGTAACTATTTTGCATGCCCTTTCGAAGACTATATAATTTATACATATGTAAATCCAATATATATATTTATATAAAGCATATCTTTTCCTTGTTATTTTTTAAAACTTTTATAACTCTTAAATATATTTTACTTTCTATTTCACTTCCACAATATATATCAGATTCTTAAAATGTTCTTTATTGAGCTGATGAAATAAATAAGCTATACATCTTAAATATAGTATAATTAAACAAATTACAGAACAATTATATACACATATAATAAATACAGCAATATTTTAACTGATATATGTAATCTTCAGTCTTGACCAATGAAACCAAATACAGTTGATAAATATTTCAGAACTTTCACTATATTAGAGTGCTTAGCCATTTTGTGTTGGCTGAGCAATCTAGTACAATGGGATGCTAAAATGTTTTTCAGCATTTAGTTTTGTTAATCAAGACCAGATATATATATATATTACAACAAAAATTTTCATAGTTATATGATGAATTAAAATCTTTTTTGGACCACACTGTGTATTATTTTTTTATTTAAATTGCCTATGTGATTTCAACAAAACATTGGCAATTTATAGAAAAAAATAATAAACAGTAAGATCCAAAAAAGATTTTAATTTCATATATATATATATGTGTGTGTGTGTGTGTAAACTAATGATAGTGAATAGAAAATGTGTCATTATTTTCATATTAATGTTGAATATGTATTATTTAGTGTATTTTGTGTAACTTTACTTTATAGACAAATATTTTAATTTCATTTGAGGTTTGGATGTCTTACTATACAACTTATCAATTAAAAACTGTTTGCCACAGTTAACACAGATACCAACACCATATAAAACATGTATTTAATGAATGATTTACAGTAGATTTGAGACTACATTTTTTTCCATTAAAATCTTTTAATAAAATCAGCAGTTTTTACTTAATATTTTATTAATAATGGAAATCACAAATTTATGATACAATATCTTACATTAAAGTAGGTCCTATTTGTACTAGTTACATGTTTATGCCTGATTGTTTTAATCTTCAGAATACCTATTTCCATAACAAATTTTAACAGAGTGATAATATTTATCCAACCTACTAATTTTTTCCTCAAATATTAATCTCTTTTCTTTTCTTATTACTTAAAAAAACAAAAACAAATAATTGCACTTCCAGAAACCACTTTATACTATGACTTATAAAAATAATTTGATTAATATTGCTTGGTTCAATCCAACTAATTTAGTTATCTGCCTATTATTGAAAATTATATCCAGATTTAGGATAATTTATCAAATCCTTTCTATCTTCAATTTATCTAAGCATTTTTCTCCTAGCTTTTTTTGTAATCACAAGACTATATCTAAGACCTGTAATCCTCAATAAATTAAATGAAACGTTAACATTACTGAACTAAAAGATATGGACCATTTAATAAGCATTTGTATTACTAATAAACTTATACCCTCATTTCTTAATTATTACCTACCTTTTGTTATGTTTTGGTTGTGTGTGTACATCGTGACAACAAGTGCATGATTGTGGGTGTGATTCTGAAAATGAAAATCAAACAATGCAGAATATAAATTTTAGCACAATTAATTAAAAAGTTTTACAGTAAGCAATGCATGTATGTATATATATATATATATAATACTGTTGGACAGATTTATTTATTCATAGCATATCAAATTTTGTATTTATAATATTTAAAATAGAACTTATTTATCTCAGCATATTTTAAAAAGCATTCTGGATTAAATTATTGAATATAGCAGAAAGCTTATTATTTCTACATTTATTATTGGCTACATTTTTTTAAACATAAATAGAAGCTGATTATAATAAATTTTCTGGAAATTTTTATATATTAATATATCATTATTGTGAATGAATAATGCACTCTCTTTTAGATCATTTTAAAAAGGTATAAAATATTATATAACAGCCCAAGTTCTGAATTATGATAACACAATACTCAGGAAAGATTTTACCAAACATCAATTTCACTCAAATCAGAATAGACTTGAATCTTACATATATATTAAGCAGATTTCGCTTAATATATTTCAAAATATGAAAGACAAAATATACCCAATTCTTATTTATCACACTATTTTAAGTTAATAATCAATTTCCAGTCGCCCTGTGTGGTTAATGCAATGAAAGTGGTAAATGTTCGAGATCAAAGTCCATAGATTGTGTCCTTGAGCTTGAACTTCTTATGAATTCCCAAGCAATAAACCATTTAATTATATTTTTATCAATTCCCAACTGAGAAAAGTAAGACAAAATGTCAGTTTTGTTCAATGAATAAAACTGCCATGATCAATCTGACCCTTGAATGTCACATGATCTACCAAGCAGGTAATTATAAGGTTAAATATATTGGCATTGATTTAATTGTTTCCTATATATATGCATAAATATTATGATATTTAACATTAATATATACTAATGAACTTTTAGTTTAATTATCATTTGTTCAATACAGATTAACAAAACTTATAATCCTAATAAAGAGGCAGATAATGAGTTCCTATAGTACTAATTTTGGTGGAACATAAATTATACTCTAAATACAGGTATGATAAAAATAAAAATTCTGCAATAAGTGATTAAACTCATTTAAGTATAATTGTGATAAGCTGTATTCAAGCTAAAACATTATGCTAATTTTAGCTAGCGGCCAATCAGTTAATTGTTTATTCCCATTGAGAATCACTAAAAATTAATTATTCATTTCATGATTTCTTGTCAGAAAAAAAAATGACGTCCATCCATGCTAAACTACAAAGTAAAAATTAAAAACAATATCTATATAGTAAATAATAAATAGGGCGATTTACCAAGTGACTTTTAGAAAACATCTATTGTAGTTTAGCCATACTTGCTCAATACAACTCTTTAGTAGATTAATGATCTCATTTGTTTGACAACCTAAAATAATAACATTAATAGTTGTTTATGGAATTTAAATGTAAGTTCTTTATGAAAATAAATTATCTATACCAAAATAATGCCTTGATTTCTTTTTGTAGTGAATATTTAATTTATATTCCCTATCCCTATTATTTTTAAACAGATTGTGCATTCAGTATATTCATAAATAATAATAATTGCATGGTCTATTCCTCAGAATATTGTATGATGTTTGAGCATTAAAGTGATATTCTAAGCATGAGTTCCATTAAAGTAACTAAATTTAGATTTTTTTTCCTTAGTTGGAAATCAATACATAAATCTTTAGTTTTTGAATTCAGCAATCTATCACTATGCTAAACTGTAATATCCCCTTTTTTATATAGAGGTTTAAAATATCAAACAAATATTTTTTTAAATCCCATCTAGATAGAGTACTAAATTATTAAAACAAATCTTTTGAGAACTATATTAATAAAATTGCTTCTTAAAATGTATTAAATATTTTTCACGATTTAAAGCCAGTTTCTCTCCTTTCAAATACCATATATTACTCTATTTATTAGAGATCTTTATAATGGATTTTGCTTAATCTTTTATTGACTACTATTTCTTGTAAATGTGAGCTCGGTTTGCAAAAAGAAAGAAAACCTTTATTATTACATTGTATGTAACAAAAATAGGAATAGAGTAAATAAACTTTATTTAATTAGTTTGTTCGTTTTCTTAAATGTTCTTTGATAAATTTGCACTTCATTTATATGACTGGTTTCTGTAGATCTTGCAAAAGGACTTCTTCAAAGCAACCAACATTCATTTTCTTTGGTAACGATGATTCTAAAAGATGAAGTATAACATAAAACTATACTTTGCCTTTTGAATGTTTGCATATCTATAAAATGTGTAATAATCTGCAATGCTTACAATATTCTAAACTGTGATACTTTGGCATGTCTAACAGACAGTTAGATATTTAAAAATATTTGTTGATATACTATGAAATTTATATAAATTTTAAAAAACTTGTTTCTTACTTATCTATGAACATGAATATATACTAATGAACTTTAGTTTAATTAGCATTTGTTCAATACAGTACTCACACTAATTTTTCAGAAACGTAATCAAAGATTTTCATAGATAAAATAGCTAGTTGCATAATATTATAGAAAAATTATATTCAACAAATAATAATATAGTATTTATATTGATTTTTCAGAGGTGTAAAAAAAGTTTTTTATAGATAAAATAGCTAGTTGCATAATACTATAGAAAAACTATAGTGGGATATCTATATTTGTCTTATTAAGATCTAGAAATATAAAAACAATAAAACTTTTAAACATAATCTTAGTCTTATATTAAATTTCTAAAACCTTAATAATTAAAGTCTTGCCACTTAATATTATTATTATTAATCATAAATTCTTTACACACACATGTGCATGTAATATATATATATATATTGTAATGGGATGGGGGAATCAGGGTGAAAATGATGGTAATCGTACCTAGGGCGATGGCAAATTATCATCCCTCCCAGTCAATTTAAAATAAAATATCAATAATTTACAAAAGTATATATAAGTAAGATATATTTAAGGGGAGCATGAGATCAAAAGTCTCTGTGAGATCAGCCAATTACTTCTTAGAGCAACCACGATAACTATACATCAATCATATATCAACCAGCATTATCAAAAAGTAAAAATCAGTCTAAGTAAGTATAAGTACTACTCAAAACTCTGTTCATTGCTGGATTAGAACAATAAAAAATATAAATCAACAGTCAACCTTGTGACTGGATTGGAAATGGGTCATCTGTAGACCAGACTAACTATTGAGCCTTTGCCAGCTTGGGCAATTATTTAAACATAACTTGGATGCACCATTTAAGTGCTAATCCATTAGAATACAATTTTTTTAATCAGCTATTTCCATAAAGAGTCGTTAACAACTTAGCATTATACGTCCCTTTCATCTTTCCTCCTTCTGTCACCACAAATGCATTATTCCCATATTGTTTCATTATTTCATATGTGTTCTATTTAATAAGCATTGATCTGTATATTCACACATACGTGTGCATGTAATTTCTGAACATATTTGACTTGTTACAAAATAATTATCAAAATCTAAAGTTATATAAAATATAATAAATGATTAAAATTTCAGTTATATGATATACATTTTACATACTAGGTTTACTAAAATACATATATATAATTTGCACAGATGTGCAAAATATTAATTTATCGACATAACATTTGCATTTATCACAATAAAATTATTAAAGATTATTTTCACAATTTAATTCTCTTTGACGAATATAGTCTTTTTCTTTGAAATAAGAACTATCAAATTTTTGACAGCTGATTATTGACTGATTTAAAATGTCTTTCTTTTTTCTAGTCTAAAAGATTTTTGGAAATCTTTTTCTTGACTGTTAATTATAATGTTGTTTTTTTTTTTCCAAATTATAAATATAAATATTTTTTTCTTCTTTAATAAACGATTTTAAACTAATATCGTTATTTATACATACATATCAGTTATAAAAATGTCATTTTACTAAGAAAATTATTTACAATTTCGTTATTATATATAGTCCTACTCACCACCAGCTGTATAAGTTTATCTATGCTTCTCTGCCTTTAGATACATCAGTATACATATAATTACTTCTCCAGCAAGCTGGGGTCCTCTGGGAAAGCTGAAAGATTTTTCTTGGTGAGTTTGGTTTTGTTGATTGTCATCATTAGGAAAAATATAATCCATGTAAAATGATGGTCTGTAGTTGATCTCCTTTCTGTCTAGGATTCTTCCAGGCAAGCAGCTATCTTGTAGAACACATTTGTAGCTATGAATTTTACCACTGGAAGATGACCCATTTCTCCCAAGCGAATTCAAACTCCACTATCGTGAATCAATAGACTACTGTTGGAGCTCCTGCCCTGACTTAGGCTACAGCTCATGGGAGCTCTGTATAAATCTGCCAACTTCTGTCTAACTAACACCAACTGCTGCAAACTTCAATAAGCAGCAACAAAATAATATAACCAACTCTGCAGCTGACCAGCTCTTACAAAAACTACTATCCAGACTGCAACTGATATTTTTATCAGCCCTTTTATAGAATCATCTGAAATGATAACAAAACCTTGATTGAAAAAGAGTTTTTTTTTATCTACCTAATTTCTTTTGAAAACAAGCTTGAAATTTTTGTCAGAGTAGGGGATTTCTAATAGATAGAAATTGTGTTCAATTAATTAAAAAATTTCCAAAATACCACAATTGTTTTTAAATTTCAAAATCAGAATAAGAATATAATATTTATATTTATTCAGACCCTTTTAAAAGTTTAATTTATAATAAAATTTTATTTTAAATCAAAGTTATTTAACAAATCAAATGTTTTTGAAACACAAATGAGCATATATAATTTCCATATATAATAATGCTTACATCAGCACATACAATTTATACATTTATATTAATTATCCCTGCTCCCAACTTCTCTCCTGCAGTTTGATAAACCTTCATTTAATTACCCTTCACTGGTAATAACTTTTTTTATACATAAACATGTATTGCTTTTCACTTGCCGCTATTCCATTTTAGCCTCCATCACAACCAGTCAGTCTACTAGTCTATCACTGTCTACTCTTTACTGATGATCTTTTTATCACTTTAAAACCACCCTAACTTTTATTCAGTCTAAAATATTTTTGTTGCTTTCTCCCTATTATTCATCATTTATAAATGGGGGGCATCTTATATACAATCTAATTTTACATATATCAATCAGAGATTGACTTCTGTTTGAATAATATCATACCATTTACAACTTTCTTAAACACATTAACAATACTACTTTTTATATCAGAACTTTATTCTTACAGTTTCGACTGTCCTAATCTAATTTGTATGCAACTAGCTAAATTTGCATACAAATTTTATTCTAAATAAATCTATAATTTGGAATTTATCTCTAAAGTGAATTTCTAGAGTATTTTCTCCAAAAAAGGGAATGTTATTAAGATAAAGAAATTCATGCATATTTACAAAAATAAATAATGAGATATTGCATAAAAATAAATAATCTTTATTTACATATACAATTTTATACGCACAGATATTTCAATTTGACAATACAATAACAAAAAAAAATCATTTTCTTATTGGTTAATTTCTTTTTTTTTGTTAAATAAAAAATCAATCTGTTTAATAATTATCTTACAATAAATAATTAATATTCACACTCCCTGCCTTGAGGATATATTATTTTAAAATTGTAATTTGTTTATTATTTATATATATACACAATAAGAATTTAATTATGCTCTCTAGCACAGATTTAAGATTTAATATTATTTATCATCATCTAATATAAAATAAATAAGCTGATCTTTCATGCTATATATGTTTCAGCTACAACCTAAAAAAGTATGAATATATATGTATAGAGTAATTTTTTGCTTTTAGTAGATATACACATTTAATTATCACTCACCCAATGCTATAGAACTTATCACATTTTTTTTTTTAATTCGTCCTCTTTTTTAAAAAAAAAAATTAGTTAGTCTTTAATTCATTGCTTAAAATGCTGTTTGATAGTTCTTCTTAGCTTAAGATCATGATTTTAATTACCATAAATAAAAGTTTAATTTTATGTCTTTATTATCATCATCATCATCATCATCATTACTAATATATATAATGCCCTTTTTATTGGTGCATCCCATCATAAAACAAATTGGGAATAAAATTTTGAGATGTATATTTTTTAATTTTATTAAATCAAAAAGATAGGTACTTATTAAGCTAGGAAAATAACTGCCATTTTAATTATCATAAGGTTTGAACTTAGGTTTAGTAAATTTAAAGTCATATAAAGGATATAAATACTAAATAAAGTAATTGGTTACAAATAAGTACATGGTTGATAGCATTTAAAATTATATTAAAATTCAAATCTAATCTTCTAAACAAATATGCATTATGTAGACAGATAATTATTGTCCGTGCGCATCTAATATAATAAAAACAATTTTTATTTCTAGTTAAATATTAAATTATGTTTAAAAATAAATAACTAAGATTCATTTTATAAATTTCATGATTAAAAATCATAAAAGTAATATCGAAGCTTATTGGTATAAAAATCAAATCAAAATTATCTAAATCAATATAAAGTAAATTGTATAAAAGGTATTTTTATTAAGAAATATTTTAAACAGAAAATATGTCTTTTAAATATAGATCAAATACTAACAATTCATTAAATATAGAATCAAAGAGGTGGGGAAAATCAACCAATAAACAGCCTGCAAACAATCGTTAAGAAAAATTGAGGGAATATAAAATTGAAAAAAGAAAAATCACAGATCGGAGAACGAGTAACTGATTATTTTTTTATTCTAAAAGTTTGCAAGAAATTTACTTATTATTATTTGGAAAAAAAAAGGATTTTACCTACATAATAATTTAAATGATATAGGTTATAAAACTTCATTAAAATGCAAGAGTAAATTAAATTGATCTATATGGCAACTCAACAATTAATGGTTCTTGGAAAACTTCTTGAAATTGTTATATGGAGAAAATAATATAAAATGAAGAGAAAAAATTGTCTGTATATCCCAAATTGTGACCAAGGAAGAGACTCACTAAAGGAAAACCTTGGGAGTACTGTATTTATACTGGATTTAATTGCTAAACTAGTTGAAGTATTCATGTGTTAAATGAACCAAAATAATTGGACAAAATCAAGTTATTAGCCAGGGATAAATAAAAAGCAAACTATTTCTGATAGAGATAAGTATGTGCTTTTAAAATTATCTAGAACTAAAGTAATAATAGATAATAACAGAACTAAGTGTGAATGGAAAAGTATACATCATATTCAAAGATAAATCTTAAAGCATGTTTGAATAAAATCTTAATTGAAGGAATGATTAAAACTGAGCAGTACTAATTTTAATATTACTTTTATGAAAAGTTTTTTAAAAAATTATACTGAGGGATACATAGGTTAAAGGATGATTATATTTATATGTGTACTGAATGACAGTGGTCTGTTAGCATGAATGAAAATATTATCTACCATCTAAAAAAAATAAATAAGATAAATATAAGAGATTAAAACCATATCAGAAATTTATTTAATAAAAAATAAATATGCATGGGGAATAAATTGTTGAATAACAAATGAAATAAACCTTAGTGCATTATGAAATATAAACATATGTGGAAGATAATATTATTTTCTTGTTAAAATGAAAATGGAAATTTTTTTTTTTTCTTCATAATAATATTAACCAAAATAAGTATGGAATCATTTGAATGCTAAATCATTTATTACTAGTACAAGGAGTATTTAAATCAAATGTATAAGACAAATTGCAGACAATCTTTAATTACTAAAGGAAAATAAAAAATTGCTACATTGTCAATAACTTGACAATTTTGATAATTGTAATAATCTTCGGATAAGAACAAATGGAACAAAAATGATTGTAATATTAACATGCAACTAGTGGAGTGTTTGAAATGAAAGTGATAATAATATTGATGTGCAACCGGTCAATGCCAGTAAAAGTTAAAGTTTTTTTTGTTTGTTTAGGGACTTATATTTAAAGAGAAAAAAAAAAAGCTTGCAACATCACATTAAATATAGTTGTTATGACAATAGGGGGGGGGGAGGATAGATCAATAGCTAGTGAAATTAATAATTGATTTAATTTGGTTATCTATGTCATTATTTATTTTCAAAGTTATGTTTTATTAAATAATGTTTTATATAATTAAAATCAATAGACTTGATTAATGATTTAATGAAATGTATCATAAAAGTATGAAGAGGGTATAAGTTGATGTTTAAATATACAATATTGAAAACAAGAAACAATATTTTAAATTTGATCTTATGTTTTATGATGAACAATTTAATACAGTTATATGGAATTATAATTAATTTTAATATGTAATTTGTAGAAACAATTAGTTATAAGAATGATATTGAACAAATATAAATCAGAAATATGAAGGTAATAATTAAGTTGTTAGATAAAGCAGAGATAGGTAGTTTAGAAATGGTGGTCTGAATCTCATAAATTATAGATGAAAATTATTGCAGGGAGATATAGGGTTCAGATTTAATAGTACACAATCTAAAATTCTTATTGATTGTAATTTAGTATATAGGTTGAAAATAAAACTATAACAAGATGGAGTTTGAGATTAAAAAAAAAAAACTAATTGATGATTATATAATTATTATATAGTGACATCTGCAAAGCGCATGTATTATATAGTGACATCTGCAAAGCGCATGTGTATTAGCTTATTGGCTTATTAATATTATAAATTATTATCATAATAACTTCTTAGAATTAAAAATATAAAGATCAAAGGATAAATATCATGGTATCTAAAAAAAAAGTGACAATTTACCATATTATAATAAGATTATTGTATTAAAGCAAGAATATAATAATTATTATGTTCCATTTTCTCTTTATAATTTAAAGCCTAACTTATAATGGATTGATAATTGTAAAAGAAAGGGAAGAATGATGATCTAATGGAAACACCTGATTTGTGATATATACACATATATATATAAAGGTAAATATCACAACACCACCATACTATACGAAAAGGTAATATATTTTTTTTTTTATTGTAAATATCTAAAAGATAAAAAAGAAAATGGATATTTTTCATTGTTTATAGTGTTATTATATTACATTGGTATATAACTGTATTACTATTGTCATTTTATATTACCTGTTTATTATAATATCTTGTAAATAATATGATTAAAGTTGTTGTTTTGAAAATTAACTTGAGTATTAAAAGTTGCATTTCTTTTCTGAGAATCATTGTCACTACATCACATGAACTCAAAGTGTACAGTTTGAGATTGAAATAAGAAATTAATCCAATATATAACAACATAACAGTCAATTAAGCACACATCTTTTAAGAGATTTTAACTTACTGTAAGCTGTCTTGATCACATAAGTTACTATAATAAAAAAACAAGTCATATATAATGTGACTTTACTTTTATAAGCTTATATTTATTTGTAAGTTATTGATAATATTGCAAATTATTAAAGTATGCTTATTTATAAGAAATTATGAATTACTTATTATTGAAAGTATCACATATATTTACAATATGGATAACAATATTAGTTTAAGAGTAAGTATTATGTTCCATAAATATAAAATAGTAGTATAATTTTAATTATAGATTCAGATTATAAATCTTTTATTAAGTGACACTGCCTATAGAGTTCAGTAAAATCCCTCTTGATGTTTTATAGGTGGATTAAATAACAAATTAAAAATCAATGATTATCCTAAGATCTCCATAATATAAAATTATTATTATGATTATTGCTAACTATAATCCTATAGAAGTAATAATAATAACATTCAATATACAATAAAATGTAAAATATGCATTTTAAAATTAAACGTACATAAAATATTCCTTTTAAAAGACATTTTAAATTTCTAATATTTTAATTATAGATGTTCTAATTAGTTGTTGTCTGAGTCGGCTTAAAATGCAATTAATCGAACCAAACTAATTAATTAGATAACGAAAGGAATTTAATTAAAGTCCACCTTAATTATAAACTAGAATAATCCAGAAAACAAAAGAAACTAAATGGATAAAGGGGAGGGGGATTTGAAAATGAACACCAGAGAGGGTACAGAGTGCATTCAGTGAACTTGTGGCAAGCGACTGTTACAAAGGATCAGTGTGGGAATTGTGAAAAGCAGCCTACATAGATAAAAGAGAAAATTAAGATGTAGGAGCTATACGCTCAGGATTATAGTTACTTAATACTCCTTATACTGTGTAAATATTGTGTCTTGCTAAGACAGCTAGGTGTGGATCAGAAATGATCTAAATTTATTTTAGTGTTGCGCTTAACCAAGAACAATTGATAACTTTGTCTAAACTATAAACTAGTTAGCGAATTAAACTACTTTGTGAATTAAACTTTAAACTAGTTTGTGTATTAATATTTGTGTGCTGCATTTGACGAGCCAATACACAACAACCTGGCACAGTCAAATTAATCGAACCTAAAACCATAGTGAATAACCAGCAATTAATCATAAAATGTCAGTTTTCGGACAAAACTCTATTGGAGAGTTCGATGTGGAAAATGCGGTCGATTGGCCAATATATTTGTCGCAAGTTGAAAATTTCTTCAGTTTAAATGGCATTGAAGACAACAAGTGGAAAATAGCCACCCTCTTAAGTTTCTTGGGAAAAAAAATTATTGAAATCGCCAATAACTTATACCAAAATTCTGTAGTTGAGAATGTACCATTCAAGGAATTAACCCAGAGGCTAAACTAATTTTTTAGCCCTCGCCCATTCTGCCACATAGCATGTCTACAGTTTAGAAATAGAAAACAACTAAATAGTAAAAGAATCAAACAATATAATTTAGCACTTAAGGAGCTAGTGAAAGATTGTGTTTACGGTGATTTTGTAGAATATTACTAGATCAGCTGCTATGGGGAATGTCTGATGACAGGCTCAGACAACAACTGTTAACAGAGGCAGACTTAACCTACGAAAGTGCTATAAAGAACGAGATAGCTTATGTGCTAATTGTAGAACAGGCACAGTCTTTCAGATCAAAAGATCAAATTAACAAGCAAGTTTTCAAAACAGATAAAGCAGAAATAAGTTCGTTTCAACGGGAACCCCAGAGAAATAACAGAAGTAAATGCTACTGCTGTAGGAAAACAGGCCACATAGCTAAAGACTGTAAATGGAAACAAGAAACATGTTTCAAATGCCGAACTAAGGGTCACCTTGCACGTGCATGCAGACAATCTCCAAAAAGGGATAATTGAAAAAGGAAAAGTAATCGTGGCACAAATGGTAGAATGTATAGTATTATTTATATATCAACTAAGACGCAAAGCAGTGCCATGAGAAACAGGACCATTTCACAAGGACAAATAGAGATCATTAAATTACAGACCAAACTACAAGAAATGGAGTCAAGAAACCAAGAATTAGCTACCATGCATGAGAAAAAAACGCAATCTGAGCTACAACTAAGCTTGCAGTTACAAGAACTGAAAAGTTATAATTTCCAAATTACAAAATCAACTTGAAGAAGAACGGAAAGACTCTGAACAGAAGCAGTATAAAGAGCAAGGTTTTCTGAATGAGCAACTCCAGGTTCACATACAGACAATAGATATTTTGGTCACAGAAAAAACAGAGCTGCAATCACCCTCTGGCTCAAAGTCAACAGGCCATAAAACAAATCAGCTGAACTCAAAGAATTTCAAGGAATATTGAAGGCTTCTAGACAACGAGTAATAGAACTTGAACAACAAAACTCAGAACTTAGTGGAAAATTACAAAGCAAACTCACAATGTCAGAATTATCCAAATAGGTAGAGAATTTGCAGCAGTATGAAATGGATCCACAAGAAAAGATGACCAAAAATGAAATAGACACTTTTCAAAGATTTTTTAGAAGAACGGAAATCTTTAGAAAGTGAGCTGCCGGATACAAAAACCGTAGAACAAGAAAAAACTCAGAGTCTCTCCAAACAGGAGAAAGGGGTACTCAGGGTGGTGAGGGAAAATAAAAGTTTACACAAATTTCAAGGTTACATCAGTTAATCGTAAAAATCAAGTGTTTCTTCAGCTTGAGATGAAAGAAAACAAAGCACTGAGGGATCACAGCATAGGGTTTTCTGGAGTAAGGAGAGGTATTGTAAAATATGCATTTAAAAATTAAACATACATAAAATATTCCCTTTAAAAGACTAAAATTTCTAATATTTTAATTATAGACGTTCTAATTAGTTGTTGTCTGAGTTGGCTTAAAATGCAATTAACTGAACCAAACTAGATAACAAAAAAAATTTAATTAAAGTCCACCTTAATTATAAACTAGTATACTCCAAAAACAAAAGAAACTAAACTGATAAAAGGAGGGGATTTGAAAATAAATGCCAGAGAGTACAGAGTGCATTCAGTGAATTTGTGGAGAGTGACTGCTACAAAGGAGTAGTGTGGGAATTGCGACGCACCCTATATAGATAAAGGAGGGAATTAAGATGTAGAAGCTATATGCTCAGGGTTATCATTACTTAATACTCCTTATATTGTGTACATATTGTGTCTTGCTAATACAGCTCGGTGTGGATCAGAAATGATCTAAATTTATTCTTGTGTCGCACTTAACCAGGAACAGTTGAGAACTTTGTCTAAACTATAAACTAGTTACCGAATTAAACTACTTTGTGAATTAAACTCTAAACTAGTTTGTGTATTAATATTTATGCGCTGTATTTGACAAGGCAATACACAGCAATAGTATAATTTCTTCATTGGTTAATTGAAAGTTAATAAATATAGATGTTTTATTATAATTGTTAGTCAAGAGAGTATATAGATACTAAATAAGGAGGAGTGTCTAGGTATTCTCATGCCATTGGATAAATACTTGAGTATTTATTTAATGTTAAAGGATATGCAATCTTGTTGATAGGATAGGAGAGTCTCACAATATTGACCAAAGATAATTGAAAAAATGATAAGAGTCTTAAATGATACCTAGATAAAGTCATAGGATAGCCTAATTTAAGGACTTGGCATAACTTCTAGGAGTCATTGTCCTATTGACAGGGTACTATATATATATATATATGAACAAAATAAAATGTCCATTATGGAATAAATACTGTAATAAAAAAATAATAATGAAAAAACCGTGATAATATATTTACATAAGTATTATAATCCCAGAAGTACTTTCATAACCACTACATTTCTTCAATTGTAAATTAAATTAAATTTGTTAAAAAATATTATATTGTAACCTCCATGATAGAGTTTACATGCATGGCCTTTCTGGAAAATATATATGCATATTTTTATGCCTTCTAAAATAAATTATGAAGATATTTAAAATAATAATAATTGTAAAAATTAAAAATGTATTACAATTTTTTATTGTAAAATAAAATTAACTATTAATAATATCAAGTTGTTATGGAAATCAATTGGAAACGAAAAAGAAAAACTGATCATCTGCTCTTAAGTAAAAAAGAGGGAACCACTTTCTTTATTGTGCTATTATAAGATGGAAGTCAATAAAATTTGAATGATTATTTAATAGATATAACGCAGTTTCAGGGATAAAACTTCAGAGTGCTTCACCCTGAAATTTCCAGTAGTGTAGATTATTATGGATCTGTAAATAAAAGAACCCCTTAGGAATTTATTTTGATTCTGCGGGTCTATTAATTGCTTTCAAATGCTGAAAATATATGACACTTGATATAAGGAAATTTGCCTTATATCAAACAAAAATATACTTCTAGGACAAACCTGTCCTAATTGTGATACTTTCAATGATAAGAACAACTTCATGAGAATAAATTATGACTGAAACAAACCAAGAGAAATTAAATATTAAAAATTGCTTGTAGACATTTAAAATATGAGGATTCTTATGGACGTATGTCTATATTCAAAAGTTAAAGAAACATGAACTCTCTGGGGCATAAATAGCTAACTGAATAACTAAATATAAACTTTTTTTTAATGAATTGTAATAAACAAAAAAATTTCTTATCATGTGTGCTCTTCATATAAATATTTAGATGTAAATACAAATTGTTATATTATTCTCATTCTGCTTGTTAATTAAAATTATTGTTACTTTAATAATTTTGTTGCTTGTTTATTTCTCATCCAAATTCTAAGTATATTATTTTACTTTATTTTTTAACAATATTATTAATGTGGAGAGGATAATGGTCATGGAACATGATTGGATCTACCTAAAGGCTTGTCTAGTGTCCAATCTGATTGTTAACCATGACTTTCATAAATTAGTTAATTAAAAATAAAAATTGTATAGTCACTCCACTATGTACATATTAGTCTGTTAGATATTCATAATTCCCCTAGACTAATTCAATTCATGAAATCACACACTGATTATTATATATTTATTACCAATTTAGTGTTTTGTTAAAAAGGGCAATTACCATTACATTTGGAGGCCAGTCTGGGATAATCTCGATCAAAACAAGCAGGGATTGAACCCAGTTTAGTTTTAAAATATTTTTTTCATTATTATTCAAAAAAAAAAAAATCAATAAATAAACGTATATGTATCTTAAAACAGTGATAGTAATAGAAATAGGTTGGTAAAAATAATAGTAGGAAAATAAATAAAATAAGACATTAAAAATAAAATACAGTGCAGTGATAGAAAGCCGAGATAGGGGTGGGAATTCTACATATCAAATAAGTAAATGAAGAAAAAAAAAGTTAGTTTTTAAATTGTTATAGAAAAGTTAGCAGCTAATTTTATTAAAATGTTTTGTATATGATTAACCGAGTTAAATCAATAATGGAAGTTCAGGGAAGCAAAACTGAGACTCATAACAATGAGTTTATGAACATGATTATGAACATATTCACAGAATTGAATGATAAAATTGAAAAACAAAGTGAAAATTGTAAATCTCAAACTGAAGCATTGAAAAGTCAAATGGAAGAACAATTGGAATATCTTAAAACACAAAATAAAGAAATAAAAGACCAATTGGAAGATCTTAAAACACAAATGGAAGAATAAAATGAAAGTCTCAAAGGCCAAATTGAGAATCAGAGAAAATAAAGTAAAAAACAGATAAAACAACTAAGTGAAGAAATAATAAGTAAGTTAGAAAGTTGTTTTGTAAGATTAGAAGGTAAGGTTAGTGAGATAAGTCTTGAAGTGCAAAATAATAAAGATGTTGTGATAGATGAACAAATAGATAAAGATAATTGTGATATATTTTCTGAATCACAACAGACTGATATTATATCTAAGATATGTGAAACAGATAAAATTAATGATACATGCCAGAGTGCATTAGTTAATGGTGATCATGATATTGATAGTATAAATGACTTCAGAGTTGATACAGCTGTAATATTTGCATTATAGTTGACCATGTATCTGAAAACACATGTAATAAAAGTAAAAGTGAAGAAATGACTAATTTGGAAAATAATTAGTTACTTAAATGATAGAAATAGATGATCGAGAAGCTCATTTTAATAGAATTAAATATAATAATAATTTGCTTGGTAAGATGTATAAAAGAAAAACTATCAGAAAACCACCAAGATTAAAAGTTAGATAACCAGAGAAGAGAAACCCAGAGTTAAGGCAAATAATTAAGCAAAACAGATTGTCTAAAAAATTGTTAAGTTCAAGAACTCATTGTGTGAGTACAAAAGTAAAAAATATAGTTTTTTCCCCAAATGTATCATAGTCACCATGTGATAAATAAAAGATTCTTCAGGTTATTTCAAGTGAGGGTTTGCATATTAATAAAAAAAATTTAGAGAGGGGCAAAGTTTAATTCTTCTACAAATAAGGATGGCTCTAAGTCGATGACTTTGGACTTGTTAAAACGGTATCTGTATAGGAAAATTGATAAATAATTATGTAGTACAGATAATAAAAGTGGATAAATTATGACACAGAAAATGACCATTACATAATTTGAACTAAAATTGATTCCATTGGTTTAGCAACATTCTTTCTGCATTGATGATAAATGGAGAGAGTTTTCATTATTTTGAAGTTTTCATGGTATTTCGGAGTCTTTATCTCAGCACTTTTCCCAACCATTTTGTACTTATAATTGTCAGTCCCTAAGTCTCAAAAATGAGTTAGGCATAATTTTATATTTGTCAACCTCTAAGTCTCAAAAGTGAGCCAGGTATAATTCTTACATTGTATTGTGCATTAACCTCTAATTCTCATAGTGGAGCAAAGCTTCAGTTACTATTATTAATTTATATTTGGTTTGGTTGATATTATATTTGTGCTTGAAATAGCTCTTTTGGTGTTCATGTTGCATGGTACATTCATTGTCAGTGAGAAATTTCTTTGTTCATCTCAGTATTGTTGGTGGAAGATCAATTCTATAAGTTCAAATAATTTTAAATTTATGAAAAAATTATATGTATACCAAGTGTAAGAGAATTAGAAAATTATCTATATGAAGGATTTTGGTGTTCATGTTGCATGGTACATTCATTGTCAGTGAGAAATTTCTTTGTTCATCTCAGTATTGTTGGTGGAAGATCAATTCTATAAGTTCAAATAATTTTGAATTTATGAAAAAATTATATGTATACCAAATGTAAGAGAATTAGAAAATTATCTATATGAAGGATGACATATTGTTTGTTATATATGTACCCGTTTGTAAGTCTATTTTTAAGAAAGTGTGACATTATTTTAAGAGTAAAAGCAAAAAAAAAATTTGAATAAAAATAAACCTGAGTGATGCTTATGCCAAATCAACTCTATTTTATTCCTAAATGGAGAAGGGCAAATCCTCCACGACAGAGGTTACATGCTTGGCTTTTTGGTAAAAGTATATGCATTTTTTTTTTGTGCCTTCTAAAATGTATAAAAGACATGCATAAAGTAAATTATGAAAAAATTTTAAATAATAATAATTGTAAAAATTAAAAATGTATTACAATTCTTAATTGTAAAATAAAATTACCTATTAATAATACCAAGTTACCATGACAACCAATTGGAAATGAAAAAAAACAAAACTCTGATCATCTGTTTTTAAATAAAAGAGAGGGAATCACTTTCTTCATTGTGTTATACAAGATGGAAATCAAGAAAATTTTAATGATTATATAAGTAGATATAATGCTGTTTTAGGTATAAAACGTCAGTGCTTCACACTGAAATTGGATCTGTAAATAAAAGAACACCTTAGAAATTGACTTTGATTCTCTCAGTTTATTAATTGCTTTCAGATGCTGAAAATATATGAATTTGATATAAGGAAACTTACCTTCTAATAAGTTGTCAAACAAAAATACTCTTCTGTGACTGCATAATTTCAGTATTTTCAATAATAGGAAAAACTTCATGAGAATAAACTATAATTGAAGCAAACCATGAGAAACTAAATATTAAAATTTGCTTGCAGACGTTTAAAATATGAGGATTCTTATGGTCATATGTCTATATTCAAATGTTAAAGAAACATGAACTCACTGGGACATAAACAGTTAACTGAATAACAAAATATAAACTTTTTTAAAATAAATTGTTAGGAACAAAGATTTTATTCTATTACACGCGCTCTCCATACAAATATTTAGATATAAATATATAAATTTGTTATATTATTCTCATTCTGTTCATTAATTAAAATTATTATTTTACTAATTTTGTAGCTTGTTTATTTCTCATCTGAATTCTGAGTATATTATTTTACTTTATCTTTTAATATTATTATTAATGTGGAGAAATTAATGGTCAGAAAACTGATAGGATCAGCATAAAGGCTTATTTTTTATTTGTGCCCAGTCTGATCATTATCTGTGACTATTATAAATTAGTTAATTAAAAATAAAATTGTATAGACCCTTCACTATGTACATGGTCTCATAATTCCCATAGACTTATTTAATTCATGAACATCATACATTGATTATTATATATTTATTACCAATTTAGAATTTTATTAAAAAGGGCAATTACTGTTACATTATGTATTGTGAAAAAGATAAGGAAAGGATGGTAATGAAAAATATTGAGTATGAAAGCACTTGGGTTTTCAACATTCAAATTATCAATACATATCAGGTTCATCAAATAATGTTATATTATATATAAGTTAACAATAAGATTTAAATTATTTAAAATCAATAAAAGAAACTATTCAAAATATTAAGGTTAATAAATTATGTCTAAAATCAGATGCATAAACTAATACAGAGGATTAAAATAACAAAGTAGACATCAGGATTCTCCAAACAGTAATAATATATTTTAAAAAAAAAGAAATGAACTTAATCTTGAGTAATATAATACTATGACTTGATTAAATTCAAGACATTCATGATGATTGTATAATATTGATGATAAATTAATTAGGTGATATCTTCCATTCATTTTTCATTTTATCATCTTTTATTATACATATAATTTTAAAACCAAAACATTTTCTTATTTCAAATTCAATTTTCCTTTTTAAAAAAGTATATAATAACATACACAAAATTGTTTATCATAAAATTATCTGGGTTAATCTTTCTGTTAATATATAATAAAGATTGTTGATCCCCCCCCCCCCTAGTTTTATAATTCTATTTTATATCAAGTATTCATTCACTCATTATATTTCAAATACATATTTATTTATTTTAATGTACATGTAACCACTATTCTGGAACATCTCTGTAAATATATAAGACTATTTCAGTAAATCCAAATAATACTTTTTTTAATAAAAGGGGGAGAGATAAAAAAAATTAGATTTACAAATTGATAGATAGATAGATATATTATTTTTAATTTAACAATTTATTCATGTTTACTAAGATAATGCAAAGTGAATATCATCTATATTCTTTATACTTTTACAATGCTTTTTTTACAACCTAATATGACAGTTTTGATTGCTCCAGCAATCTTCTTCAGAACTTCTACTTATATCTCCAAATCTTAATGAAGATTGCTGGGGCAATCGAAACTGTCATATTAGTTGTAAAAAAGCATTGTAAAAGTAATAAAAAAAACATAGATGATATTAATATTATACAGATTTGGCAATGCAATAGGAAAGATAAAGTTATAATGCAAAGTAATCACACTGCCATTATATTTTCAAAGCAACATTAGTTACTCATTGCTCTTTAATTTCTTATAGAATACGAGTTCTTTAATCTTAATATGGAAATATTTCATGTTTATGAACTTCATCATTTACAGTTTTTCTTCAAATAATTCTGTCTTTATATTCATGTCAGAGAACCCCATATATTTTTTACCTTCATATGTTGCAATCACATTGCTATATTCATTATCTATATTGTACAAGTTTTTTTTTTAAGACCTGCATATCATGCTAGACAGAAAACAAAAACTAAATAATACGTGCCATAACTCTATTGACATTAACATAAGATTTTAATAAAGTAGTGCTTATTAATTCTTTTTGTTTTCTAACAAAATTATAAAATAAAAAAACACTGAAAACATGGAATCAGATTCCATAAGAAATAACACCAATCTCACCTTAAGATTCCTTATATTATGATTTTAATTTTTATTTCTACAAGCAAGGCATTAATACTCATCTATTTCAAATTATTCCAGAATTTTATCTCCTAGCTAATAATAAATACAATTTCTACACCTTACTTCAAACACTTTTTCGTGTATAAATCTGATGTTCCGACTATCCTGCAGTCTTTCTCAGAGCTATGATATAATGGCAAATAAAATAAAATAAATAGCTATATAAATAATATAATAAAAAATGTAATAAATAAAAAATAAAATCAAATAATGTAGATAATATAAAATATACAACACTAAATAGAAATATTATATATAAATAAATATTGTAACGTTTATTTATATACGTTGCAAATATATTGGCATTTGGTAAAAGCTAAAAAATCAAAGTAAATTTAGATTTTTTTTTTGACTAATTTTTTTTTAAAAAAATAACGTACAGTGAAAGTTAAATTATTTTTTCGTATTTTTTTAATGTAATTAGAAATAAAAGTAGAATTGGAAAGAACAAAAGACATAAATTACCAATCTAGATAAGAGAAAGTAAAAATACTTCAACTAATTAAAGATGGCAGAATTGTGCTGAAAAAAATAAAGACTTTGTTACATAAATTTTATAAAGAATATATAAGATTATCAACGTATATTTTGACAAACAAAAGATATGTGCAGAAGTCGGAAAACTGGGCCTCTAGTATAAAAGACAGAGGTCAGTTTGAAGAAGGTCTTGTTCGTTGGTTTCTCTAGTTGGTCTTGGATAACAATAATATATCCAAGATCGCTCTACGCTGAAGTAATTCGGCATGGTGGAGTGAACCGGAGCTTCTGAAGACACCGTGCCTGAAGATGTATACCAGAAAAGTTTTCGTGACCGACTAGAAGAATGGACCGCAAGATCAACTAATAATCAAAGGCCGTGAGCTCATTTTAACCCTGAAAAACTATGCATAGTTATCTACAACCATCGTGAATTCACTAAAACTTACCGGTAAGTTATACTTCATTACTCCTGATTGTGACCAAATTAAACGTTTTCAAACAATTTCTAAAAGTATGTTTAAACAATCCCGATAGAGACATTAATTTTCTTGTACAAGAGACATTCATTTTTTTTAAGGAACTTTCTAGAAGAAATTTAGATATGAACAGTAATTGTAAAATTGTTTTTTATTAATTGATTCACGTCTGAGTTGTGTTCTCTCTAATTTACTTGATAAGTAATTTATTTCAAATATTTTTTTAGTCTATTAGAATAAAAATATTTCTAAAACCAATTTTCATTTGTGCGTTATTAATAATAATTATTATTTTTTATTATTAGTCTAATGAGATTTAAAACATAATTTACCTTTGCCAATATGTTTCAGTAAGCCCAGGAATAATAATCTTAAAAAAATAATTCTCGTTATGGTATGATGTAATACCGATTAGTTTAAAAATATCTTTTCTTTTTAATTTTCGAGATGCTATGTGATGGTTCAGTGGGTTCTTGCAGAACTCTGGCGCCTTTCAAATAAATTAAAAGCTGATGTCGTCGATAGCATAATTCTCAACAATTACAAGGCCGAGTTGATCAGGAAATATAGCTATGTTTTTAATAGAGATTGAAATACAACTTTCTTCTTTTTGACATAGCTTGATCAACTCGTGCGCAATTTATATTAGCGTGTAGAGGCCTAACAAAACAGAAAACGTTATAATATATATATATGTCTATTCCTGTCTTTACATATATATATATACATGATCAAACATTAATTTAAATATATTATTTCTTTTATCATTTTTTAGTAATTGCCTAATTATTACTATTCCTTATAAAGTAAAACAAAAATTTTATTATCCTCAAATTAATAAAATAATCATTATTTTATCTTTATATATTTCTCTGGTCAACATTAATTCATTTATAAAAAATATTTTTAATTTTTATATCTACTTTTTCTGTTATTAGTAATATTTTATATTTTTATTTTATAGCTAAAAATCATAAATATTATAAATCTTTTTATAAATAAATCATTCCTATATCAATTTCTTAAAAATTTTCCCCCTAAATTTATTTTAAAAAAAATAAGTTATCTTATATTCTAGCTTCCTTTATTGCATATTATTTAAACTAACTATATCCATAATAACAACTCTTTCTTTTATCATATATTATAACACAACAAATATACAATCACTTTTTTCTTTAAAATATATATGTTCTCCAATAACATCAATAAATTAAAAAATTCTTTTCCTTTTTCTTTTCAAAAACTTTATTATTTTATATTAATACTGAACATATATATATAAGTAAAATATAATTATGTATAATTAATATGTTTGTTACTGTTTATGTTAATATAAGATGAAAGTTTTATATAATTAAGGTTTTATTTAGAAATATGTATTTCTTCTTGTTGTTGCAGGTTCTTGAAAATGACTGTAAAAATATAAAACAGTTGAAACAATGGAGATTGTATTATATAAATATATATATATATGTTCAGTATTAATATAAAAAAATAAAGTTTTTGAAAAGAAAAAGAAGAAGGACTTTTTCTTTAAATATATATATATATTGTCAGAGTATGATCCCAACCTATTAGAAACAAAGTGGGTCTGAAATAAACCATACTTAATTAAAGGTATAACTAATCTATTAACACTAAACAAATTATGACACTAATTATAAGTAGATTGTGACATCATCTTTTGTTTTCTTTTTATTTTTGTTGGGTTAACCCAGTTTACTGACTACAAAATAAAAGAAACTAAATTGCTCAATACACTAAATTCTCAAATTTGATATAAAAGAGTAACAAAGAAAAATGGGATTTAAATTTAAATTATTACATTACTAATTTAAAAAAAAAAAAATTAAAGAGACTAAATGAAATTAAAACACTTAAACAATGGGAACAATGATACATAACATCATGGTGTCACAGATTGGATATGCAAGAGAAGAAACTGACTTGTTTTAATCAAGAAAAAAAAGATAATAATTTTTTAGAAACTATCAGCATACATTAAAATACTGCTTAAAAATGAACTAATGTTTGATTTATAATTTGATGATTTTACAAATTATCTCCAAAAACTGTTGAAAACAACTATAGGAGGAAAAGTTTATAATGGTCAAAGGAATAATATATGTCCATAGAAAAGACTTACATTAATGATTCCAAGTGTAACGATCCGGAGAAAACGACTTAACGTAAACTGCACTACGGGGCGCCATCTAGGCATTTGAACCTAGAAAAATTTATAAAGTAGGCAGATACGTGAGTCAAAAAAAAAATATATTTTTTTTTTCTTAAATTTTGATTCCGGTCGTTAGCCCATGTCACTAGCTCAGTGGAATAGCAGAGATTTAATAATATCATTTACTAGGATATAAAAGAATAAAGTAAGCCACTGCCAGTAATTCACATACAAACATTTATTTATGCACATATATATAAGGTTTAAAATTACTTTAGTGATTTACATTTAATTTAACATTTAACATTATTTTTTTTTACTTTGATTTTACTTTAATTTACATTGCATTACTATTATATTATAAATTTACATTTTTAATCAAGTTCGCACAGATGGGATTATATTAACCTGTTTAATATGTTGCTATAGATCGGTTACATAGATTTCAACGGTCAAAAACATTTCAAAGTAAACATAAACGATCAAAATACAAAGTTATTGATTACTGACAATTGCAGAGGGAAATATAAGAAACCCTCTAGTATTCATCGTAAGATACCTGCATCGTCACCAATAACTTAAAAGACATCCGAATAAATACCTTTTAGATACTCACCGTAAGGTATCAGTATTTGTCGAATGTCTATATATTTTGATCAAATATGAAAACGCAAACATATTTAACCGATAGCCAATCTATGCAAGCGTCTATAAACAACTTAAATTTAATAGTTTTATAGGATCGAGCCTGAATATACTATATAGATTTGCATTCGAAAATAAAATATTCTATCCCTATTTAACCCTAGGCAACACATTTCGCAATCAACCGGCGCCAATCCATCTGATACATTCATGTATTCAATGTAGCATGATACGACAACACAATTATATTGTCAGGAATGTACATCTGAACAATATGAAGAAAGAAAAACGACATTGACTCTCCACCCACAGGAATGTGACATCTGTGGGCAAGTAGATCAATAAACTAAAAACTCCATAGGAATGGGCTGCGGTCTTCTGCCGACTTACAAACCCATCCATAGGCAAACAGAGGGTGTGTGGCGTATTTTATAATCCTGCCCGTAGCGGATCTCATGCTACACCTACTAATTACATAAATATATCCAATCCATTGAACCAATTCAACCACGAAATGAACAACCCAAGATTACCCTCCCTTAATTATCTTTACAAATCGATACAGCCATTCACGCCCGACTCAAGTTTAACATTTTTTTTATAATTTATTTAACGGAAAACAGAAATCATAACAACTTAAAGAACAAAATTAAATAAATAAATAAATAAATGGAAATGATTTTACAAATTAAATACATTAAATAAAATTATAACCAATTAATAAATATTGTTGGTCAGATAGAATAATATTAAAATCATTTTAAATATGAAAAGTTTTTAATTTACTGTTCATAAATTTTAAAGTTCTTACGGTTATTGAAATAGTTCATCCTATTATATTCCTGGCCGTTTAAACGTGAATTCCCACGTCGTCCGAAGATTAGTATCCGGTTGATTTATTTATTTATCCTTTGGAGATTTTGTTTTTCGTGTAGTTGGTCCTCATTGTATAAACGATGGCCCATTTTTTTCTCTTTCTTAGCAGAACTGAAGGGATTGAAGCTGTGCGTCTTTTTCAATCCCCCCAGCGCTAACACCTAGCTGTTACATCGTCAATAATCAATCAATTTCCAGTCACTAACCTATGCTTTCCAAAACTTGTCCTTTTTATATTTTTGTCAAAGGATTGAATTAACATTGCGTCATGGATGTAATGATCCTTTCGCTGAGGTCCGATTTCCCAAATGGATTTCTTTCATTGGCTAATCCGTTTCTATTGTTTTCTTTCTATCTGACTGAAGTTATTTCATTTAAATGCTCAAGGCTGGTTTACATTTAACTAATTAACAATCATTTCCATTTCTAATTAATTACCCTGTTTTCCAAATCAAAAATATATTTAAAGACAGATTTAGAGATATAATTTTATCTCCAAATCTTTTTAAAATTTAGTTTTAAAAATACCTTTTTCTTTAATAAAAATTTTATTTTAATAATTTTTATTATCTGTGCGACTTAATATATAAGAGTTTAAGACGATATTTTAATTTCAATTTTTAATTTTTAAAGAAAGTTTTTAAATGCGAACTTTTTATTTTAACTTGTTTAATAATTATATATAAAAAAACAATGTAACGAACGTCTGTGCTCGTTACATATCAGTAAAGTTACTTAAAAAAAAATGATCAAAAAAAAAAAAATATTTTACTTAGGGTTAGTAATTACGGTATTAACAAAATTTACAAACATTCGGTTAATAATTTTACAAAAAACTCTATACAAAAAGAAAAAGAAAATGTTGACCATCGCCTACCTAAGGACCATTTACGTTTACACCCCTCCCCCCGAGAATTCTATTTTATTTTATCCATTTGATTTTTATTTACGGCATGACAAACAAATTATTTAACTTATTTAGGAAGGTTGCATTGAGATAAATATGTTCTAAGATAAGGGATTTATACGTGTATATTTGCAGCACAATTATAACTACCACCAACTTATTTATGACTGATTGAAATGCATAAATAGGATTACACTGACGTAAATTCCCAACGGTACTCATCGTAAGGTACCACATTTCGATCATAAACTTCCGTGGCTGTGCGCCTATACACGTTAACGCATAAATATATATTAACAAAAAAAAACATATCCAATGCAACCTTTTGATTTTCTTTTTAATTTACAAAAATTAGTTTTAAAATTATTTTATACTTTCTCGTATTTAATATATATGCGCAATTTCTTCCTGGCAGTGCTTTTATAAAATTTAAAAATATCCGACTTATGTAAGCAGATAAAACATTTATTTCATTTTGACAAAATTTGCTCAGGGTATTTGTGGTTTATTAAAGATCGGCCCAGTTGGTTGCGCCATTGTAACGATCCGGAGAAAACGACTTAACGTAAACTGCACTACGGGGCGCCATCTAGGCATTTGAACCTAGAAAAATTTATAAAGTAGGCAGATACGTGAGTCAAAAAAAAATATATATTTTTTTTTCTTAAATTTTGATTCCGGTCGTTAGCCCATGTCACTAGCTCAGTGGAATAGCAGAGATTTAATAATATCATTTACTAGGATATAAAAGAATAAAGTAAGCCACTGCCAGTAATTCACATACAAACATTTATTTATGCACATATATATAAGGTTTAAAATTACTTTAGTGATTTACATTTAATTTAACATTTAACATTATTTTTTTTTACTTTGATTTTACTTTAATTTACATTGCATTACTATTATATTATAAATTTACATTTTTAATCAAGTTCGCACAGATGGGATTATATTAACCTGTTTAATATGTTGCTATAGATCGGTTACATAGATTTCAACGGTCAAAAACATTTCAAAGTAAACATAAACGATCAAAATACAAAGTTATTGATTACTGACAATTGCATAGGGAATTATAAGAAACCCTCTAGTATTCATCGTAAGATACCTGCATCGTCACCAATAACTTAAAAGACATCCGAATAAATACCTTTTAGATACTCACCGTAAGGTATCAGTATTTGTCGAATGTCTATATATTTTGATCAAATATGAAAACGCAAACATATTTAACCGATAGCCAATCTATGCAAGCGTCTATAAACAACTTAAATTTAATAGTTTTATAGGATCGAGCCTGAATATACTATATAGATTTGCATTCGAAAATAAAATATTCTATCCCTATTTAACCCTAGGCAACACATTTCGCAATCAACCGGCGCCAATCCATCTGATACATTCATGTATTCAATGTAGCATGATACGACAACACAATTATATTGTCAGGAATGTACATCTGAACAATATGAAGAAAGAAAAACGACATTGACTCTCCACCCACAGGAATGTGACATCTGTGGGCAAGTAGATCAATAAACTAAAAACTCCATAGGAATGGGCTGCGGTCTTCTGCCGACTTACAAACCCATCCATAGGCAAACAGAGGGTGTGTGGCGTATATCTATAATCCTGCCCGTAGCGGATCTCATGCTACACCTACTAATTACATAAATATATCCAATCCATTGAACCAATTCAACCACGAAATGAACAACCCAAGATTACCCTCCCTTAATTATCTTTACAAATCGATACAGCCATTCACGCCCGACTCAAGTTTAACATTTTTTTTATAATTTATTTAACGGAAAACAGAAATCATAACAACTTAAAGAACAAAATTAAATAAATAAATGGAAATGATTTTACAAATTAAATACATTAAATAAAATTATAACCAATTAATAAATATTGTTGGTCAGATAGAATAATATTAAAATCATTTTAAATATGAAAAGTTTTTAATTTACTGTTCATAAATTTTAAAGTTCTTACGGTTATTGAAATAGTTCATCCTATTATATTCCTGGCCGTTTAAACGTGAATTCCCACGTCGTCCGAAGATTAGTATCCGGTTGATTTATTTATTTATCCTTTGGAGATTTTGTTTTTCGTGTAGTTGGTCCTCATTGTATAAACGATGGCCCATTTTTTTCTCTTTCTTAGCAGAACTGAAGGGATTGAAGCTGTGCGTCTTTTTCAATCCCCCCAGCGCTAACACCTAGCTGTTACATCGTCAATAATCAATCAATTTCCAGTCACTAACCTATGCTTTCCAAAACTTGTCCTTTTTATATTTTTGTCAAAGGATTGAATTAACATTGCGTCATGGATGTAATGATCCTTTCGCTGAGGTCCGATTTCCCAAATGGATTTCTTTCATTGGCTAATCCGTTTCTATTGTTTTCTTTCTATCTGACTGAAGTTATTTCATTTAAATGCTCAAGGCTGGTTTACATTTAACTAATTAACAATCATTTCCATTTCTAATTAATTACCCTGTTTTCCAAATCAAAAATATATTTAAAGACAGATTTAGAGATATAATTTTATCTCCAAATCTTTTTAAAATTTAGTTTTAAAAATACCTTTTTCTTTAATAAAAATTTTATTTTAATAATTTTTATTATCTGTGCGACTTAATATATAAGAGTTTAAGACGATATTTTAATTTCAATTTTTAATTTTTAAAGAAAGTTTTTAAATGCGAACTTTTTATTTTAACTTGTTTAATAATTATATATAAAAAAACAATGTAACGAACGTCTGTGCTCGTTACACAAGGGAATAATTCATGTAAATTTTTATTACTCAGCAATACAAAGCTCATAAGAAGAATTATTAGCTGGCTGAAGAAACCAAAAAAAGATCACACACCTTCTAATCTATAGCAGATATTAATTCTAATGAATATTAAGCAATACAAAAGGATATGGGAGTGGAAAACATTAAACATCATAGATGGGAGGCTGCCAGTTATATGCCTATTAATAATTTGACTTTATAAGCTATTAACATCAGTAATGTCTTCACCATCACTAGGAAGAGACAATATTCACTAAGATGATGAAGAAAGCAGCAGTAAACAAAGGAACATAATTTTTCCACTGTCAAGTTATCAACCAATTACCTAGAGAATGGCTAGACAACATCAAATGGATTACCAACTCCCAAGATCCACAAATATTTCTAATCTAGAAGAAACCAGTCATCTTACCATCTGTGTATCCACATAGTGAAGAATAGTTAACTACATGGACTAACAATTTCAATTATTCAAATTATATATATGCCTTATACACCCGGGTCTTGTTTTATGTGGATTTATTTAATGCTATTTTGAAGTTATGCGATTCATGTTTCTTCTTAATATCTTTGTATGCAATTTTCTTTTATGCGATAAAAATTATTAGATCAGAAGTCGAGTTCCGATAATGCGCTATTACTTTAAATATTATAAATTTCACGCACTCACGTCATATTTACAGTAATAGCGCATTATCAGAGTTCGACTTCCATCTAATAATTTCAATATTTTCAACACTTTATAATAGTACTATAATAGATTTTATGCAATAAAGAAGTTCATAATTCACTTAAAATCAGGATTTCCCCATTTTATATACACACATTAAATTTTACAAGACTATAATGTAAATCTGTTCAAACATTATAGATGAAAAATACTATGTATATTATTGTTTTTGCATTTTAAATCACGTTCTATTTTTGCTTTTTATAAAAAGAGTAAGTAATCAATTAATCATTTAGTGTCTACAAGTTTACTTTTAAAAGGTCAGTAACAGCAGTGGGCACAATTAAATTTGACAATTAAAATCTGATTTTTAATTGTAATTAACAATTTAAAAATTATGTAATGTGATCTGAAATTGAGGTGATGTGAAATGATGAAATTTGATTTTTAACGGAATTGAAAATTAAAGACAAAAATAAGAATTTAATTTTTAATTGTTAGTTTTAATTAAATTTTGCCCAATGGTGGTGAGCCGATGTCTTTTTATTATCGTAGGTCTAAGTTCTTATTTTTATTTTAAACTTTTAGATTACCCTAATGGAGAGAAAAAAACACCCAAGAAAATGAATTTCTTTGGAAACAAAAATTTCAATTTTAGATCGCTTAGCGAAATGGGAAGGATCAACAGCGATTGGAAAACACTTTAGTTGTATTTCCTCTTGACTTCGTTTAAGGAGAAGCTACAGAACCTCACATCACATCACGACGAATCTGATGTCTCAAATAGCAATAATGATTATAAGATTGTGATCCAATCCTTCGTGTCAGCCACAGGATGGCGCTATTTCTAGCTAAATTTCTAAAAATATGCCGTTTCCGCGGCCGCACCCAAGCCTTTAAGCATTCTTTCTACAATAAATCCTAGAAAGATTGTTAACTCGGAGTTAAGTCTTCTTTCTAAGCTAAAATGGAGAAAGAGTGTTAATTCGGAGTTAAGCCTTCTTTCTACGATAAAACCTAGAAAGAGTGTTAACTCGGCTTAGCGGCTAACGGTGTGGCTTTTTCCGATGCTAAAAGCAGAGGAAAATGCCATAGTTGTTTGTGTCATGCACTACCTCGTAATGCTGTGTTATGTATTTTAAGTAACAATATCGTACGAGGGTGAGTTAAGTTGATCGTGTCAAAATTATTTAAATTTTCATTGGGCCTTTTTTTTTTAATACGAATTGATGTACTGTTACCTTTTAACAATTTTAACAGTGTCGTGATTGTTCCTCATAAATCTGTAAGCCTCCTACATTCTCTATTAGGGTGGGGTAGCTGAATTATTTGGACAATCATGCTTTGAGTAACATTTTAGCGAGAAATTTTCCGAGACCAAGAATATGGCTAATTCCAACACAGAAAACTTGAAAAGATGGGAATTGCCAGACACGAAAGTGGGCACTGGAACATTTCTACAGCAGAAAAACATCCTGCTGAAAGAAAAGATATGATTGTGCGGCAAATATATGCAGACTTGAGGTCCAAAAACATCTTTTGACTTTCATTTGTAAGTCTCGTTGTTGCCGACAGAAATGTTTACTTTGTAAAGGGCAGCTTGTTTGAGGGATTCTAAATGGCCTTTCATCAAATGTCAAATAAAAGTAACTTAAATTTTTATTTAAACATACATCCCTTATCCCAATAATTGTTGTCAGAAATCAAATGTAAAATAAAAGAAGTAACTAAAATTTTTATTTAAACATACCCAAAAAAAAACCAGGTTCTCCCAATAATTAATTGTTGTCAGCAATCAAATGTAAAATAAAAGTAACGTAAATTATTCTTTAATCATATCGAAAAAAAACCCTCCCACTAATTGTTGTCGGCAATCAAATGTAAACCAATAAAAGTAAGACCGTAAATTATTATTTAAACATAACCCAAATTACTATTTGAACATACACCAAAAAAGACCCGTTCTTGTCAATAAAAATTAAAGAAACAACTATAATTGTCCCATTGTCAAAAATATTATTTGGGAAACCAAAATAATTTATAAACGAAAAAAAAAAAAAAGGAAAGACAAATCAGTTGTCAATCAAAAGTAACCAATTTTTATTTAAACATACACACACACACACACCCCTTCTGCCAATAATTGTTGTCGGCAATCAAATGTAAAATAAAAGTAATGTAAATTATTAATTAATCGTACACAAAAACACCCCTCCTACTAATTGTTGTCGACAACCATCAAATGTAAAGCAATAAAAGTAAGGTAAATGATTTTTTAAACGTAACCCAAATTACTATTTGAACATACACCAAAAAAGACCCTCTTGTCAATAAAAATTAAAGAAACAACTATTATTGTCCCATTGTCAAAAATATTATTTGGGAAATCAAAATAATTTATAGATGAAAGAAAGTCTAATCGGTTGTCAATCAAATGTAACCAATATAAGTAACTTCAATTTTTATTTAAACATACACAAAAAAACCCCTTTGTCCCAATAATTGTTGTCGGAAATCAAATGTAAAATAAAAGTAACATAAATTATTATTTAATCATAACCCCAAAACACTCCTCCCACTAATTCTTGTCAATCAAATGTACACCACAAAAAGTAACGTAAACTATTATTTAAACATACACCCCTTCTCCTAATAATTGTTGTCGACAATCATACACATAAAAAAACACCCCTCCCAATAATTATTGTCAATCAAATGTAAACCAATAAAAGTAAGATCGTAAATTATTATTTAAACATAACCCAAATTACTATTTGAACATACACCAAAAAACACCCTCTTGTCAATAAAAATTAAAGAAACAACTATTATTGTCCCATTGTCAAAAATATTATTTGGGAAACCAAAATAATTTATAAACGAAAGAAAGTCAAATCGGTTGTCAATCAAATGTAACCAATAAAAGTAACTTAAATTTTTATTTAAACATACACACACACAAAAAAAAATAACAACACTTCTCCCAAATAACTGTTGTCAGCAATCAAATGTAAAAATAAAACTAATGTAAATTATTATTTAATTGTACACAAAAACACCCCACCCACAAATTGTTATTGGCAATCAAATGTAAAACAATAAAAATAAAGTAAATTATTATTTAAAGATACATCCAAAAAAACCCGTTCTCTCTTTAATTTTGTCAATCAAATTTTAAAAAACAGTAATACTATTTAAAAAACACAAATTACTATTTGAACATACACCAAAAAAAACAACCTCTTGTCAATAAAATTTAAAAAAAAAACAACTATTATTATCCCATTGTCAAAAATATTATTTGGGAAAAATAATTTAGAAATGAAAGAAAGTTAAATTTGTAAACAAACAAAAAAAAAAGTCAATATTAATAGAGAATCGCTAGCCAAGGAATGTTATATTAATGTGGTCTTGGTTAGAAATAGCACCATCCCGTGGCTGACACGAAGGATCAGATTACAACCGATTATAATACCATACATGTATGAAAAAAATGTAAATTACGCATAAAAATATATTGTTTTGAATAAAATTAAATAATTTAGTTAATAAAAAAAGTTGATCTTTATCAATTTTTTTCAAATTTGAAATTTTTTATTAGTCATATTTTTTTTTTTTTTATGCGAATTTTAAAGTAATTTTACATTGTTGCTTTGCTTCTATGCGATTTTCGATAATTACAGTAACCTATCCCCCATTTTTCAAGATAAGTTAAGTCTATTTTTTGTGTGATTTCTTTTGTGCGCATTTTCTGAGGAACCTATCTACCGTATAAAATGAGACCCAGGTGTATAATCCATTTTTTTTGTTGTATAAATGTTATTATTTTTATTGAAAGAAGTGATGATCCAGCCCTATGATCATCAATCACTATAATACTTTTTATTGTAATAAAACCTAAATGCTGATCCCTAAACCTACCAACTAAAAAACTGAATGACTAACTGGTGTCAAAATGAGATTTTATCTATAAAATATTAAATGCTCACACTAGTACAGAACAATTTTATGTTTATTGTTATTGTTAAATTAACTTGATTATTATTATTTGTTATTCTATATGACTGACTAAACCTCTTGTATGAGTGGCTACTGCTATCATAAACACTGGCAACACAAAATGGGGTTCCATATCCTAAGTCAACAGTCAATAATCTACAATGCATCCCCATAAAGTAAGGTCAGGGAATAAAAGAATTGTTTAGCAGGATGATCATAGCAAAATAAGCATAAATTATGTTGTTAGACTAATCAAATGGTTAGAGTGGGTAGTGGATGCCCATCCTACATGAGGTCAAAGATTAGGAGGATGATCATAATATTATATGAATTAAATGAAGGATAATCTGATCTATCCAAACGTCAAATTGATTCATTCCAAAAGATTGTAAATCACCCACAATGGAATAAAGCTGTTAATGATTTATTTTAATTAGAATTTGTGTATGATTCCTCATTTATCTAACTTTCCATTAGCCATGTCATATCATTTATCCAACTTTCCATTAACCATGCCATATCATTTATCTAACATTCCATCATCCATGCCATATCCTTTATCTAACTTTCCAGTATCCATGCCATATCATTTATCTAATTTTCCATTACCCATGCCATATTATTTATCTAACTTTCCATTAGCCATTCCATATCATTATCTAACTTTCTGTCATCGATGCCATACTACACACATAATTCAGATGTAAATATTTTTAGTTTTATATCAAACTTATGGTAATACCATGCATATAACCACGGAGTTTGAATACCGAGGAGTAATGGAATATGAGAACCCATGATGTCGAGGATCTAAAGAGCAACCATAAGGTAATATGTATTAGAGGTGAACTAAGCATACTATCAAATGTGATATATTTCTAACTGGGACACCTTTAGAAACTCTAACTCGTATCATCGCCTCAATGTAGAAATAACATGAGTGGTGCAAATAGCCATTTTGTTTTGTTCTGTTCCAATTAACAACCAATTATTGGAACTATACACTGTCCAATTGCATTGTTAGGAATTCGATCATATACATAATACATAATTCCATTACAAATGGCACAGCCAATCATCGGCTTGAAACACATCTAAGTAGTATGAGGCCAGACCATTCCATTATAAATGGCTCAGCCAATCGTTGGGCATGAATCACATATACTAAATTCCAATTTCTACTCATTCTATTACAATATATATATAATTTAACTTATTAATCTATATTATTATATAATTCTTCCTTATAAATTTATATTTTATATTATTTTATACTTGAATGTTATGCTAATTTTTTTATCTATAAATACATTCATATTTCTATGTAAAAATTTTTACAAACCTGCATTTATGTAAGTAATTTTCTTTAAAAAATTTTCATAAATAGCTTTATGATAAAGTCATCCTAATCCTAGAATCTCTATTCAATTTTGGTTTTATTTTTTTTATTAGTATTGTTTCTTTTATTTTTCTTCCCTTAATATTGTCTATACATAACATCATTTTTATTGAACTTTTTGCATATTTGTATCCAGATTCTTTCATATGTATATATATTGATGGTTTATTATCTAACATTTATTGTTTTAACCTTGTTTTTATAGAACTTTCAGTTTCTCCCACATATTTCTTTTCAATCCTACTATCTAAACATTGTTTGCATTTTATTATATATACTCCATTATTTTTTTACTATCTTTATTATACCCTAGGTATTTGTTATTCACTAAGTTTAATATCTTTTCCTTTTTTTTAATTAGCTATTTTTATATTAAATATCCTTTTGTATTTCTTATTAAGCTTATTTATAATTTTATCAATTTAACCACTATAATATTAGTCTTTGTTTTAAATTATAAATAGTATCAGCATTTACAATATAGCATAAAAATTAGTATTTTTTGAATACTTTTATTTATTTCTAAAGTTTCTACTGCTGTACAAAACAAATATTTTTATATAATCAGATATCGAAAATGAACCATTAAAATACTTTGCCATATTATTAGGATAACAAGAATCATAATCATTTTCCACAAATCTTAAGTATGATTCCCGGTCAAGATCTTGTTTGTCAATATTTAAAAGTAGCCATTTAGAACATTTTTAATAAAGTATGCTAAATGCCATGAGCCAATCAAGATATTTATATGTACTTTATTTTTATTTTATATATGTAATATATTATATTAGGTATTCATATTTATGAATATATGTATATTACAGATCTGAGAAAGATTCTTGAACAGTCACAACTTCTAAACTATTTTGAAATATAAAAAATGTGCTGCATTTTACAAATCAAATAAAAGAAGTGTTCTCATTATTTATAACAGATCATATTTAGTCAAGTAAATATTCAAAATACAAACCCTAAAACCTGGCATCTTTAAATTAAAATTTGCATTATAATCAAGAATGTCATATTATAAGATTTCACTTAAGCAGTAAGTAACTGAAAATAATCTCACATCAATCCAATAAAAATATATTTTGGATATTCTCAGTATAAAATATGTTCTAATATAAAATTATACATCTTACTAAATCAACTTTATTCACAGATGATGATATATGGTATATTGTATGATTTAAAAAATAGTGTTAACAATTCTGAATATTCTTCCTAAAATAAAACAATTCACTAAATAACTTCACAATTTTTCTTAAGATTGAAATTATCACTAGTTATTCCTAAAAATTTTATAAGAGTTTGATTAAAAATGAAAGGTAACTTATACTCTATTACTATATTCTAAACAATAAACTTATTAATAGAAAAATGAAATTTGGTTCTATTCATAAATCTCTGATATATAAACATGTATATTCTCAATTCTCAAATATAACAATACTATGAAAAACAAATATGATTGTAGGAATGGCAAATACATTACTGAAACTCCCAATCCCATAACATACCTTTGGCAAATGCAAAGTAAATAAAGCAAGGTTATCCATATCCATATTCCTAAATAATAATATCTTCTACTGCAATTAGGCAACTTTTTTACAAATCTCTCCATATTCGTCCAGTATAGAATGTATCAAACAAAATATTGATTAATCTAACTTACCTTTAACACTTAATTAAAATTTATAATTCCTGACCTAATATCAGATCTATATAGCTATACAAAAAAACTGAAGTGTAGTCAAAATCTTAGATTGTTGAGTTTTTCATGTCATTAGATTCAGTAGTACATAAAAAGTAAAGATGGCTTCTGGGGGTAAATGCTTCTCATTAATAAAAGACAGTAACAAAGGATCTGATTAGCACTGACATCTAATATCATTATTTATTTTCACATTCGTGGTTTTAGAATAAAATAAAAAATTAGCATTAGTTGTATTTATATATAGGACTATTTTCATACATCTAATATATAAGTATTAAATGTCTTAAGAAAAATTTAATTTAAATATTCTTAATACATTCAACTTTTAATAGAAGCACACAGGTTTAATATATGCACAACACTTTAAGTGGTATTATTCTCTTTCCTTCTTCAGGTGTTGCTGGCCTAACCAGTGACAGTACAACCATGATAAATGAACCAGGACCCTTAGATTCTTGAATACTGAATTTTAAGATAACATTCTAACCAACTGAGTCATCCTGCCAAAGGCAACATTCAGTAGAAATTTCATATACATACTTATCTATGAAGGTTCCTTCTGATTTCTTCACTTTCCTAACAGCAAAGTTTATTAATGCTTTCCAAACACTATGTATAGTCACACTAGGTTGACTTACAGGTTGTCTATCATTGTCATGTGAGCAGCTTCTTCAAATTTTCTTCTTTGTACCTTTTCTCTCTATCCAATATTTTCTCAATTGAACATATGTTCATTGATATATACATGGTCTGCTATCTTAGAATGCTACCTTGGAAACATCTGTTTTCTCTCTTATAATCATCAGTTTGTGTTTTTGAAATTATTTCCAGTGGAGCGATTGGTTTCACCAATATATGTTCTTCCACATACACATGGTATTTCATAGATGCAGATTTTGCTTTTCAGCATTTCTAGTTCAGGCTTTTTTAACTGTTAGAATTCTTCATAATGTATAATGTAGTATGACTTTGGTAAGCTGTTCTGATGGTATACTGATTGCAGATTTTATTTAATTTATCTGCTATTTTTGGTATGTATAAATACACTACTATACCAATAATTGTTTTTTCTTTTGATGGTTTTTTTTGTTCCTATTTAAGATTTACTTAATAACAGTTGACAGATAATCATTTTTCATAAGCGTTTCTTCTATATAGATCTTTTGTTTTTTCAAATTGCTGATTTCTGAATAAATGACTTTTGATCAGTTGCATAAATAGTATAACTCTTATGTTTTGTGTTTCTGGTATGATTGAATGGGTATGCTAAGTATTTTCCTATATGTGTGGGTTTTCTGTAAACTGTAGTTTTGATTTTTCCCTGAGGAAGTCTTGTCACAAGAACATCTAAGAATGCTAATTTTTATTCTTGTTCTGATTCTATTGTGAATTTAATTGAAGATGATATGTTGTCAGTGTGGTTCCAGAAAGTTTGTAGTAATGCTCTACCATGTGGCCATACAATAAATGTATCATCAACATAGTGAAGTCAAACTTCAGATGGATATAGAGTAGTCTTTATGGCTATAGTTTCAAGTTTTTCTATGTAAATATTGCTCATCAGGGGTGATAATGATGAGCCCATAGCCATACCTTGATTTTGTTGAAGAATTCTGTGTATTGAAAGTAGGTTATTGTTATGCAGAATGTTAATATTTCCACTATACTATCAATAAAAAGAATCCTTCTAGTTTATAAGCTATTATCACCATTTAATCTTTTTCTTATAATAAACAATGCTTCTTCACATGATATGTTTTTAAGCCAATAAACATCACATGATCACCATTCCTTATGCTTGCTTGTAACTGTTATTGATTACTCTAGCTTGCTGTGTGGCAATACGTATAGTGAATTTTTGCCTGTTTTAATAACACATGATATGTTTGTGATTAAAATTTCCACATCAAAGCTTACTAATATGTCAGTGCTTTCAATTTTCATATTCTTGATTAATTCTACAAAGTGTCTAAAATTCCTGTCAAAGGATTGGATTTTGTATGCCATGGATTAAGAACTTTGAGAAGTAATCTTGACAAATTGGGCAAGATGAATTTCTAAAACTCACAATAGGTCTTAATGAAACATGATCATTATGAATTTTAGGTAGATCCTAAAGATGATTGCTGAAATATGATGTTGGTTTACTTTTTTCTGAATCACTGAAATACTGCAATGCTTTCTGAGTAATGCTTATAACTTTGTTTCTGTACTCAGTATCAGATTTTTGTCACTTTTTTGTACTGGTCTGCTGTGAATTCTTGTATTTTGTTGGCATAATCAGTTATATCCATTACAACTGTTGCATTGCCTTTGTGTATGTACTTTCAGAGATTTAATTGCTTTCCTCTCATCATAGGATATATCTGACTTCAATTTTTGTAGCTTCTCAAGTTTTCTGCTTATTCTTCTAAAGGCAATTTTTGAGTGATTTCCTCAGTGGCTGCCATTATATCTAATAACAGGATATTAGATGATGTTATGGCAAAGTTTAATCAAAACAGAAATTTTAGCAACTGTTAGATATTTAGAACTGAGATTTTTAACATATGAAGTTGGTACACTGCTTGGTGCATTATGATTTTTGATATGCCCATGTAGATTTGCAAGTTTTTTCTTTTGACATTCTTTTATTTTTCCATTTCCCATGCTAATACTGTAACTGGTCAGGCCATCAACACCTAAAGAAAAGAGGAGAATAACAACCTCTCAAAACATTATGCATATACTAACTTGTGTGTTATTATTAACAGTTGAATGTATTTGAAATATTTAAATAAAGTTAAATTTTTCTAAAGACATTTAATACTTATATTAGATGATGAAAATAGTCCAATATATAAATACAGTTAAATATTATCATCACAAATCTTCAGAAAAACACAAAAAATTCGCATTTCTAAGAGGATTCTTAAATTATGAATATCACAAACTGTACAAATCTTTGAATCTTATGAACTTTAAAGACTTTATATTATCATATGTTAAAAATGAAAACACAGAATCCTAGAAACAAACTTATTGGGTATTAGCAAATAATTTAGAAAATATATCATATAGTGTAATAGACTGTAACCTATCTGGAGAAGAATTGATCAAGACTCAGTCTTTAATACAAAAAAATGTCAATTGCTTATTTAGTAAGTGCACATTTCGTTAAAGTGATATATCCAAATCTGAAATATGTAGATATATATTTTGCAAATCTTTAGACTTATTTATTTATTAATTAGACTATTATCAAAATTATCATAGGCCTGACCATTTGGTGATTATTTATATGTATATTTAAATATAATCAAATTACATACAATAACTTGCTTCTAAACTTAAAAATATATAATTCAAAACAATAAGATGATATCTATATAGCTGAAAATGAAGCTTCATTTAATTTCCAATCTCTGGAAAACTAACTAACAAAACACAAAGAACCCTAAGTAAATTCTTTCACTTCAGAAAACCTCTCTAGCTGGCTCTACTCAATGATATCAACTACTATTCAGAAACTAACAGAAACTTATTTATATAAAATATAATTGAGAAATGCATTTGATAAATGTGTGTTCAATGTTTTTCACACAATCCCATAAGATAAATAAAACTTTCTGGTTTCAGTTACTATAATTGTTGATATAAAAGTGATTTGAAAAAGTTTTCTGAAATTAAAGACTATAGTAATAAGCTTCTCTGTTTTAGTGTTTATTTTACAGAGGTTAGCCATTGTGCATTAACAAATGAATCTTAATTCACATTTAGATAAAAAGATCATCTCAATTCTATAGATCATATACTTAAATTTTTAATTCAAAAATATATATTATTATATAGATATTTATCAGACGTATTTGTAAAAGTTGTGAGAGAAATAGTCATTAAATAAAAGGTTATCCTATATAAAATTAAAAATCTCTTGAATATATATAATGTCTATTATAAAGTATATATTTCAAATATACAATATTATATATATACATACTTTATTTCCTGAGAATCCCACGAACTCCAGCAGCTTCATCACTTTAGATGGCAGTTGAGAAATCATCTATTAAAGAGAGAGACAACTTAATAAAATAGTAACTAATCACCTGATTACTAAATCCTTAAAAGAACAGCAAGACAAATAACAAAAATATAAACATTAGTCAAATATTTATTTATACCAAGTAAAAAGGTAACAGGCTTTAAATAGCCTATTGCAGAACAAAGACCTCTACCTTTAAATAGCCTATTTCAGGGCAAAGAATTCTATCTTTAAAGAGTCTATTGCAGGGCAAAGATCTCTCCTAATCTTCTTATAGAAGAACACTTAAGAATAAGATATTTTTCACCAGACTTGTCAATTGTCGGATAAGAAGAGTTGTGATGGTTTCCATTCTTGTCTAAACTGCTAGTTAAAACTAGTTAAATACCCATTTATTGATCAATACTAAGTTGACTAAGAGTTGATACTTGAAAAAAAAAAACCTAAAACTTTAAAAATATTTCAAATTTATACAACACAGATTTGAATTTAGGTCATGGGCATAGAAGTAGATGTATTATTATTATCCATGAGGCCTTTACTAGTTTGCAGTATATTTATATAAAGATTAAAACATTATATATTCAATGACATTAACTGTTTATACTTCTTCTATATGGAATGTAATATATGTGTGCTATATACAATTATAGAGAAGCTTGTTTATGTACAAATGTAATTTATATGTATATAAAATCTAAGATGATATAATATTTTTACATAAAAATGATTCAAATACAAGTTTAACATCATCATTATCATTTTCAATTATTATTTATCCACAGCATGATGAAGGTCTCTCAAAAATTTAGTACAGTTTCTCCTACTTTATCTTCATTTCATCCATCCATCATACATGTAGTTTCCTTCTACATGTTTTTTGCAATCCCTTGGGATTCACTTTTAAGACTGCAACCATTCATCTATTATCATTTATTCTAGCAATATGTCTAACTCATCTTAATCTTAGTCTCTTAATTCTTTCAATGATGTCAGTGATATCTGTTTCTTCTCTCACAAATTTTGCATTCAATTCTTTTTTTATTCTAAACATACAACTCCACATGTTTCAGATCCATAAATAAGAGCTGATAAAACACATCTATTAAAAACCTTTTTCAAACACATAAGCACATTTGCTTAAAATTAAGTGATTTCTATCAAAAGCATTTGAAGATTAATTTCGTGCATTAAATTTTCATCTGTACCAATCTTACTTTCTTCTTCTAAAAAAAATCATTAAATAGATCTTTAAACTTTTTAGCATTTATCTTTAGTCTTTTAATTTTTTAATCTCATTTGATACTTCCTCTTGCAATATTTCCTGAAATTCTGAAACATTATTTGCAAAAACAAACACATCGTCTGCAAGATATAAATGAATTAAATAATTTATTCTATTCAGTTCTCCTTTTAATCCACAAAATGTCTCACAAAACTGTTGTTTAGTTTTGGAGATATGGGATCATTTTGGTATACACCCTTATCAATGTTAATCTTATTAACATCAACATGTAATCTAATAATTGCTGTAACATTTTTGTAAATATTTTTTAGAATATGACAATATTCCACTTCGATATCATAATAATTTAAAGTTTATAAACTCGAATGCCTTTTCATAATCTACTAATCCAAAGCAAAGTAGCAATTCATGAATGTGATTCACTATGCTTTATACATTTTTAAATCCAGATGTTTCAAATTTCACTATAAATAAATTGTATGTTGGCAAATGTGATATATAAGACTGATAGAAAACCAATAAATCTGTAATTTCTAATATCTTCTTTATTACCTTCCTTAAAAATTAATATTACTACTGCCTTCTTTCTATCATTTGGTACAAGTTTTTATTACTTAATTATTTGGTGTATAATTTTGCCAACAATTTTTCTATTTCTTTATCTTCTTTCTTTTAAGATATCAAAAATAATTTCAAAATTTCTTGAAGCTTTTCCTTCTTTTATAGAATTGCATGCCCCATCTTTTAATCTAACATGCTTGGTGATTCAGAAAATAATGTAAATGCAAGGATTATTTTGTGTAGAACTTTTCTACATATTTCATGATGTCATTCGCTTACTTGTTATTGCTAAAACAATTTTTTTTTCAATACCAAAATGTTTAAATTTTTTAGACTTTAATTCTCTTCTGTAGCTCTCATTGTCAATTCGCAGTTATATTTTCTTATAACATTATCAACTCCTTTTAGTACTATTTTAAGAGAATTCTACATATCCAATGTTTAATAAATCATTTTTAAATTTTTTTATATTCCCATTTTTTTTAATGCCCTATCTTGTACATTCAGTTGAAAATGTACTGATCAGTTATTGCTTCTTTGTACTAGCTATGTGTGTAGCAATTCTCAGCAGACTATTAATTATGTTTTTGTCGATTTCAGTCAAGTCTGGAAGTCTGTTAACATTTTAAAATGATTTTCAAGTTCTATTTTAAATTTATTGGGTATTTTTGAAAGTTAAAAAAATCAACTATTATTATTGAATTTTCTTAATAGTTTTCATCTAATAGATCCAAGATAAAGTATTCAAATGGAAATAACTTTCCAAATTATTGAGTATAACCGCTTGGCAAATTGCTACCTGATTGTCTCAAACTGAGATAATATAAGAACCAACCAATTACAGCAAAAGATTACTGCTAAAACACTATTTTAGTTGAGATAACAAAGATTAGTGACTTTCCTTAAAAGAGTCATTTGCTTATTTTTAGTTGGAGCTGTTTCGACAATGGATATAACAGAAAGTAGCATATATCTTGTGATATTGATTCAGCTTTCAGAAACTACAGTGGTAAGTAGACCTGAAGCATCAGATCACAGTTTAGAATTAGTTTGTATTTTTACTCACCATACTGTATCTGAGAAACGCATACATAGCCAAATATATTAGTTCTATTCATAAAAAATCAAAAAGAAGCTATCATATTAAAAAATGAACTCTAAAAATACCAAGTTTTATATATAATCAAATATTACAATAGATCTTTGAGAAGAATAAAATGTCTACTACCATTTTTCTCAATGTCTTTGATAAATGATCACTAAAACAGAAATCTCAGTTCCATATTGAAATCTTATTATTCTAGATATTGTGTGTTTGTTAATAATTAAAATATCTAAATTTCTATACTGAAGTTAATGATAAGCATTAGTAAGCAAATTCTGTATATAAAAGCTTTATTTTGTTCATAATTAGGATGCAAGTATTATATCACCATGTATATAAATAACTAAATGATGAAAATCTGAAGAAAAAAAACTACTAGAAAATTTAAACCCAATCAACTTTTATTACACATAGATATAATAACACTAAGTATTAACACACAGATTTTCTACCCCTTATACATATATTAATATCTATGATGTAAAATGGCTTCTTTTTCAATGAAATCAGAAATACCTGTGCACAGTAATTTATATGCCCAAATCCTTTTTAAATGAAGTTAAACATTCTCTTTCTACAAATCCCTACATAATACAATAACTCATTTTCTTCATATTCCTTATTGTCCAATTATTTTCCTAGCCCTGGTTCACCCCCCCCCCCCCAAATCGTATTCCATTTTAATACAACCTGTTTTGATAGTTTCAGTATCTGTTTCTTATATTCCCAAAGTTCATTATAAAGACCTAAATAAATAAATCTCTATCTTTTTCTCTTTCTTGTCTTTAAATTTCTCCTAAGCTCCATATAATTGATCTCACACATGGACTCTTTCTGGGTCTTTTACAATCTTTTGGAATCTAGAATATTTCAACTATCAATCTACTATCATCTCTTCTAGCAAGATGTCCAGCCCAGCTTCATTTCTGTTTCTTAATTATTTCAATAATGTCAGTAACATTTGTTAGTTCTCTCACCGATTTATTTCATTTTTGATCATCTCTCTATAGTTCATTGAATTATGTGTCCAAGTGTCAGATCAATAAGATAGAACTGGTAAAACACATTTATTAAAAAAACTTTCTTTTCAAAAACATAAGCATATTTTCTTTTAAGTTATTTCTATTCAAGTTTAATAATATGATTAATTTCATCATTATGTTTCCATTTGTGTTAATAATCTGACCAAGATATTTTCAATTGATAACCTTTTATAATTCATCATTATAACTCTTTATTTTCTTCTTTTGAGAAAACCCATTGAACATTATTTTAGTCTTATTAGCTTTTATCTTTAATTCTATTTTCTTACTTTTAATTAATAAGTCTTATAATTTTTCCTGAACTGAAACATTATTTGCAAAAACAATTATATTATCTATAAAGTCTAGATATCTTAAATAATCTTCATTTACTTTTATTACTTTAGTTTCACATTTTAATCCACAAATACTTCTTGAAAACATTTGTAAAAAGTTTTGGATGTGGAGTTCATTCTGTCAAGTATCTTTCTCAATGGTAATCTTCCTATTATCACTATGTAATCTAATCATTGCTGCTACATTTGATAAATATTCTTCAGAATATAACAATATCCTGGATCTATATCTTTATGATCCAATGCTTTAATCACTAAAGAAATGCTTACTAAACAGTTACCAGCCATCATATGAAATTTGTTTACAAACATCATATAAATTATTATCTAATTAATATCCAATTTGAGATATTGTTGCTCATGATTAATTTAATATTTTTATTACATCATAATTAACAATGTAGCTTTATAATAACGTGTATTGCAAATTAAAGCAGATTTTTATTCTTTATATATGTAATCAATTATGTAATTAATATTTTATTGAGCTCTATCTCATAATATTCTGATTTATATCTAATATTTGAATTTGGCAGTTACTGAAGAATGTTTTTCAAAAACCAATCCTATGAATCTTCTCTTGTTATAATTTACTATTTAAATTTTCTCTGAGTAGCCCTTATTAATGGCCTTTTTAAAACATATTGTTGCAGTCATACATATTGTTATGATTAATTAAATAAATAATCAAATACTAGGTCATGAGATTTGAGAACTAGAAGAGGCATACGTGAGCTTTGATTCAGTGACTCTTTGTGAGTGCAGAGATAGAATGATGAACTGAAAACCTAAAGGTTTCTGAAATTCAATTCTATTATTTGATCAAACATCACATGACTTAAAAGCAATAAACCATTCAATTCTTTTTACTTTCTATCAATCACAAATTGAAATTATAATTGCATGTTCTTACAATTTAAAAAACTTTTTTTAAAAGACATCAATATTTAATAGACATAATAAATCTTAATTATATTTAGAATAACTTTCCATCAACATCTCCATATCTGTTAGATCAATTGAATTACAATTTGAAATACATTACATAATAAATTATTATCTATATTTTTTCCACATTAATCTTTCTTATATTAATATTTATGCTACAGTTTTCTTTTCTTTTTTTTTTTCGATTTTTTAAAATTTGGTCAGTAATATTTAATAAATTTTTGGAAATTTAGCAATTACTTTTTATATGTACTTGGTTTCAAATACTTACTAGGTTAAATGCTCCTACTCCCATGCGAACTCCACTTTCAAAGTGAGATTTCTGCCTGGAGTCAACCCAAGATCTTTGGATAAGCATTTGGAGGCATTCTCTTGGTTATAAATAGTTAAAAAAAAAAAAAAAAGACTTTTAATATATTACAATTATTAAATAATAATAATAATAATAAAATATATATATACATTTAGTTCAGGCACATATAATCTTATATTTTTTAGTTTTTTCTCGTTATCTTTTTGTTTTAAGTAAGCATAATACTGGTTGCTTTTGAATTGAGAATTTGATGCACAAATTTGCAATCACTCTCCACCCAATTTAAAATCACTTTCTCTTTTAACTATTTTCAAAATATCGCTACTTCTAAAAGTACAATGAATTAAATTTATTTATTTTTAAAAAAATATGTTTTATTAGTAGCTCTGGCTTTGCTTGACTTATTGCAATGGTAAGAATAATGAATTCAAGTGCTTAAATATCATTTAATCTTCAAACAATGAAACATTTGATTATTTATTTATCTTAGCAATTTTAGATTCATCCTCCTTAAGTTTTCTGGTATAATTTTTTTTTCTCATTAATATTACAGATTTTAACTGCCTTTAGACATCCAGCTTTAAAACTACATTTCAAGAAAATTATTTAATGAGTGTACTCATATTTGATCTTATTATTCTGAAGCATATATATAAACAAAAAATTCTGAAATATTCACCATACCAAGATAAAAAAAATAAATAAATAGCTATAACTAACTAATATATTACATATATGTCATCCTGAATAGCATTTAAAAGTTAAAATTAAAAAAAAAAAAAAAAATCTCATTAAACTCACATAACATTAATATCTCCATGAAAATGGCATTTTCCCATAATTTATGTATATTGTTATTTAATAAGTTGTCTGTCATACCATATTTATAAATCATGATTTTTTGATTTTTCTTTTTTTCAAATTATTTTACACAGAAAAACAAAACATTGTCAAAGCAAAAACTTACATTACAAATAATTGAATTTTCAGTAAATTCATATTTAAATCTATCCACAGAATATCACAATTTATTAGATAAAAGTTCATGTTCAGTAATTTTCTTTTTTTAATGCACGTTTTAATTCATCAGTAAAGCTGGACCCACATCAGCATACCACTTCATAAATAATATTATATTTGTTGATTTTATCAACAGCATTTTCCCCATTAACAATTAATCTACCAATATTTGGTTAACATTAAGGTAATTATAACGTAATCGGGCTTGGCCACTTGATGGCGTTGTTGGCAGTCAAAAACAATACAATGTACGGTTTACGGGGCCATGTGATTTTTAAATCGCTGTTTTTTTTTTGGTTATTAATTTATTGATTGCTATAACTTTTTTTTTCATGCCTTTTTAATTTTGTATTTAGTAAACGACAACATTTTTTTTTATTTTTAAATCGCTGTTTTTGGACAAATTATCATCATTCCTCCTTTTTAGTTATTAATTGATTGATTGCTAGAACTTTTTTTTGCGATGTCTATTTAGCGATGTCTTTCGCTTAATTATTGCTTTCTACATAACAAAACAACTGTGTAGGGTTAGGTTCGCCATCAAGTGGCCAAGCCCGATTAGGTTATAAGTACCAACATTAAAATGAGAAGAAACCAATGATGTTATCATCCTACATATTACTTATATATGGTAATGAAATCCATTTTGTCTTCCTCTATCTATGTGAAATTTATATTATGTAAATAAAATAGCTTTCTTATTATAACCTATATTCAATAATTCATTAGTATATATTTTGATATTGGATAATTTATCACTTAAAAATTTACATAAAAATATTTCAAATTTGCATGTCTGTTTATCTGCATAACAAAGTGGTTTCTTTCTTTTTTTTTTGTAATCTAAAGCTAAGTGTACTTTTAGTGAAGTTCATTACAAACATAACTCTGATTATGGTGAATTTTGCAGAAAGTGCACCAGCTTTAGGTTATACAGAAGAAAGAAACCACTTTATTAAACAGATGAATAAATGTATGCAAATTTGAATTACAAATACAAATGAAGAAAAAAAATCAGTATAAAATATTAGTTCTAAACAAAAATATTTTATATCCAGTTAACTGAGGATGTATAAATCCCCTAATGGACAAGGGTTTTACGAAAATTTTATAATTGATTACATTTTCTCCACAAAATTAAATCAAGATATTTTATGTACACTATCATACTGGATCATTTGTTACAGCACAACATCTTTTTAATAAATTAAATAATCCTCGATGACTTGAAATGGACTGCTATTTCTGAGGATATTATACATAAAACAAAATATCTTGATTTAACTTTATGGAAAATATATAATGTAATAAATTATAAAGTGTTCATAAAACCTTTGTCAATTAGAGAATTTGTACATCCCAAATCAAATGTTCCTCTTATGCATAAATTAGCTGGATTTAGAACATTTTTGTTTAGAAAATATTTTATGTAAATTTCAATGTGATAAATTATCGAATATCAAAATATATGGTAATGTATTATTGAATGTAGGATATAATAGGAAAATTTACATATAGATGAAAGGAAAAAAATAGTGAAGAGAAAACATGGATTTCATTACTGTATATAAATAATAGAGTGTGGAGGGTGACAACATCATCATTTCTTCTCATTTTAATGTTGCATTTAATGTTAAACCAAATATTGATAGATTAATTAATAATGGAAAAGATGAAGTTGATAAAATCAATAAATGTAATATTATTTATAAAATGATGTACCAATGTTGGTCTGGTTACATTGTTGAATTAAAATGTGCATTGAAAAAGAGAATTCAAAAACAAGAACTTTTATAAAATAAATTGTGATATTCTGTGGATAGATTTAAATGTGTATTTGATGAACATTCAATTGCTTGTAATAGAAGTTTTTGCTTTGATAATATTTTTATTTTACATGTAGAAAACAATATGAAGAAAAGAAAAATCAAAGATTCATATTTTATAAATATGACAGATAACTTGCTAAATTAACAATATAATTATAGTAACTTACATAAATTATAGAAAGTTGTCCATTTACATGGGAACATTTAATGTTGTGTGACTTAAATGATATATATATATATATTTAATTTTAACTGTTAAATGTTACTCAGAATGGAGTATATGCTGTAAGCTGGCTACAGCTATTTTTTATTTTTTTTATTTTGGTATATTAAACATTGCACAATTTATTCCAGAGTTTTTTGTTTAATATACATGTATATAAGAAAAAGAGAATTTAAGTGGTCCACTGCAAAGTTAACATTCCTTTAACCCTCTACTTCTGATAGAAAAACAGTGAAAAGAAATCTATTACCAGACCTTCCAGTTGGTAAGGAGTTTTAGTATTTTCCATTCCTATTATACTGTTTAGCTGGATTGCTAAAGGCCTACTAGCAGAAAGAAAAATTCTTGGCCTATTTTGGATTTTTTTTTTTAAAAAGTCTATTTTAACCTAGCATTTACAAAGCAATACATTATATATGAAAAAAAAATCTTCTGAACTATTATTTTCCATGATTCTAATCTTTTTGGATCTATTTAATTTTGATTATTCATCACAATCTTGAAAATCATATTTAAATTTATTTTTTAATTTTCAAATTTCTGATCCATATTCGTTAATTTAGCTTTTTTTATTATCTTAGGTATTGGTCTGAAAATCAATCATACGTCAGAACCATGCACTACAGTTAATGTAAACAATTTAAACAAATCAAGATTGATTTCTAAGTGATGATACTGAGAAATTATTATTCTCTGAGGATTATATACCTATACTATTTAGATGTGTAGCTTTTATTACTAAATAATTAAACAGTTCCTGAGAGAGCTATACTGTTCATAATACTTGAATTGCTGTTTTCATGTGTAATAACCCTACATGAAACCATGATGCTGAAAGTATCAAAAGCTAAAGCAAATAAAAATCTGAAAAAAACTTCCAAGCATCAACATGGTTTAACATGTGATATCATGTGATACTACAAACCAATATTAAATAGCTATCTAGATCGGCTACAAATAGACTACTTGAAAAAAAAAAAACCTACGCACTTTTAAAATGTTTCATCCAGTCCAGAATTAGATTTTAGGCATGGCAAGTGATATATTATTTGCTATGCCATAAAGTCTATCCAAATAGTTTATTTTGTATCATAGTTTATTTTTCCTATGGCATTGACAAATCCATATAATATTAATATCATCTATGTTCTTTATTACTTTTACAATGTTTTTTTTACAACCTAATATGACAGTTTCTTCAAAACTATAACAAACATAATACAAATACATGAATATAAATATACATGAATATATAATTTTACATTGTATATATATATGCATCTTATAATCATAAAATATAAATGTATAATATATAAAAGGTAATTAAATAATAATTAAAAGATGAATATATATAAAATGTAAAATTATATGTTCATGTATATTTATATTCATGTATTTGTATTCTGTTTGTTATAGTTCTGAAGAAGATTGCTAGAGCAATCGAAACTGTCATATTAGTAATAAAGAACATAGATGATATAAATACATATAATTTATCCATATTCTCATCATAAAACTTATTTATTCCATTTTACATTACAAACAAAGTGGAGTATGATAAGATAGTATTAAGCCATAAGTAATATAGCTGTGTAGCAATGGTTTCTTAAAACTATATTAGTTATTATATGTTAACATAGTTTAAAAGTTTTATTTATCATATACACTTTAAATATGTACATAAAGATATTTGAAAGAAAGACTATTTTAAAATATGTAAGTAAAAGCAATTTGACACTTGCAAATTAAATTATAGTGATGATTTACCATATTATAAAATAAAAATAATCCAATCTTTTATTGCTTATGAATTCATAAAAAGTTCAATCACTGGGAATGGATGAACTAGTGTCATGGCTTGATAAACTTTGAATTCTAGAATCCAAACTCTCCATACAGTAAAGGCACCCAGTGCAAAACTTAGTAATCAATGGATGCAAGGTTTGTGAATAAAATCCCTATCTAATGACTAATCATCCAATATCCTGACTTGTTTCTAGCTGGTAAACTTCATCAGGGAGGAGCCTTGGATTTGAGAGCACTGCATCTAGATCATAGGATCTAATGCAACCTTCAGCATCCACCTTTTATCTATTTAGTTAACTGTAAAACTATGAGTCCAAGATGAAAACACAATAATGTTTAATATTCACATAGATGAATCCAGTTCAATATCTATCTTTGATTTATTAAAAAACACAATTATGGTCATTCTAGGGGCAGGATTGCTAAAAAACCACTAAAACATCACATGATTACCATTTCCTATGTTTACTCAAGCTGTTAAAACAGTAGCAAACTCTCCATACAGTAGTGTCACCCAGTGCAAGTCTTAGTAATCAATAGATGCACAGTTACTCATTCAATATCCTCAGACTAGTTTCTAGCTAGTGACTTTCATCAGAGAGAAACCTTGGATGAATAGGCTTTAGATAGAAATTTTATGCACTAACCTTCTTGAATCCATTGATTACTAAAGCTTGCAGTGGATTATACTACTGTAGGGAGAATTTGCTACTGTTATAACAGCTTGTGTAAGTGTAGGGAATAGTGATCACATGATGAAATTCTAGAATCCATCATTCTTTCACTGGACTAAAACATACAGATTATTTCAACAGTACTAAGATAATTTTATATACGAACCTAATATATTAAAATCAGAGATTGCAAAAAAAACAAAAAACAAATTAAAAGCAGAATTATTTACCAACACAAAGGTAAATTCTTACAGATGAATCACATTAATATATAGCAACATATATATATATTCAGAAGTAACTAACTTTACATATGCTGGTCCCATAAACAAAACAAAAAAAAAAACCACATTACTTTTCAATATATATATATTTAAGATCTTCTATAGATGTTATCATGATCACTGTTCATTCAAAGCTGTTTTGTTAATGGATCTTTTGTTAAATGCATTATCAACTCATTTTTTAAATGTTCCTACATGATTAGTCTCGATAATATTATATAAAAAACATTTCAAAGATATTCTCTTGTGCTGCTTAGTTATACAATTTACTGCCCTATGTGATTTGGCATCATGATATGAGTGACAAACATAAAAGATAAAACTTTCTAAACTGATTTCCAATACTCAAAAGTTAACAAAAAAAATTCTCGGTTTCTGCTGTGTGCATTCTGTGTCACTTTGATATTTGAAGATTACATGATTTTCCAAGCAACTATTCATATGTTTATTTATAATACATGAATTCTGATGTAGTGATATTTTACAACTTTTCATAATTTTCAAACTTTTTAGATACATATTCAAATATCCTTAATTTCTAATTAGATATATACAACAATTTCTTTTTAATATTCATTTTAATAATATATATTTATTCTTTGAAGTTTAGTATATTGGTAAAGAGGCAGACTCTGGAATCCAAGATCAACAGATCATGACTCCTGTTTTTCATTTCCAATGCTTGAACTTCTTACAAACTCCCAAACAATAAACCATTTGATTATTATAATTTAATGTATTATTCTGTAAGACATTTCCAAAAACAGCAATAAAGGAAAAATATATACATATTTATTCCATTTTTTTATAATAATTAATAAATCATTTTACTATCTCTACATTTTTAAAACAAGTTAATAATCATTATTTAAATATTTCATTTGATAGATTAAACTTTTTAAAAAAATTATTTCATAAAAATACTAACTTGTACGACTGAAAGCATGCTCGTATTTTAAGACCTCCTTTGATGAAGTTGATTAAGTTTTCATCTTGGACAAATGTTAATAAAGCTCGCTCTAGCAGACATTCTGCATAACATAATTCAGCATGAATTTCTTCTAAAAATATATTTATTTATATTGTACAGACTTCTTCAAAATGAAGCATTCAATTAAAAATAAGCTCTTAACAAGCTCTATATATAACATTTGTAAATACAAGCTTATTAAATTAAGTCATGTGACATCTGATTTGATTTTTTTTGCCAATTAAAAATAAAAATTAAACTGCATTTCATATGTAAATAGGTCAAAATTAATTATATATAACCAAATAGCCATTACATCAGAAAAAAAAACAAACATGATCACCATATCTTATACTAGCACATAATTGTTTATAAACAAGGATGATGTGATGTGATGTATTGCGGCTTCTCCTTAAACAAAGTCAAAAATATCTCAGCAATTATGCCCAGATAAACCTGTTAGCCACTTTATTTTCCATTCCCAACTCTAAATTTTCCCATATTCTACAGTATGGAGAGTTTTGCCTTGTTTTAAAAAAAAATTGAAAAGAAAACATGTATTAATATAAAATCCATATAAAATATAACAGAAAATGCAGATATCAAATTTAAAACAGTGAGCCTTAAAAATAATGTAAATAGTATGTTATTAATACAGAAAGAATACCTATTGTGCAAACGCTTCTAATATTCAAACAAAATTTCAAAGTGATTTTTAATCTTTTACAAAGAATAAATTACTTTGTAAACACATTTACAAACAAAAATAAAAAAACAACATTCAGAACCATACCTATAAATTAGTAAATCTAATTGCAGTGAGTTGCCTATTTTTTTTAGTATTAGTAGAGGTTGGGTTTACAATGATCTATTTTTAAATCTGAAAATTTTTTGAAATCACAAACTTCAAATAAATATTTTACCTGCTCAATCAAAGCAATTCCCAATAAATAAAAATTTAACTTACATTATGCAACAATAGTAAGTCTATTAACAATATTATATATATAAATATTTTTATTTATTAAATAATTAACAAATTCTCATATATATATGTGTGTGTGTGTGTATCATCATTATTAGCAGTCATTGCTAAATGTGTGGCCATTCTAATTTCAGAAATATATATATAAAGTGACAAAAAAAAGTTAATTATAACTGAAATTGTTGAGCATTGGGAAATAAAAAATGTCCAAAAAACACTGAATTGCATTATTATAATTGGCAAGATAATCAATAGCATAAAAAATTCATGATGATCAGATTCTCTAGTAACCTTAAATGACTGAAGATTTTAAAGTAAAATAAAATTGGAAAGAATGAATGAAAAGTACAAAAAAGACATAGAAAAGACTGTATTAAAAACAATATCTGATTTTTACTAAACCAAAATCACAGAAACCTATAAGGCAGCAGGGGGGTCAGGCACTGCTTATTTGCAATTAACCCTTAAATATAAAGACTGTTCTATAATTCCCATATTTGGATCACTCTTATAGCTTAGATTCAGTTCTCAATTACATAATATATTGTACAATAAAAATAAGCAGTTTCCAGCTGTAAATTAAAAATAGTGAGTGACCTGGAATTAAGTTTTGAGGTTAGCAAAACTTGAGTAAATAATTTTTTTTTCCTTCTGCTATGTATTGGTACAGCGTTATAATATAATATCAGCAAGTAATAGAAAGTTAAATACTTTAAAGGTACATGTCTAAAGATAAGAAAAGAGATAAGCATTTCCAGTTTTACCCCCCCCTCCTCTGCGCGGAAAACTCACGAACCTCAGCGAAATAGCAGTTTGGAACGCGGACCCAAAGCAAGACAAGACTATTCCAGACTCCTGTGCATGAATGAGAAGAGTGGTATTTAAGGCCCAGTGAGAACAAGAAAATTTTCACGAGATAGTAGTATAACCAGAAGACGGCATGCCGGCTGAAATCAGAACTCGTGATCCAGTGAACTCCGCCACTGAAGGTGCCAAAGCGGAACTAGGGACTTATAGAGGCCATCCGGGCTTTATTATTATTTGTTGTAAGCCGCAAGGCCAGATTATGTAAGCATATTATTAATATATCAAACTTGTTGTAATCATAAGATGTATATTAAATTATTAGTAAGAATATATATGTAACCTAAATACGCTAATGTCAGTTGTTGTAAATATGTTAATATCGGTTTGTTGTAAACATTTATTATTATTAATTATCAGTAGTTGAAATTATTTAGTTCGTGTGATTATAAGTAGTGGGGGAGAATATTACACCTTCCAAATTTTTCACATCAAAATCAAAAAGAGTTAGACAGAAACTACAACAATCTATTCTCTCATCTAAAGTAGTTGCTATTGTGATCAATCAATAGATCAGAATGAAATATTTTCACATTAGTGTTCAAAGTTTAAGTAAATTTTATTGTAATTTTTAAATTTCATTTTATAGATAAATATTTTGATTTTATTCAATTTTTGAGATATCTTACTTTTATTAAAATTTATCTTGTGCAAACAATAGATTTCAGAAATGGATGACATCAAAAAAGTAGCTTGCTGCAGTCCCTCTGGAATTACTACCAATAAAATAGCTTCTCTCTCAATACAAGTCATTAAATTTTCAGAAAGATCAAGTATTTAAAATTATCACCTCTATCTTCTAATGATCCTAAACAAATTAGCAAAACTCCAACAAATAAGAATTGCAACTTGACTCTGCAATGAACAAGCTCCATTGCCATAGGTCATCATTCATTCTAAATAATCCTTCCTGAAAGATCACTTTCTTACTCTCTCCTCAAAATCTTATAACAATTCTTTTTCTGACTAAAAAGTATATGACTGTCTGTAACAAATGATTCATTCCAATACTATTGCAGAAAAACATAAAACAAAAAGAAACAATCTGGTCTACAGTATTTGTACAGTATAAATCAAATCTATGAATAATCAATGACTTTCTTTAAAATTATTTTTATAATAAAAATTACCCTCTTATCTGCATATGTTTCTATGCTTATTACATACAATATGATCAGATTTTATTGTGCATAATTATTTTTTGTGTTTCACTTGTGTACTTTCCATTGAATAAATAAAACTTTCTAAAATGATTTAGTTTTACAAATCTAATTACTTTTCTTAAGCATAAGTGAAAAATCAAATCAATCTTGTTACTGCATAATGGTAAAAATTTTAATAATAGTCTGATGCAGAGTAAAGATCTCCTAGCATCCTTTTATAGAGAATTAGTGAAGGCAAAAATACTCACCAGGCTAATCAAATACCACCTGATAAGAATTTGTGATTTTTTCTTATTTATTTTGCCTTTTAGCAAACAACTGCTACCCAAAAGCAAAAATATAAGATGGATTAGAACCAAAATTGTTCAAGTTCTATTCAGATTCAAACTCCACATTTTTGCATGGCATCTAAACATGCTAACCACTATACTTGAATTCCTGTTTATTGAAAAAGTTATTAGAAATAAATGCATTAAACGGAAGAAGCAGTACTTTAATATAATAACCAATATGCTAAGGAAAGATTTTATATTTGAAATGGAATAATGATAAATAATTAAGGTTCTTATAATTAATGTCTAATGTAAAATAATTGCTGAGATACTTGTTTTATCGGTATAATATTATTAATTAGTACAGAAAAATACATTGCTTTAAAATTACTGATAATGCAGAAGTGCTTATAATAACAGAAAAAAAATGGAGATGAAACTAAATACAACCAATCTATATAAATATACTTCAATTTTATTTAAAGAGAGCAAAAATACTAAGAATAACTTTACATGACTCTTAACATCCTTAATTATATGTTTCCAAGAGCAGTTATTTACAACAGTCAATATTCATTCATCACTCAAACATACAGTGGATGATTCTAGAATATGATGAATTTTTAAACTTCATTTTTAAAAAGTAAACATTATTTAGACTTAATATATAGTCTGTTGTAACGTTTAGATGCAACTAAAGTAAAACTTATTAGTGAAAATTTTTTTTTTTTTTTTAAAAATCTATTACATTCAAATTTTTAATGAACTAATATGATCAAGAAAATACTTTTACTCTGATCCTTTTAAGCTAAGATATAATGGAATTTTCTTTTTAAAAATTTTGTTTACTGTGCAATACAGAAGTAAATCATCTCTTCACTATAATAAGCCATTTAGTCAGCTTCAAAAATTCAAATGCACAAATGAACTAAAGTAAACCCAACAATATTGCATTTTAAATCTTTTGAAAAGAAGAATAGTAATAAATATTTAAATAATAATCATAGAGGTAATCGCAGTATCTAACTAAAGATAAAATTAAAACATGAATTAAAAATAATTTAATGTTACAGAAAGAAATTTAAAATAATAAGAATAATAATTTGCTTAATCTATCATGACCTAATTAGATTAAACTACTCACATTAATTTTTAAATTTTAATTATGATTTCAAAACTAGATTAAGAATTTTGTAACAGTTATGAATAGACAATGTATCACCTTCAAACTTTATATTCAAGGTCATAGATTTTCCTTTATACAAAATATTGTTGGAAACAAACAAAACAATAGTCATGGACATATTTAACTTAAGGCAAGATTTAGACATTGCTGATGCAGCTCTCAAATACTCTCAAGTTTTCTTAGACTTTCTGTCAGATGACTTTCAGGAAAAGCATGATAAAGCTCAATGTCATCCACAAATAATGAGAATTAAAAAATGAAGACAAATATAAAATATCAGATATATATTGCGACAGAATGGGTTTAACCCAGTCACAAATAGTATAACAGGTGACGGTCATTACACATATATGTAGATGGTATATATATATATATATTTAATTATTTATATGGTGGTGGCTATATAAATACACTGAACGAGGGGGGAGGTGCTCTGTCATTTTGAAATGGTATGTGCCTGTTAGAAACGTGTGTATAAATGGGTTTGATGGTTGAAGAGATAGAAATGAGTTTTTATTTCATGTTATAAAAACATAGAAAATTCCAGCAGAAATGAATTTTTGCTTTCTTTTGTTATTAAAAGAAAAGCAGAAGGTGATAAAAGCTTTCACACTTCAACTAAAAAATGGTTACGCGGCAATTGGAGAAACAGGAAGTGCAGATTGAGAGCACTTTCTAGAACAAATGGAGAGGACTATAAAAGGAACCCAGAATGCCCCTTGACTTGTCCCTGCAGCGGTTGAATCGTTAACACAACGGAATTGAGCATTCAATTTCAAAAATCAAAATCACAAGTTTACCTAATGGCAGCCCAAAAGGAAATATTGGGATAAGAGCTTAACGTATCAGGCTTGAACTACTAACTCTGCTACACTCAACAATAATAAGATGCCTCTATGGATTAAAACAACTACCAACATCAGAACCATAAAGCGGATCCTCACCAAACGAAGGCTGTATAATAAATCAAAGAATGGGAAAACTCGCGATGGATCATATATCTAGTTACTTATGATGATCGGAACTATTAGAAGTAAAAATATATTCTTTCACAAATTCCCCAGGGATGTGCAGGTAATAAAAGAACGTTTATCTATTGATTTACTAAGGAAAAAAATTATTAACCAATTCTTTAGGCTTGCGTTTGAGAATTCAACTAACAAACAAAATAAACTTCTTGTTAAGATTTTACTTGCGGACATTAATTATCACCATTAGATATTGAGGTCACATGGGAAACTCAGTAAAGTGACCTCTAATAGTAATAAAAAAACAAAGAGAAAAGTAGTGGAAGGGAAATCTTTTTCTATCAATCTTCACTATTTGATTTATTTTAATAATAAATATTTGAAAGAATATTGCGTGCGTGTGTGACAAATCAAAATGGCAGAGCTTTAAATATATTTATGTTAATGGGTTAAGGGTTAAATTATATTTATTTTTCTTATGTGATTAAAAAGAATAATAATTGTCATTGGGAATAGTGTTTAATAAATCTGATTTAATAATGAAACCGTAGGTAGTAATTTTTTGTGATATTTTTCTTTATGTGCATTTTTTGTATTTGAAACTCTTATTCTCATTCGTGTCTACTCTCGGCCGTGATGCCACACGACCTGAGTCTGAGCTAGCTGATGGTCAAAACCTCCCTCACATTTCTTAAGACAGTGGCTATTATTGGTAATATATACACTTCGCGTAATTCTTATTTGTTATAAGATTGGCGCTTGGAATCCTATGGATATCCATAAATATGCGTTGGGAATCTATTAGAGTTACTGAAAACGAATTTATAAGACGTTTTTATCAATTAGTGATTAAGTCAAAAATAGTTTTGGTTAAATATATATGTAAGCACATATGTTTACAGTTGAAAGTGTGTTAGATGAAACTTATTATTAGAGTGATGGGAGGTTTTGTTACAATATGTATAAAATGCAAGTGATATAACTCTGAAGGATATCTTGGGTAATCATTACTGCAAAGCTTTTTATTTAATACATACATCAAAACATTTATTAGTATAATATATGAAATCATAAGTATGGAGTGAGATATTGATATAATTAATATATGTATGCAAAGATTGCCATTGATATAAAATATATTAAGTTTTATTATTATTATCTCTTAGAGATTTGGTTTTTCATCGCCCCATATAATATTCCATTGATTTTACTTAAAGTTCAGGCTGTGGATTTTATACTTGAAAAAAAATATTAATACAGTCCAATATTAGATTTTGATTATCATGTTTCCTAGATAAATCAACAATGCATATAAACTTATGATTCCATCTAAGAAAAAGACATTTTCTATCACATCACATTTCTATAATAAGCATTATGACTATCATTATTAATAGTTATTTTTATTTAAGGTAGAAAAAAATATTTCTATTTATAAAATTATAATATACATATATAATATTAAAATACAAATATATTTGTCTATACTGAAGTTAATATAATAAGAAGGGATTTGAACTCAGACTTTCAAGCTTCCTACAGCTATCTGCTCCACCTTATACAACCGATACACATAATCACATACAAGTGAAAAAGATAAATGGTCTCCAATATATGTATTTTGTACTGAACCAGCACTCATCAGTATATAAGTGAGGTATCAAAGTAGTATATAAGTGAGGTGTCAAAGTAATTTAAAGTCAACATGGATATGGACAAACTAATGACTTCTGGTTCAAGACAAAATACATATATTGGAGATCATTTATCTTTTCCACATGTATATGGTCATGTCTGACAGTTATATAAAATGAAATGGATAGCTGTAGGAAGCTTGAAAAACAGTTCAAATTCTTCTAAATATATACATATTGTAACGATTGTGTTTCATGGCACACAATAACATAGTGTATGTGCATATATATATAAAGTTAAAAGGAAAAGAAATAAACAAAGACAAAAATTTTGTAGATATTTTCTATTTCCCTAAAATAAAATCACAATAAAGGGTTAAATAATTTTAGATTTAAAATAAAATTTTATTATAAATTAAACAGTTAAAAAGGTCTAAATAAATATTTTTATAGAATCCTGATTTTGAAATTACAAACAAGCATGTTTCCTGATAATTGTAAAAATCCATTATCTATTCTAGAAATCTTTTCTTTTAAGTAAAATCTTTGTAGATTATACTTTGATAAAATTTCAAAAATAGCTTTTAAATAAAAGTGATTTGAAAAGATTAAAAAGATAAAAATGGTTTTTAATTAATGTCTTTTTGTCATGCCACTCTCCTATAAAAAGGGAGATATAAAATATAAGAGTTGTTGGTTTTTCTTAGAGCTTAGAGAAGAGTAGTTGGTGTTTGGAGAGTTAGACAAATCTAATGGAAGGCAAAGAGCAAGTCCAGCAACTACTCCATAGTTCACTACCATAGAATTTGAATTCATATGGAAGAAAAAATGGGTCACCTTCCAGTATTCATAGCCTCAGGGTAGATGAAAATGGCTGGTTTGCCTGAAGTCTAAGTGAAACCGATTGAATGTGATTAGTTACCTGATTATATCTTCCTGATTATGACAATCCCAGACTGATCCCATCAAGAGAATCAATCAGTTGATGAAGAATTAGTTACATGTATGCTGCTTTATCTATATGCAAGGAACCACAGATAAATACATCGTATCATATTTATATAAAATATAAATATTTATATAAAATGACATTTTATATATTTTATATTTATATAAAATGAGATTTTTTTAAAAGTGATAGAACAATATTATTTTAAATTGTTTATTAAAGAAAAAAAACATTTAAAATCTATATTTTAAATTTAAAGACATTATAATTAAGAATGATCTGTGTTAGTGATATATATATATAGAGAGAGAAAATTATTTTAAATTATTTTTTGAAAAAAAAAAAGTAAAGCAAGTAAATAATTTTTGTTGAATGAAGAATTAATTCATGGACGATTGATACTTTTGGTTTTAGAAAAAGTAGATTCCAAAAAAGAAAACTTGCTAGAGTATTTTAAAGATGTTTATAATTAATCAACAATTATCAGTCAAAAATTGATTTTATTTTTTTAAAAGAAAAAAAAACAGTAATAAGTAAAGAGAGAATTTGATAACTGATTCATATTACTTTTTTATGCATACACACATATATGTGAATTTTACATACATTTTCCAAAGGGAATTAATTATGAAAGAGGTTAATAATTTTATTATTTTGATGAATTCAAATAGGTTAATAAATTATACTATGCATCTATGCACTGATATATATGTGTTTTATATAAACCTATATAGGTAAATTTTAATTATGTATTTTTAATTTATGGCAAGTCAAAAATGTTCAGAAATTATACTGCACATGTGTGCATATATATCAATGAATGTCAAGTAAACACATGTAAAATTTAATCATTTTTAAAATTTTATTAAATGACAATTGAAATATATTCATTGCATATTATACTGCACATCTGTGCACTGATATATATATACTTTATGTAAGCCATTTACAAGGTATTGTAAATCATAATGTGAAGCATTTTTATTTTGGTATATTAATCAAAATCAGAAGGCGTATATGTGTACAGCCATATTCTAAAGACATTAATATTATTTTTTTTAATATGTTGCATCATCTCTTGATCATAGTACAGTTATAGAGCTTATGTTCTCTGAGCTGGATTTGTACATAATGATCTGATATGTAAAAGAGGATGTAGATTAGCATATGAGCATCCAGTGATGATGATGATGAATAATCCTAGGTTGGCACTAAGAATATAATCTTTAAAGTCCATTCATTACATTTTATTCACTTTAGTCACTATTAGATATTAAATTTATAGTTGGCCAGTATATTAATATCCCAGCATTATTGTTTTTATAGTTATATATATTCTGATGGATTAGCACTTAAATTGATACATGCAAATTATATTTAAATAATTGCCCCCAGCTGGCAATGGCTAAATAGCTATAGACCCATTTCAAATCCAGTCACAAGATTGGCTGTTGATTTTTTTGATTGTTGATCATTGATGATAATGAATGAATATTACTTATACTTACTTATACTTATTGATAATGCTGGTGAATTTAGTTAATTATGCTTAGTTATTCTAGTGAGTTAACTGGACAGATCACAGACTATATCTCAGAATAATTCTTTTCTCTCAAGATCTCTCATGCTCCTATAGTATATAACATTAATTATGTATTTTACATTTGTATTATTTCATTATTTGAAATATTTGTTAACTTGGGATTGAAGATGTTGATTTGCCATCACCCACCTTAACCCTCATAAATTCCCATCTCATTAAAATATATATATGATCAATACAAATAAATTGTGATTTCACCTAAAAAAAAAGACATTTTATATCATATCACATTTCTACAATCATCATTATGATATTTCTATTTAAAAATAATATATATTATTCTCATAATAAAGTTATTTTCTTAATTTATTTATTGACTTACCTTCTGAATAAGAATCAAAATTAGGTTTTCTAACCATTTTAGAAAAAGAACCAGTAAAACTATTCTTTTTTCGATACCGATTACAAACTTCCACAGCCTTTTTAATTGTTTCTACAGCTATTTCAATATCATGCTTAAAAAAAATTAGTCAATTTTAACAATGTATGTGCATATATATCTATGAAATTTAAACATGCATAATGCTATACTGGAATCAAGTAGCAACCTAACATTTACTTTTATCCAATTACACTATCTAGATCAGGGTATATAACCTGTGGGCTCCAATCGAGTCACAGAATTTTTTAAGAAATTCTTTTAAATTTTGAATAATGATAAGCTATTGTTTTTTTTAAAAAATAATTTAATTTTTAAAAAAATTGTTTTTATAGTTATCTTTTTTTTAAAAAAAAAAAAGTATATGCATTTGTTTAAAAAATTTCATTTCAAATTGTATATACTTAATATTAAAATAAGAAATATAAATTTGCAGATTAAAAACTATTATCATTTTATTATGAATATCCTTACATAGTAGTACTTATAATTTAAACATGGTAAAAATAAATAATGGGTCACATCAAATTTTTGTCCAAGGAGGGGTTGCAAGTATTATTGATCTAGATTATAAAGTACAAAATATGAGCAGATGAAAATGTTTTTACTTTTTGAATGCTTGTAATTTGGATTATGCAATCTAAATAACACTGTTGAATAAATGTAAACATTAGATTGATGTGATATATATAATATCAAATGTTAAAATATGAATTAGTCAATATAATAAACTAAGAATACTAATTCATAATTAAATCGTTAACCAAAATCAAATTTTAAAAAAATCATATATATATAAATCACAAGAGAGGAAACAAATCTTTCGGACATGCACTATTGACATTAATTTGCTTGCACTCATCTGTCATTAAGTATTTTAGAAGCATAAATGAATCAACTAGCTATGCTTAGAGCATATTTTTATATAAACCAACACCTAATGACTGTTCTTAATTCAGGACTTGATTCTATTGTGAGCATGATAATTCAAATGAGAAATTATTTGCACAAATTTAATCCTATATATTGTAGGGAAGAGACAGTATCTCATTTTCAACTACAAACGATTTTGAATTATATTAATTTTGAAAATCTGTAATTAATGTGTTAGTGATCTACATATGTAATTCATGTGAAAGTAAACCAATCTTTCAGACAAGCGCTAGTGGTATTAATTTAGATCCACTCACCCATCAATGTTTTAAAAGCATAGGTAAAATAAACTAAAATAAACAATCTCTTATTTATCAAATAAATATGAAAATCTCAAACTATTAATGCCCAGATTATTTTTTGTATTACACTGCAAAATTTTTCACATTATTTTTTGTGTAGTGCATAAAAACATTGAAACTCTCATTATATTTCATGCTATAAATTTATAACAAAAAAAAAAAAAAATTGAACAGTTTAATGTAAATGAGTTCATAAGAAGTTTGAGCACTAGAAATATGGATATCGATTTCCAGATTGTCATTCTACCATTGCATCAAACTATACAGACTATTTTTAACATACATACACACACAATATATATATATATTATTTATACACACACATATATATATACTGAGAGCCTAATAATCTGTAAAAATAGTATTTATACTACACACACACAATATATATATATTGTTTATACACAATTGAGAGCCTAATAATCTGTAAAAATAGTATTTATACAGTGTATATGTTGAACTATTTACATTATCTAAATGAACTGTTAAATGATTTCTTTTTTTTTTTTTTAATTATTTTTCTAAAAACTTTCAACTGTTAATAGCACCATACAGGTTAGAATAGAGCACAATATTTCAAGTATTATTCTCTTCTCTTCTTCAGATGTTGTCTGTTTACATGCTGAAAAAAATTTCCAAGTTTCATCAGTTCAAACTCTAAGCCAGAATAACAATATGGGCAGACATACTAACAATTCTGTCATGAAATCTTTTTATATCTTATACATAAATATATATACCCAAATGCTTTAATTTACATATGTATGAAGAAGTCAGTATAAAATATAAATAATAATACCAAATAACTGTTTCTCCAATTTAACAAGTGGTAAGCACTTTGATTATTGAGTAAACTGAATATTTTATTTTTCATGAATTTATTGCTGATGAGTATTTGTATCGTAAGTACTTCATTTACTTTTTAATTTAAATTAACAAGATTAAAAAATTGAAATCAAATTGGAATTTTATATTTAAAAAATAAAGTAGTGTATAAATTATGTTTATTTAAATTTAATGACAACTTTAATTACAAAAAAAAAACCTTCACTGGTAAATTGATTAAATTTATATTTTTTTTTAAAAAAAAAAAAAGGGGGTGTGTGAATTTAATACCACACGTTAATTAGTACTTAGGAAACTTTCCAAAATTTGCAGCACTAATCTAAATGAAATCATTTTAATAATGTATAAAATTAAATACTGTACATGAAAATAAAAATATGTCAAAATAAAAGTGATTAAGCTTTATTTGAGGAATTATCATTAAATTAGAAGTTTTGATATAATTCATATTTCTTTATTTTTTTTTTTGCTTGAACTCGGTAAATATAATAGTTTAAAATTACAATTTTAAGAGAATATAATATTAAATTGTAAGATTTCTACAAATATAAAAAATATATAATCTTTAAAAATAGATTGACTAACTGTCATTTTGTTTGATGAGAGAATAAGCTGTTTTAATTATCTACTTCTCCTTACCTCATTCAATCAATTTTGAATGATATTAAAAAAAGAAGAGGAAAAAAACCATCTTTTCAATGAGAAGTAATTAAATTTGTATTACTTCTAAAATTTTAAGTCATCCCATATTTTTATTATGTAAATTTTATTTTAAATTCCACTAGTGAGAATAGGAAGTTTCAAATAATACATATAAAAACATTTAAATCACAATATTTTATATCTATAGTTAGAATATGATTATTAAAATATGCATTTTAATACATCAAAGCAATATTTTTTTAAAAAATAAAAAAAAAGGGAGGACAGACTAAAATATGATTGTTTCATAGATTCAAGCTTATTAATAAATAAAATGCAATCTTAAATATATATTTCTTAAATTTTCTAAAATAATTAGCTTATTTTTGTTTTTAATATCCAAAACAATCTAATTTAACTCAGAACATGCAAATTACTATAAAATAACTTTAGACAGATCCCTGCCGTCATTTATGAGAAATAGCATTTTGTTTTTTTACTGCTTTTGTCTTTTTTCCCTTGAATTACTATAAAAATTCTTATCAGAGGAATGATGTATGTATGTGCATAAATGTTATACTGAAGACAATTCCTTACTATCATCCAATCTTTTAGGAAGAAGAATAGACCCAGAGATAAACTTGAAATACATGGCTATAATTGATTGCATATCTTCAAAAAGAGAAAGTCTGACTAAAAGGAATTTTAAAGAGAAAACAAGTACAGCTACTTTTTGCTTTGGCCATGTTTTGACATTTAATTCACATTTGTGAAGCATGTGCTTCTTTAGAATGAATAAGTTTAATCATAAATTGTTGTCATTAAAGAAAACAGTATTTATTTATTATGATTGAGAGAAAATATATTGATAATCTAATAAAAAATTCAAAATGCTAACTAAAAGATTTCCTTTTTATAATAACTTAAAATACATTGGAACTATCAATATATGCATCAAAAACTTTTAATTCTTTCAATAAATAAAAAATACTGTGTTTTCTATTAAGACAATAATCGATAAAAAGACAAATAATTGAATGGATACTTGCTTGGAAAGCCATGACATTCAAAAACTCTAGTAGCAGACTAAGCATTTAACAGTTCAAGTTAATCTGACAATGCTTTTTTTTTTTCATTTATAATACTCAACTGATAATCAATTCTGGAACCTACAAATATGAGACAGCCATTCTACCACTGCATTAAATTGCATTTAATCATGAATAAAGAAAATATGAAATTAGGTTGCTAAACAATATTTCTCCTGCTGTCTCTTTTATTAATGTAATAGGTTACTGACTTTTCTTACATATTTATGTTATTTGTATCTTAAAATGCTGCTTTTAATTGACATCAGAAAAACTAATCAGTAATAACTCTGTGCCTATTTCAATAATATTAAGTCAATGTATACTGGAAATAATCATAATAGCTTCTCCCTCTAAAAAGCCTATAAAAGTTGAGAATAAATTAATGGTAAAATGACAATCTTGAGATCTGGTTTTTGAGATCAAAGCTCAATCTATCACTTCTAGTGCTATCCATGTCACACAATCTCTAGAACATTAAATATATGATTATTTTATTGATGTAATTGCCTTTAAGGACCAAATAATAATGGTGCAGTGTTCATGGAGAGACAATCTCAGCCGGGTAGGTGAAAATAAATAATACTAATAATAATGCTAAGGCATTAATTTAACAAGTACAATAAAATTATATTATTGACAATAATTTATACTATTTACTTTTAGGAATTGTTATGGGATATATTTAGTGTGTGAAAATATCTTATTTCACACACAGCTAATAATTATATAGTTTATTAATCTCAAATTGTTTGATTACTCGTCTAATTAAAATCTTTGTGAACTGTTTTCTATTTGAAATTTAATAGTAAGTAATTTACCAAAACTAAGTTCATTCAGCCTTATCTTTTTTCCCTTTTGAGCATGCATTGTTTTACTTTCGGCAACCATTTTCTCCTCTTGATTGTAACTGACTGTTTTTGAGTGCTGTCTATGCTAATTTACATAATTTATTTTAAAAGTCTTGCATTGGTGGTCGAGAGGTCAGCGCGACTGTCTTGCATTTGCAGGCAGTTGCCCGGGTTGCAGGTTCGCGTCCTGGCCAATGCTATGACACTTAAAAAAGTTATTTTTATAATATGTTTTTTTCTAGAGTATTCATTCTGGGAAAAAAATAACAGTACTGTCGGTGCAATGTACATGATTTAATGAAAAAATTTATTTACACACAATTTAAAATATTCATACAGTACCCCTCCCCTCATTGTAGAAAATAATCTCTATATCTGGCAGGCTTTCTCAGCTTTCTCTGACTTCATGGAGTAGACGTATTTCTATTTTCATCAAGATCAGTGTTTACATCAATTGATTTTTCATATCTAGGTAACTGTTCATCTTTACTTGAATCAACAACATCTTGATCCACTTTAACTTCATTGCCTGTATTTTACTCAATAGATAATACATCATTCTGCTCAATAGAGGCAAAATTTTCAAGTTCATTATTTGTCAAAAATACTGATTGAGGATTGACTGCTATAGGTCTTTTATTTATTATGATCGACATATCAGAGAATTGCTGATGTAAATGATTTATATGTCTTTTGGTACACAATTTACTTTCAAGTTTAATTAACTGTATGACTTCAGATACTTTGTCAATTATAGTGCCAAACATCCATTTCTTTTTTAATATGTTTCAAACCGACACAGTTTTATCAACTCTAAATTTCATGAAATTTGCATTGTATGTATCTTCACTAGAAGTACTTTTTTCTGATTTCTTTTTTACAGGTAAAAGTTTAGATAAATGAGTATGACATTTTCTACCAAATAGAAATTCTGTGTTTTATGGTTTGTCACCCTAGGGATAAAATGCTGGTAGAATATGATTTCTATCAGTATTTTTTCCATATTTGAAACTTTTAGTTTTCTCAAAGTAGATTTCAAATTTTGGACTGCCTTTTTCACAAGCCCTTTAGAGGTAGGGTGGTAGCCTGAAATAAAAACATGATGAATGTCTTTACTCTGTTGAGTAGCTTTCAAACTATGCAGAAGTAAACTCTGTTCCATTAATAGATATCAGGTTCTCAGGATATCCATGAATTGTAAACACTTCCTGTAGGACTTTTATGGTATATTTAGTACTCATAATTTTCATGAGCTTATACTCAGCCCATCTGCTGCATGAATCTATGATTATTAGTATTAAATGTCCATTCAAATGTCCAGCATAATCTATATGGATATGCTCTTATGGTTTTTTTGGCCTCTAGCCATGGTAAACCAGCCTATATTGGCAATCATGGCAGATTTTTACCCTTTTTTTAATTTTACTATTTATTTTAGGCCATCACAAATATGAAGGTGTGAGTTACTTCATTCACACAATTCCTGGATGTCCTTTATGCAACAACTTTAGCACTTGTTTCCATCCTTCCAACTGGTATGAATGCTCAATCAATCATCAAGATACAGCCATTACAGATTGACAAACTCTGATGAGCATTCCAAATCACCATAGCAATGAAATTTGGTTGACTTTTTGGCTATCCTTATCAAATCCAATTCTTTATCTTACTACAGCTTTATTTCCCTTAGCGATGGCAATTGGTTCTCCAAAACTCATCGTTAAGCAAGAATATTGTATACCAAATACATATTTATAATGGGGGTCTATGGGAAAAAAATTGGTCAATTCCTAAAACTAAAAAATTACACTAACTTAGGAATAAAGTACATATTAAAAAAAAATTCACTAACACTTATTTTAAATGCAATCTGTTTTTCTTTTTAAACTTTTTTCTAATTCAACATTTGCATTTTAAAATATTGTTTTTCTTTTGATGTGAAACCACTAGAGTATAAACAAGATTTTAACAAAATCAATAACTATTTTTACATAATTACCAGGTGTTCCAAAAATAATCCTGAAAGTTTGTGATGATGGTATTTTAGTTGTACTGTAGTATTTATATATTGGACTATTTCATCATCTAATATAAGTGTTGAATGTCTTTGGAAAAATTAAACTTTATTATATTTAAATAAAGTTTAATTTTTCTAAAGACATTCAACCCTTATATGTACAGTATATAGTATTATAGATTCATTAATTATATATATTTTAAGTTCATACGTTCTAAATTTATAATAAATTATAATACAATAAACATACAATCACTTTTTTCTTTAAAATATATATGTTCTCCAATAACATCAACAAATTAAAAAAAATTCTTCTTCTTTTTCTTTTCAAAAACTTTATTTTTTTATATTAATATTGAACATATATATAGATTTATAGAAGGATTTTTTAATTTGTTGATGTTCTAAATTTAAAAAAAAAATTTCCCGATCGTTATAGTGAATAATCGATTGTAAATCGAAGTAGTGAGTTCAAATTGATGATGATCGCTATTGTGAAATATCGCTAAGTAGCCAATTGCTAAGTGAGGTTTAGGTGTATATCCAGGATCTCTTTATGTCCATTCAGTAATTTTGGAACTATTTGGATTCTCTATAATTAATGCGTCTAACATTTTTACTTCTATAAACTTCTGCTGAACTCTGTCTTTCATAGGTAATCATGATAATGAATCCACATGTAATCTCTTTTCCCAGCTTGTAAACTAATTCATTGTCATAGGCAACTAATATATTAATCCACCTTAAAAATCTCTAGCTTGCATATTCAGGCATTTTTAAAATCTTTTCCAAAAACTCCACATAAAGAGCAATGATCTGTACACATTGTAAAACTATGTCCATATATGAATTGATAGAATTTCTTTATTGCAAATACTACAGCCAGGGATGTCCTATCTAATTGACTATAATTTTTTCCAGCTGATGATAATGTTCAGAAGGCATAAGCAATCGGAAGTTCACCTTCATCATACTGATGTGAGATGACAGTTCCAACTCCAAAATCTGAAGCACCTGTAGTAATTGTCACTTCCAGATCACTCCTATAATGCATTAAGAGTTTTTTGATGTTAATAAGACATTATCTTTCTGGAATGCAATTGTGTGATTTTTCATTCCATTTCCAGCATTTTCCCTTATGTAATAATTCATACAATAATGTTAATACATGTGATTTAGCCTATAAAGAACTTTTGTTAAGTCCCAGAAAAGCTTGTAAATCTTTTACATTCTTAGGAGTGGCAGCTTCTTTTACAGCTCTCACTTTCTCAGAGTTGGGGTACTTTCCACCCTCATTTATCACATATCCCAAAAAATTGATTTCTGAAGTTGCCCAAATGCACTTGCCTGCATTTAATCTAGTTCCCACTGTATTTGGCCTTGAGCATACTTTCATTACTTGATTTTCCAGATCATCCGATTGGGCAGTAATAAGTATATCATCTAAGTAGTGAACAACTCCACCTATGTTTTGCAATAACATGTATGTCTGCTTGAAAGATGTTTAGGGCCACTGTTATCCCAAAAGGCAATTTATTGCATTTATACAGACAGACGTGGGTACATAAGTTAACAATTCTCCAGTATTTGCTGTGACAGTATCTGGTGAAATACAGATTTTAAATCTATCTCTGCAAAAAATGAGTTTTTCTGTAAAGATGCTAACACTTCTGTACCCTTGGCATGGGATAAGCACCCTTATTTATATATTTATTTACTCAATTATCTCTACAGAGATGAAGAATCCCATCTGGTTTAACAATCATAACCACAGGAGTAGTCCATGATGAGTCTTCTAAAAGTGATAGCACACCTTTTTTTTTAACCATATTTCCTATTGTCTCTTCAGCCTTTGACTTCAGAGTTTAGAGAACTTTACGTGGTTTACACATTGTAGGTTGCACACCTTTAGCTAATTCCATGTCTACTAGTCTCATATTCTTAATTCAGCTATTTTCTGTTTAAACAGCTGAGAAAATTTTGTTCTAATTTGTGCTTCTATTTTAACCATTTCAATTTTAAGACAGATTCCTAATGGATGGAATCAATTTCAACCAAACAGCAGACTAATGTCTTTCTTTACAATAAACAGTGGTCAAACTTTTAATTTTTGATTTACTTTCACTGGAACAGAAACTTTTCTACATATTTGTATTCTTGTTTCCATTTACATCTGTGGTCACTACATTTGTCTTATCCAATTTCACTCTCTGCTTGGATTTAACAATTTTATTCCAATCTTTCAGAGATAGAATTGATAATCCAGCATTGCTGTCAACTTCCATATTGACTTTTATTTCACAATGGTTACATCCAAAATAATTCAGCCATTGTTTGGGTCATTTGATGACTTTATCTCTAACTTTCTACAAGCTCCACCTCCTTCTAATTTAAAGCCCAGGTGTGACTTATCTTTTTCATTTTTTCTGAAAATGTGAACTAAGTGTCCTTTAATGCCACAAATATGGCATTTTTCTGATTTGAATGTGCATATCTTTTTTGTGTGCCCTACAATTCGACAGCAATAGCACATTAATTCATTTCTTATAAAAAATTTTAAGTGATTTATCCATCTTAGTTCTGTATACACTTATGGGTTTTTTTTAGTTCATTTGTTACTGTTTGATATTTGGATACATTATCTGTTGTTAGTTCATGTGCTATATATTTTGTGATTAGCCATTCAGTATGTTATATCCACTTCACTTAGGAGAGTTGTCCTAATATTGTGGTTTAACATCCCATATAGAAGTTGATCAAGGAGTATGTCCTTTAAATCCATCGTAGAATTCACAATATCTGTCCAATGTACACAATACTAAATTATAATTTTGGTAACTTGAGATAGTTGTTTTCTCATTCGAAAACAGATATCAGCTATCCTCTTCATTACCTCTGGCTGAAAATATGTAGTGATTTTCTATTAATTCACAGTGTGGTCTTCTGTAGTCTTGTGATCACATAACTGCTTAGCAATTTGTAGAACATCACTACTGGCAAAAAACAACAATGTTGAAACTTTAAGCTTATCAACTTCAATTTTACTAATCCTCATATAATGATCTGTGTGTTACACATATATATTCAATACTGAGAGATTACAGAAGTCAAATGCACGCAAGTTATGAGTGGGAACTGCCATTTTTTCTTTTCGCTTTTTCTACAAAAACATACAATTCTTCTTCTTTACTTTAATATTCTATGCAAGTTCTTTTTAAAAACTGTCATCTGTGCTATTTGCCATGTCCACAGAGAGTCAATCTCACAGTATAAATGGAAATGAATAATACACACAAAACTTGAATATATTATATCAGCAAGATTATTTCTCTTTCCTAAGCCATTACTTGTCAAGAACTCTGATGATGACTGCAGGACAGCCGAAACTGTTAGTTTGATATAAATAAAAGTATTGATAAAGTGTTTAAGAAAGGTGTAAATAGTATGATATGTTAAGTAGAAATCAATACATAGGAAAAAAAAAGTGGAAAAATATAACAAGTACAATAAAATTATATTTACTGACAATAATTTATCCCCTTTACTTTTGGAAATTATTATGCAATATATTTAGTGTAAGAAAAGATTTTATTTCACACATAGTTATTTAATTACACAGTTCAATAAGCTCCAAATGATTTATTTATTTGTCTAATTCAAGTCTATGTGAATTTCTTTCCATTTGAACTTTAATATTAAGTACTTTACTAAAACTAACCTCATTCAGCATTATCTTTTCTCCCTTTCAAGAATGCATTGTTTTACTTTTGGCAGCCATTTCCTCCTCTTTGACTACGACTGACTGCTTTTGACTGTTGTGCATTAAGAATTGCAGACTCTCTTTATTAGTTACACTAATTTGCATAATTTATTTTAAAAGTGCTTTTTATAAAATATTTTGTCTTGATTCTGGGGGTAAAAATAGTACTGTCAGGTGCAATGTACTTGATGACTTAATTAAAATTTTATTTACACATAATTTAAAACATTAGTACCATCAATACAAATGGCTAACATTGTAAAACTAAGTATGTTTTTTTAAACATAATATTGTATTTAAGAATATGAAAATAAGAAAATTAGCAAATGGATATCCTTGTTTAATTCAGAAAATTTAATTTCCAATATCTACACATCTAATTCTTACTTTGTAAAAATCTGTTAAAGTTTGTGATATTAAAATACTAGAATAAACTGTGTTAATGGATTATTAGAATTACACTTAATGATGATCAAATGTTATCACTTAATAGTAATATTATACTATCTATACTGCCTTTAAGGAGAGAATTTAACACACATTTCAATAAATAAATAAGCTTTGCTCTAAATTTTAATAAAATTAATCATTTTAAATAATTCTAAAATAAAATAATTATGATGCTTGCAAGCATCATAACATTTACTCATAACAGCAATAGTGAAGCACCATATTGCACTATTGGTATACCAGATAAACATCTATCATAAATACATACTATATAAAATAATGCATTGACTTTTATAGTTTACATTTAATTTATTGACAACAGTAAGCCACTTTACACCACTATATTCATAAACCATTCATGTAAGAATGAAAACCAATAACCAAAATCTAGTTTGGAGATCTATTTGACACTTCCACCTAGTACTATTACTTATGACTGTGTGGATAATAAGTAGATTAATATGAAATGGATTACTACTATTAAAGATGTAGATTTATCATGTTGATTGCTAACTTTCATTAAAAGTGAGTTACAATACATTTATATTTTTCAGATTAAATATTATCATAAAGAAAAAAATATGCATAGACAAAAATACTGGCTTTTAATAATCAGAGATTTTTTTTTTGTCAAAAAAATATTTAAAAAAAAAAAATTTTTAGAAGAACTACTGTATTCAATTTGAATAAAATAATTATTTGAGTAAATTAACTGAAAAATTTTAATGCACTTTAAAAATTAAAATAATTGTAAATTACTAAATATAGAACTAATTTTACTTTTAAAAAATTAAATTAAATTTAAATACTTACTGAATCAAATGTCATAACAGCCTGCAGATACATAATTGTTCCATATCCTACAGCATGGTACATACTCTGATGGGCCCTGTAAAAAAAAAAAAATACTACTGCAAACTACAAGTAAGGAAAAGAGTGAAGAAATATACATATATGATAGCTTCTTTATCAAAAAGTAATGCATATATTTAAATTAATAATAAATAATAGTGTCAACTATTATATTAATTATAAATATGCTTTTTCAAAGCTGAAGTTTTATCAGCCATCATCATTTATTTTTCTAAGGCATAATACTATTGCATGCTTTAAAAGTTTACTCCCTTGATTTGAACCCATACTAACATTACAAAGAAAATGGTAACTGGTAGCACTGCTAATAAATTATTTATAAGACTTAATAAATCAATGTTTTATCAAATATTTCACAACTCAGGGAAGCTCAAAAATAAATGTCCCTTCATAATAAATATTATTAGTATTTAATATAAAACATGTGTTAAAATTTGCGGTATGTTTATTTAAAAATAAAATAAATATATTTATATTAAGAAAATGCTAAACAATTTGCCTCATATTTTTTTTATCATGGGGAGAAAAAAACATATTTATAATTTTAAAATGCTTATTAAACTTCCTGCTTTATTTAAACAAAATACAATAAATATACTTTATAAATTTTGAAGTGAAATGCTTTACTGACTGATATATATGCATTACAATTTTTCTTTTTTATCAAATGGAAATTAGTTTCAGAAGTCAGATTCTCGTTTATTCCTCACCCTGATTAGATTTACCTTTCAAGTTTGTATGAAGACTCTCAGTTAATACTATTCTAAATACTCTTCTAACTAATATTAAATAAAACTTGAAGAACAAGTAACAAAAGAACACATAGCATGAATTAATACAAATATATAAAAGTTTATGACTGAATTATTCTTAATTCTTTTTCTAACTGCACAAATTATAAATAATATTAACAAAAATTTCAATTATATCACAGTCTCTCTATGTTATAACTAAAAGATACAACCTCTAAAATTAATATCCATTCTCCTGAAAAATAAATAAATAATAATAATAATAGTGATGATGATGATAATATAATAAAAGCCTCCTTAATAAATTTCAAAATCAATAAAAAAAATATAATGGAATGGTTTTATTGTTTGGGAGTTCATAAGAAGTTAAACTGCTGGAGGTGAGAAAGCTAGGCCACAATCCATGGGCTTTGAGCTCCAGAGTCTGCCCCTTTAACAAGCATGAAAATATAATCTTTTTATTACTTTTATCTTAACACAGCTAGGTAAGTACTAATAAAAATAATTTATTAACTAATTCCTTTTTAATTTCACACTTTACCAATCTCCAAATGTACATATTATAAAACCTGCTAAATACTTTTAATGATCATCTGTCTGCAAATACATAAAGTCTATCTTATGAACTAAATAAATAAATGTATTTTTGTTATCATTATCAATCCAGGCAAAGATTAGATTAATTTATTTAAATGAAATCCCTATTTTTAGCATATTCCATTTAATTATTTCTCTAAAAATGGGAAATTTTTTTTATAACTAATTAACTTTTCACCATCTTTTAGTTTAACTCCATGGCTCCAGTGAGGTCAGTTCTTTTCATAAAATCACTGTTCTTATCACTTTTTGACTTTGTCCCCAACTTTTTCTCATATTGCTATTCTTTTTTTTTTTTCAAAGGCAATTTTTTAAACTTTCTTTTAATAATCTTACAAATAAATCTTACAATTTCAGAGATCAATTGAAGTTTAAATTTTATCCACAGAATTTCTTTTTATAATAACTTATTAATTAAATATATATATATTTTAAATAATCCTAATCATTATAATTAATATTAATTCCACATTACTATATTAAGATAACATACATATACACCATAATAATTCATGTATTTATGGTTTTAACTTCAATTACAATGTTAAAATATTGCAAATTGAAAAAAATAACAACAAAAATAAAAAAAAGCTATGCTAATATACAAATACAAACATGATTTAATTAACAAGCAGGTAGCAAACATTAAGATAATGGAATTGTGGGAAGGTTAACTTTTCAAAGTGTTAGTTGACAAAGACCACAAGGATAGTCGAAAGCGCTCCTAAGTGGATAAAATATATCTGATTACTATATAAATATTCAATTATATAATTACATATATACTATACTATATATAAACATAACAAGCATTTTGGATTTGGGGTAGTTTTGATTATATATGCATACATTTTACAAATAGTAGGTAGGAATGGTTTGAATTATAGTATCTGAATTGTACATAAAATAATACCTTAAAAGTTGTACTTCATGTATGATATTTCAGTGAAATATTCATTAAATTGTTGTTATACATATAATTTTTAATAATATTTTGTTCTAACATTTTTCTGATTTCTCTTTGAAAAATGATAAGAGTTCACAATATTTACAAAATTAATTTGGAGTGAGATCAGAGTCAAGAATATTAAAAAAAAAAATCTCTTGCCCCATTCCCAACTCCTGGTCTCTTATCAGATTTTTAAAAAAAATCTAATTAAAGTTAATTAAAGTTTTAATGAGAGACTGATTCAATTTATATATTTTATAAGATTGTTAGATTTTTTTATATAATAACTAAAAAAATTTTAAATAAATATTATATTAAATAAAACTTTCCCTATTTTGTAAGGCACTTTCTTTATAATCTGTCTCATTATTTTGTTTCTAAATTTTGACATAATTATAGATTATATACATATTGAATCAGGAATTCATTTCAAATCTAAACAAGAACTTATGTCTGTTACCAAAAATAGCAATAATAAAATACTTACCATGGCTGCATTTTAGCCCGAGCTTCAGAAAATTTATTATTCAGAAAAAGATTTAGTGCCTCTGATGTTTCTTTAATTGCTGTGTCCAGATCCATGATAATGATGGGTGGAGGGCTGAAGATGTAACTGAGCTTGGGAGGAGGACTTGGGCTGATAATATATATATATATATATTCATTTTAACATATATATATACATATTGCATATATATATGCACATATTTTAGAAAGTCTGATACTACTATAAAAAACATACTTTAAATATAAGAATGATATATAATTGTGTGTTTATATTTACACATAACAGATATAATAGATAAATATAAAAATCTTTATATAACCTCCTACAGCAGAGCAAACATTTTTCTAATTCTCTTCTGAAAGAAATATTGAAAAAGAAAATACATGCCATGATAATCAACTGTTGAATTGTACAGATTTTTGTATTTTTCCTTTCTTGTTTTATTCTCTAATTGAATGGTCAACAGAATTCACTAGGAGCTAACTATTTTAAAATGTTGTAAAATAGCTTGAAAATGCTTAGTGAGCTGAAATTTTTCAAATTTCATCCAGATTTAAACTTATGTCATGGGCATGGCAGAAAGATATGCTAATCACTAAGTTATGTCCTTAATTTACATATACATGCATATTATTAAAAACTGTATTATGTTAATAATAACATTAAACATTTTTACAAATGATCCCAAGTCCATGATAAATTAACAAAATATTATTCATAATAAAATTAATAAGCCCTAAGTCTTTAAATTAGTTATATTTATATATATGAACTTGATTTCATCCAGTTATGGATTTATTAAAAATCATATGGAGCTCAGTAGAATTTAAAATAGCTAAAACATCTTATTAAATACTTAAGAACTAAATATATAATTAAGGAGCTTAAAATTATACCAAAGTTAACTTATTAATGATGATTAAACATGTTTCTTCTATTTAGTAAATACTAAATAAATATATTAATTTCAAAATAAATAAATCTACATAAAGATAATACATTTTATAAATTAATAAATTTGCACATGCAAATTGTAGATTTAAGAATTGTTTTAAGTCATCCTTTACATATTGATATAAAAAGTTATTAAAATTTTTATTAAACATAGAAAAAATCTAAATTTAGTTCTCAACTAATAATTAGGATAATGATCATCAAATCATCTGTTCCTGTTTTATAAAGGACACATTGAAAAACTTTAAAAGAAATATGATTTATATTTCCCCGAGTATAATTAATTTATAATTATCTATATAAAGGTTACTTTATGTAGTTTTATTTATAATCAAAATAGACCAAATAGATTCTTGGAGTGCCACTTCCTTTCTGGAGAAATATATGATGAAGTACTACTTTCCTATTATAATATCACATGACCACCACTTCTATAGTGAATTTTGCCTGTTTTAATATTATAATATCCTAATTCGTTGTCCATTAACAACTAGCATATTCCACAGCCTAAAATAAAGCACACCTAGGAACATAAATAATCTTTAATAAATGAATCAGACGGACATTAAATTTAGTTTAAAATCACAGAAAAAAATTAATTTCTTAACTCAATAATTATGAGGAGCAATGCACTTACATGGCTATTTGTTTGGAACTGAAAGTTTCTTCCATTTTAAATAGCTTTTCTGTTCAACTTTTAATGCTATCTTTTCGGTATTCATACAAATTTTATGCTAAAAAATCAAATTAATTTAATTTTGATATATTGATTTTTTTTTAAATCTGAAGAAGTCAGTATTTTCCAATGCTCAATAAATATCAAAGTGTATTTGTTCCAGCCTAGTCCTGCGTTAACATGTTTGCTGGTTTTGATTCTTTGTTCTCCAGTTTGTGAAGTTACTTCAATAAAGTTTTGAATAACAAAAAACACTTTTTTTTTCTGCATAGTTAGTTAACTGTTTCTGATTATTTTTACACAATAATTATATAATAATTATTTAAAATCAAATTAATACACATATATGCTTTAATTTTATTTGTATATGTTTTATTTTTAAAAATAGAAGTTAATAAATTTGACTGTAATGTTAAACAAAGTCACGGAGGATACAATGACCATGCTTTGTAAAAGAGATCTCTGACAGCTTGCCAATACCATGGTAGGATCTTTTGAAATATTCTAAAAATTACAAATGGAATTTCAATATTTTATAGATTTATCAAGGCTTCACAATTATTCATTCCTGTTTTAAAAATAAACTTTAATCAACAAAGATTTCATTAATTTTTCTGGAGTTGCATACTTAATTAATTTTCTTTGCACAATACAGTGATGAAAAAGTGCTTTGTTCTCATTGCATACTCATTTTTTCAATATTTATAAACATCAAATATGATTTTTTTGAATATTTTTCACTTGTAAATTTAAATTTCTAAGAAATTAAGTCCAATTTATTGAGTTTTAGTATAGAAAAATGGTTTTATACTAAAATCAAAGAATAAACATTGTTAAAAGCTGTCACCAGGAATAACAATAGAACTGTCAACCTGTTAGACAATTAAAATAGTTTGATTAATTAAAAAAAAAAATTCATGGTTATAGGCACATAGATATAATAAATCTCAGAACTGATATGTCAAAAAATATATATTATACTAGAGTGTTCTTTTCAAATTAAAAAAAAAATACCAAACAACAACTGATTAATAAAGATTCAAATATCTAGTCTTCATTAAATTGCCATATATCTTGTGACATGTGCAAATAACTTTATCATGTATATATATATTTACAATAAATCAAATCAATATATATGATAACCTACTAATCAATAATATAAAAAAATATTTTACAAATATAAAAAAAAAAAGTTAGGCTAATATATAACCAAAACAAAACAAAAAATCGGTACTTGAGTATTAATTAAGCTATGATGTACTACACAGGCCGCCGGTAGATAAGATCAACGATCAACCAAAACAATGTCATGGCAACTGAAACATTGGCATGCCTAATCGATAGAAGTGATTAAGGTTTTTTTGAATTCATTACAATAAATATTTCTTCACTTCAAAAAGCTCTAGGGAAACTTTTGAATAGAAATAAACTTTTAACAAGATATCAGATCACACTAAACTTCATATCATCACCTTTAGGCTGTTAGATATAATTGATTCCATGGCATTTTCATTGTGGAGAAATTATATTTCGGAAAAGTGGATAGAACACTGTGTCCGCAATTAACAAATGCTGTTGAAAGTCCATTGTGAATAGAATAAAAATAGGATTAAAAAGTACTCTCTAGAATTAGGACTTCTTAACATGGTAGTTATTACTGAGCTGCATAACCTGTCATACTTATTTCTTTTTCTTTAACTTTAGTTTTGTACTGCATTGTGATGAAAATGAATGAATGTGAATCAATCTGCTAACACTTCTATGAAGGAATCTGAATCAATATACCTCTGAAAAAAGGACTGAAAGAATTATCTTAATCAACTGTGATTGAAAGTGGCTAAATGCATGAAAATCTTTTTAGATCAGTGAAGAATTTTTTAATTGTAAGTCTTAATTCCTCATATATCCTCTTTCCAGTGTCTGATAAAACATTGTCTTAGCCCACAATCCCATGCTCTTGTTTATTGAAACATTTTCTTTAATGCTAATTACCAATTGTTTTTCTGCTTTCCTTAAGCGCCCATTTGAAAACAAATTATGAGAATTTCCTAATTACATAATATTAATTAAGAACATTTATGTATTTTATTTACAATTATCATGCATTTTTCCTCTTTACTTAACTATATATAAATTAATTTTTTCAAACTATCTTTTCCAATTTCATTAAAAAAAACAAAAAAAAACTTTTTACATTTGCTTATACATTCTTGAATTTTATGATTTTTCATTTCATTTTTTCAAATTTGGATTTACCTTTTCCTACTCTATTAAAAATTATAAAAATTTTCATATAGCATGTCCACAAATTAAAAATTACACCAATACAGAATCCCCTTGGTAAAGTTGCATTCTGATAAAGAAAATGTACATATATGGTAATTAAAAATAAATATATATCTTCATGCAATCAGACCATCTGTACTATATCTATCCACTTATCCAATCCATTTTTCCTTACATTTTCAATATATATTAAAATATTATATGTTAAACATTTTTAGTTGCATTCATTATTTATTATTTCATTTTTGAGGAAAAAAGATTTATTAATGCTAATAAAAAATATTAATAAAATATAGTGAAGCTGGAAATATAGTACATATTTCTGCTTCACCTAGTAACCCAATCCTTATTGACTGACACCCATCTCATATTAGATGGTAGTATATTTATAATTATTATAATCTTTTGATCAATTTGTATTTTATGATTAACTAACCTTTTATAATAGTTTATTTATTTATAATATTTGTAAAAATGTATATTGTGTTTATTTTATTAAATTTAATTGAATCCTAGATATCTATAAAATGTTACAAATATTTCAAATTCTTTATTAAAGTTCATTTTCTTCAATAAATCAGTTGTTAACATTTTATATTTATCTTTTAATCAATGTGCATTTGAGAATCAATTATTTAAACAATGTAAGATTTGTATGAAATGTTTTGTAAATTTCTACTTAGGTTTATGGCAAATATCAGTTTGAAAGTCATTGTACCAAATTCCTAAAATTTTTCTGAATAAAAGTTACATTTTTGTTAATCTAAACCTTAATTAAATAGGCTTGTTAATACAATGACTGATAAACTTAATATGCTTGTTGTTTTTTAATTAGCAAATCAACCCTTGGGGCATGTTCATGCAGAATTATAATTTCCCTCCAAAATAGGCACTAAACTCACAGAACTGCTTAGAGCAATTACAATTGGTGGAGGTCAGTGTAGATTTAATCCTTTAGATAAAGCCAGATCACATAAATAGTGGATCTTTGATAAGAGGGGGGATGGTTGAGTTTACTGAAGAGAAGTGATTAATCTATATACAAGATATCGTGCCTAAAAGAATGGCTGGCTAAAAGATCGACCGTGCTTCCCGGAGCTCTGTCTCACCAGCTCATCAATGCCATCCAGTGCTGTCAACATCTAGCCGGAGCCTGTCTGTGTCAAGTAAACCTGCTAATACTCTGACTGTAACTGCCTCTATCAAGCCGTGAAACATCTTCCAATAGGTATATTATTATAATCTCCAATTTGCTGCAAGCCACTGATTTTATTTCACTTGTTTAAATCAATATTAATTTATATATTTTATATATCTGTGTAATGTTTATACGGCTTGGTTTAAAATGCGTCTTTTAATTTTATTCAATTTAAAATATCAATTCTTATAAAATTTTACATTATTTTGATGCGGCAAATTAAATTAATTTTTATCGGTTTGTTTAGATTATTTGACTTACTGAAATGGCCAACTACAAAATTCAATGAGCTATTAACTTTAAATCCTCCCCCTGTTATTTTTTTTAATTTAAAAATCATTACAAGAAGACTTCCTTCCGTAAATTAATTAATAGAAAGCTCATTTAGTTTTGTACCTCATATATATATTTATTTGAATGATTGAAATTATTTTAAAAGATCTTACTATTACCTCCAATTTAAAATAGCCCTGTAATTATTTCTGAAAGAATAAATAATTTTAGTGAATCAATTAAGTAAAATTTATCATAGAATTTTATCAGTATATATATTTCATACATATATTTTATTTGTCAGAAAATATTAAAATTATGATTTACAATTTATTAGTTTGATATTTAATGCCCGTCTATGTTTATTAAAGACAAGTCCTATTTTGTAATCTTCCGTGATGAGTGGGGAAAACAATTTTATATTTTAGTTTTAATTCTTGCCTTTCTTTTTGTAATATAATTTACTATTCATGCATTAATGACCTAACGTTTCTGGGACTATACATTATATCAGGGAGCCAATGATTTTAATCAGGATTTATTATTTTGTTAATGATACACTATCTATCTATATACGTCTAAGGCATTGTGTATTTATAGTTACAACCATTTCTTTATTATTGCTATTCTTGCTTTGCTACTAACCTCTTAGAACCTTCAGAATCTGACCAGTCCAACCTTTTACAGTCCCTCAAAGTAGTTCATACCCAGGGATCTTTTCGAGCATTGCCATTAAGATGTGTATGCACATCAAAATATTATTATGATTATTTAGAGACATGCTTTGGCTGGAGGGCTAACATTTCTTTTATCTCCTGTACATATCAGGAACTTCTTTAGCAAAGTCACCCAGAGGTCCATAACAGACCTCATTTATTTTTGTTGTAATCTATAATAGCATATTGCCTTCTTCATCATTTTATATCTTTATTTAGCAAACCTGAAATGCTCTCTGCCATGATGGCACGTCCTTTACAAACAAATTTTGTAATTATTGAAATCTGACTGTATAATTGTCAATTATTTATTTAAGAACTATTTTGCTTCCCATACTCATTTTATACAAATGATTTTAAATGTAATAGTGTTTTAAATGCCCATCTTTCATATTTTGTAATATATAGATATAAAACAGATTTATTTGTAATATCTTATTTTATTGCTGATTGGTTTTTGGCCGGCAAATTAACAAACTTTTACATTGTTTGTCAAAGCCGCATCAAAACGAATTAAATAAAATCACCAAGTTGTATAAACAAAGACTTAACTTATTTTGTACTAAATTCTTTAATAAATTCCTATAATATTGTCATTTAAATAAGCTTAGTTTGTCATCACTCCCAATCTCTAAGGTTAATTACTCTATTTATTTAAATATTTCTTTGATTTAAATTCACTTCTTTATAATGTTGCCATAAAGAATTATCATTATTACGGTTCAAACCATTAGTAATCGATCAAATCATATCTGTACCATTCTGCAATCGTCAGAATCCATTAAATCATTGATTTTTCATATAAACCCTTTTATAATTTTGAGTCTCTATGTGAACCATGACCTCCAGCTGGGACGGAATAAAACCAAGCACTGCTAGTGTCATCACAAACGTTATCCATTAGTCAGAGAGGCAATAGTTTAGGCAAATAGGTTAGGATTCATACTTGTCCTGACATATGTATCTTGTGCATGGTTGGATTCGAGGTACTTTTGCTCGGATTATTGTTCTTGTTGAATGAATACACAATTTTGACCGGCATAATAGTTTTATTTAGCTTTGAATGTATTTATCTAATTTAAACAGGTTTATTCTTTTTTTTAATCAAGAATAGAAGTAATAATGAAAAAATTATCATCTGATAATTGATTATTAAAAAGATTATAAATGTAAATCTTACATTGGCTAAGCAACTGACTTAAATGTTTTTTTAAAATCATTTTTTATAATAAAAGTTTAAAAAGTAAAGAATATAATTTTCTGAAACTAACATCTCTATTATAAACTGAAATTTAAAAATACAAATTGATCATTTTCATAAATTTATTTATTTATGTAAAAATAAAACAAGATTTAAAAAAAGATGGAGTAAAAATTTTAGGAATTATTTATAAAAATTATTGCAGTAAACAATTAATCCAAAAAATAATTGAGACAAAATAGAAAGGGAAATCTATATATTAAATGATTTATCTAAATATATATATAATGTCTAGAAATTCCAATTGTATATTTTCAATCTATCAGCCAAAATGCCAAATTATAAAAAGAACAAAATTTTACAGACAATAAAATTAAAAGATTATCTGGAAAGTTCAAATTTTAACATTATTTATCTCTAAATGAACAAAATAAAACCATTAACAAAATTTAATAATTTGGTATATTTTATTCCCACCAGAATAGATAAAATAAATCCAATTATGTCAGAAATTTCAAAATTTAGCATCATATGATAATATGTATAAATTTAAAAAAATTTAAATATAATGGAATGCTTTATTAAAATACATATATGACAGTTATATCCAAATGCATTGAAAGACATCATGTGTAAGAGACTTTATTAAGAGATCTTCTATAGTTCAATAATTGACTTTCAAGTTGAAAAACTTTTCTAAATGTATTAAGAAAATTTAAATATATGTTTATGCGTTTATTTATGCAAATATATAATTTTGTTGAGATGAGTACAACATCTATTTATTATTTACTTACAAATTTATTATTAATGTTTATTTATTTAAGAAGAATGTTATAATAGTTAATGGAAAACACTGCATTTTTTAGAGATGAAGTAGAATATTATGATACATTTATAAATAATAATAATAATAATAAAAACAATATTACTATAAGATAACTATGAAATGAGTGAAAGAATTGCATAAATATAAAATAAATCAATAAAATTATTGGGGAGGGGGATGAATAATTAAAAAATAATAAGTTAATCATTTGTTGTTTTTTTGTGGGCATTTTTAGAGTTGCAGTTCTTTAAATGCTATTGATTGGATATTCTTGCTGCTACCTACTATTTTATAGAAACAAAAGATATTTCATTTTAAAATTATATTTGCAATAAAAGATGGATAAAAGTTATCAACATTATTATATCAGTAGGTAATAGTATGAATAAAAATAATCTTGCTAGGAAACTGATATTTAAAAATAATTCTCAAATTTAATATCATTTAATTTGTTATTTTATTAATAAATATTATTTATTCACTATTGTTTGAGTGTAATTACTAATTGATTTCTAAAATCATTTAAATTGTCTTTTCTCATCTAAAGATAAAAAATTATTTTAATAAAACCCCATCATGATAGTTCTTGGAAGTTTGGAAATAGTAAGCATGATCCTCTCTTCCATCTTTCTCCTTCTTTCCAAGTGTTTGTGTTTCAACAATTCCTTTATATGTGTGTGTGCGTGTGCGTGTATGTATAAATCATGCACCACTTCTTTATTTTTCCATCTAAGCTTGATTAAAAATGTTTCCATTAAAGTATACATTGGCAGACAAACACAGCAGTATATAGAAATTTTTTTAAAAAAAAACCCCATATTACTCATATTATGACTTCCTTTTTAAAATTCTTCATTCGTCTTTCTCTCCAGTTTCAAAAATTATTGTTTAAAAAGTTTTGCTTTTCTCCAATAACTATTTCCAAATAACATTAATATTATTTAATTCAGATTTTTCATTCATGATACGGGGTCATTTTCTATAGATTCTCTTAGCAATCATCTCTAGTCATATTAATCATTTTTTTCTACAATTTAAATTTTATTAAAATTGATATCATGTTTTGATAATTTAATATTGAATTAATGGTCGATGAATTAGAATTCTCCCTAATAAAAAAAAGTGTTTTTTCTGATATTAATTCTATGATTGGTCTTCCCAATATAAGAAAATTGGCAAACTTAATAATATGGAATTTAATTCTTGAGATGTGAAAATATTTCACTATTCCTTTTTAGAAATTGTTTAAGCTGTGTTGATATTATTTTTCTTAAAATCATTTTTATTTTTTCAATGATTCTTTTTCTATAAGACAAACCCCCCTTTTTTTACATGAAAAAAATTATCTATAATATTTTGGATAAAATCATTGCAAAGTAACATTTTTGTTAATAAGAGATATGTGTTGGAAAATGTGACAATAATCAAAAAGTTTTTTTACTGTTATTACAACTACAAAAAAAGAATTGAGCTGAATGGTGATAACAATTATAAACATCTCATATGTATTAGCTTTCTCTATATAGCACAAACAGTAGGAACACATTTCTTTTAATTAAAACCAACTTATTTTCTATTTCCATAGTAAATTTAATATTAATTGGGAAAATATTAAAAAAAATAACAAAAGAAAGTCATTAAAAACAGTATCACTGTGAAGCCAAATACTGAATGTATTATCGATATTTTAATCATAAGAATGTTTTTAAGTCATTGAAAATATTCTTTTATTCTTGTTTTTCATAAAAATACAGGCTAATCCTAGAAAAAATGATGAAGGCATAATGATCACTAAACAAAAAATTATTTGATAACAGTATTCAGTTAAACTCACAATGAAATCAGATAGCTGGATATTATTATTTTTTTGTTATAACAACTACAAAAAAATAATTTAACTGAATGACTATAAAAAGTGTAAGCATCTCCTACATATTCACTTTTTCTATATAGCACAAATAAAAGAAACACATTTCTTTTAATTAAACCATCTCATTTTCTATTTCCATAGTAAATTTGATATTAATATTGAAAGTATTCAAAAAATAAGAAAATCATTAAGAATAGTATTACTGTGAAATTAAATATTGAATGATTACCATTGTTTTAATATTAGTCATACATAAAAGAAATTTATTAATTAATAAGAAAATACTATAATGTGTCAAATGACAATATTTTCTTTTTTAAAAAAAAATTGATATTATAGCTCACTTTTAGCTGTTACATATTTTTTGTTTGTTAACATCACCTTGTCAGTTGATTAATTATACAACTTATTGAAGAAAATGTAATAAATAGCAATTAGCAGTCTAAGCAGTCTGATCAGAATTTAAAAGTGTTTAACTCTGTTTACAAATATAAAAACAATCTAATTAATATTTTAGCCTGACAACTTTTTTTAAAAAATAATTCTGAGTTGTAATTCATACTTTTATTTTTAAATTCTCCAAAAACAAGATCTAAAATGCAATCCAAGAAAGAAAGAGTTGTTGGCTGTAAAATATCAATTACAGAATAAAGAAAACTTTTTATATCTTGCATTTACCATCTTACAATATGTTTCAATACTCACAATTATAGAAAATATCTGCAATTTCATTGTAACAGAGATGAAATAAAAATTATTATAAATGAGCAATTTATAAACATATATATAAATAAACAAAAAAAAAAACTGCTTAAACATACTATTCTCTTTATTATTTGTTCTGGATCCAAAAATCCTGTCATATACATATTATGGAACATTTCATTGAAAATCTTCAACATTGTAAAAGCGCAAAATACATTCTGAACAAGTTATGATAAATACAACCTATTACTTTTTGTTATTGTAATTTGAAAATTTTTAATGGATAAAATCTCTTATAATCTTTAATATTTTCTCAGAATGTACTACAATTCTGATTATGAGGGAGAGAAAATGTTTTATTTTTATGACAGAAAATTAAAACTTCATAAATCTTTGAATTTATTTCTATTAATATTATTTAAAGTATATTAAAATATGAAAAAGATTATGTATTTTATTTAAACATTTAGTGATTTAAATAAAATACATAAAGATTGTTTAAATTTTTAAAAAAGTAGAGAGAATATTTATTAAAAATTTATACACTGAATAAACATTTCTTTGCTGATATACAAGAAGATTGTCAAAATTTTAAATGATATAAAAATAAAACAGGCAAAAACCCATTATATGTATTGCCGCACACTGCACGCTAGAATAATCAATGGATGCCAGAAGGCTTATGCATAAAATCCCCATCTAGTGCCTACCCATCCAATATCCCCAGACTAGTTTCTGACTTGTGGCCTTCATCAGTGAGGAGCCTTGGATCTAAGTGCAGTGCTCTCAGATCCAAGGCTCCTCACTGACGAAGGCCACAAGCCAGAAACTTGTCTAAGAATATTGGATGGGTAGGCATTAGATGGGAATTTCATGCATAAGCCTTCTGGCATCCAGTAATTATTCTAGCTTGCAGTGAGTGGTAATACGTATAGTGAGTTTTTGCCTGTTTTAATGACAGTTATAAGCAAGCATAAGAAATGATGATCATGTGATGATATAAATATATGTGCATAGATAGATACTATTAGGTATTGAGAAGAATTATTTTTTCTCAAATTTTTTTCTTCAGAATACCATTATTAACTTATCAAAAAAGTTCCATTCCTTAGGTGATAATATGATAATTTAAAACATTTTAAGTAAGAATGTGAATATAATTTGTTATGACATTAACTATTTCTACTTCTTCTATATAGAATGTAACAAATGTAATAAGTGCACTTATACACAATTATAGAAAAGCTCGTTATTTCTATAAATTAAACATGGCTTAGCACTTTCGAGAACTTATGGCATTCTCATATTCATAGCAAAATAAGTTAAATATGGCTTAGCACTTTCAAAAACTTATGGTGTTCTCATGTTCATAGCAAGATAAACTAAATAGTTCATCTTGCTATGAATATGAAAACACCATAAATTCTTGAAAGTGCTAAACCATGTATAGTTTATAAAAATAATAAGCTTCTTTATAGTTGTGTATAAGTACACTTATTACAATTTGTTAGTGATAGCTGTTTAAAAAAATAAAAAATAAAAATTTGTCTGCTCTCCTGTAATCTTATCCACATGTTTACCCATTTGTAAAAAGAAAAAAAAGTATTTACATGTTTTAGAACAAATACTGGTTTCAATTAATTAAAGTTGATTTTTTTTTGTTCTTCATGTTCTTTTTATCTCTCTCAAAAAATTAAAGATAATTTTCAAAAATTAAAAGATTATCTTGCTTCTAACAATTAAGAAAAAAATAACTAGGGGGATTTTCAATAATTAACCATGGGATTGGAACTTTTTAATTAAGAAAGGGAAATCACCTTTTTGTAAAGAGAGACTCAATTAATCCAAATTTAATGCTGTCATTTCTGAGATAATGTATAATTGGATAAATAACAAAATTGTTCTAAAAATAAAATAGGGCAAGTTACAGCATTAGATCTCAGTATTTAGTCAGTAACAGCCTGTCTTGATTCAGTTGTTGAAAAAAAAAGAAATAAGTAGTTAAGATTTCAGTCTGAAGTAAGACTAGCTTCACTACTAATTGTTAAAAAATATTATTTAATAGATTTGAAAAAACAATGTGTTAAGCTTCGGCTAAAAGCTGAGCACCACTAATCCAATGTGTAATATTTTATCAAAAAAATGTAAAATGTGCTTGGAATAAATTAGCAACAAGCCATGTTTGTCCATCCAAAAGCATGACCATCTCAGCTAGTGTTAACCTGACTTGAAAATTATTTAGTATAAAATATGCTATATAAAAAAAGCTAACCAGAAAAAAATTGATGAACAGACACTGTGTTTTAGAAAAAAATACTGCTTGCAATTAATTAGTGTTGATTTTTTTGCTCTTTCTGTTCTTATGTCTAAAAAAAATTAAAGATAACTAACAATTAAGAAAAAAACTAGAGAAATTTTTCAATAATAAATCATGTGATTGAAAATTTTTAAGAAAGGGCGATCACCTTTTTGTGAAGAGAGACTCAATTGATCCAGATTTAATGCTGTCAGTTCTGAGATAATGTATAATTGGATGAATAACAAAAATTGTTCTAAAAATAAGTTAGAGCAAGTTAAAACATTAGATCTCATTATTTAGTCAGTAACAGCCTGTCCAGTTGTTGAGAAAAGAAGAGAAATAGCAGTTCAGCTTGAAGAGAACAGTGAAAAGTTAAAATTGCAGTCTGAAAGTAAGACTAGGTTTACTACTAATTGTTAAAAGATGTTTTAAATGGATTTGAAAAACAATGTGTTAAGCTTTAGCTAAAAGCTGAGCATCACTAATCCAACATGTAATGTTTTATCAAAAAAATGTAAAAGGTGCTTGGAAAAAATTAGCAACAAGTCACATTTGCTTATCAAAGCATGACTATCTTAGCCAGTGTTAACCTCATTTGAAAATTATTTAGTATAAAATATAACTATATATAAAAAAGCTAACCAGAAAGAAAATAATTGATAAACAGACACTATATTAACCTGAAGTAAAATAATTATCAATTTCAAAATTAGATCTTTAAGAAGAAAAAATTAATGGAAGAACTTCTATAAAAAGGATTCTTTAAACAAAATATTTAACACTACAAGAATAAAAACTAATATGAAAGGAAAAGAAACTTATAAAGTTAAAAAAACTAAGAGATATAAACCATGGGTAAAAGATATTGTAGTGTGCAAATTTACATTTATAAATAATTTTTAGTATAAATAATGTAGCAGATTAAGCCTTTTCTCATTACTATTTAACTACTTTAAACTAATGCTATATTACAAATTATTTCTTTGATATAACGGTTTTATTATTAACAAGAACAATGACTTAAATGTTTATAAATATTTAATATTTCCCACACAGCATATTTATAAATGTCAGCTTATTCTGACTCCATGCACCAATCTTATGCATATGTAAGAATTATGCTGGAAGAGATTAATAGAATAATTAGGGCTTGTTCAGAAATGCCCAGCTGCTGGCTAGCTCCCTCAGAGCTGGTGGTACTTTATGTAGGTGGGGCAGTGAGAATCCAATTAATTAACTATTATGTGCATAAATATCTTTTAATTAAATACATGATACATGAAATAATAAAAAAGAGAATGCTTAAATGTGCTCAAATATTTTATAAAACACTAGCATATACATATATATTTATACAGACAAGCAAATGAAGAAATAATAAAAAAAATTGTCTAATCATTTCAAGAACCATGTAATTTTTCTAAAGGTAGAAGAGCTGATTGAAATATAATTATATCAAAATCTTTAATTATCACTGAAAATGTGCATTAAATGTATTTTTAGAAAAATAAAATGTATTATCTTGAGTTACCTGGAGAAGATAGCTTATATAGATTCACAATGAGAATGAGTTCATTCAGCCCACTATGCCATGAAAATTGTCCAGCATAAATATCTTGTCTTAATTTGCTTCTCGAATCTCCACTAGTTAGATCATTACTTCTGATATAGATAGAAAAAGACAAAGGTGACTGGTTATGGATTCCTTTTCAATTTTAGATGATGATTTGATCATGTAGCAGCTTCGACTTCTTCATGGAATTGGGGGTAACAAGCCCAGCACTTTAAAGCTTTACCTCAGCCTGTCCATCTCTAGCCAGTAAACATATCTTTTTTTGGTTCAAACAATAGTTTTTAAAAATCCCGATATAGGAAATCTATATCATAAACAAATAGCAGTTGTCTTGATTTTGAAATTGCTATACTGCTATCATTTCTTTTTCCAGAAAATTGTAATCTTGAGAATGTTAGCTATTTTCTATATACATCCACGTGGTCTCCGAAGTCAGGCTTCTTTTTTTCTATTAACTTTTCTTCAAAAAAAAAACTTTTAGCACCTTTTCTCTTTTGTCTAAGAAAAAATTTCATCAAACAACAATACCTCTGGTAAAAGGCATTTTGCAGATAACAATATGTTTAGTTTCTCTCACTTTTTTTTTCAATAATTTTCATTAACATATTTTTTTCATTTTCTTATTTTTATTAAAAATAAAATACGGCAAATTAAGACATTAAAATAACACATATATTATATGCTTTGTAGATGATTCCTTCTGTTTGCTTCCCTATACAATACATACATGCAAATATTTCACTAATATAAATTCGCACAAATGCCCCCTTCATGCCCATTTTAACTCTTTATTTAATTACTTTAAGAAAAACACAAAAATCAAATATGTTCAACATAATTAGTAATAATATATATGTCTGAATACAAAATCCCTTACTTTAGAACAGGGTTTAATCCTAGCCCCTGTTATAACCCTTGTTTGAAAGCCTTCAAGCATGGTCTACATGTTTTAATGGCACAAAATTATCAAAATAGACATACAAGAATTAACAAAAACAAAAAAATTGTTTTTCTCTTCTTTTCTCTTTTCCCCCTTTTCTTTTGGCATGGGTTCAGTGATTAGGCATTATAAGATCCCTGGACATCTTGCATGATCGACCCAAAAAGCATTATTTCTCTGATGGTGGATGATAAAGGACCTTCATATAAGTTGCAAAACTTCTGGACATAAACTTGCCCAGATCACTCACATGCGGGATCCTGAGCATGACCTGATTTCCTAACTTGAACTGATAATGATTTCCTCTTGTTTTGCTATTCCTTTGGCCCATCCTATGCAGAGTCTGGGAAGCCATGGGAGGTTCTTCCATACCTGGTAATGTTTTAATTAATCTAGGAATCTGCTGTTCGAAATGCAAACACAGGGAGAGGAGGCAAAACCAGTCAACTCATTTATGGACCAATTTATAAAATCCATGATCTGCTAGGTATGCTTAACCCAGCCCCCTATGATTCGTACTGGGATATGTACAAAATGAACACCCTAATTCCTGCTTTACCCTTTCAAGCAGGTTCAATTGGGGGTTTCCAAATTGATGAGAATATAGGCTTAATTCTGTGTCACTGGATCCACCTACATCATTCCCTGATATAAAATGGAGTACTGTAGTCAGAGAGAAATGTCTTCAGGCTTTCCAACCTTCACAGAGTGCCTACTTTTCAATATCTTCTAGCATTTTTGTTAGCCTGGGCAATGGGATAAGCAAGATAAGCAAATACATACTTCAAAAATAAATTGTATGTGACCACAAAATATTTATTTTATTAAATGCCAGTAATGGACCATAAAAATGCATTGCCATCATTTCCTGAGACTGAGGGTACCAAGACCATAGGATCTGCATAGCTCCTATTTGCAGGTTTAGTTCTTTTATGTTTCATGTCCATCCAGTATGACATGATTTTTGCATGCCCACCTGGCCAGTAGAACCATATGTGGAGCAAATGCTGTTTTAAGTGTCATAATGAACATAGTTGATGGATATGAGTCACAGTACCATCTCTCATCTGACAAGATATGACAGGCTCCTATACTTCTTAGTCAACTCATATTTTATATTGTCATATGCACTGGCATATTTGGTACCTTATTCCCTGATTACTTCCCCCCCATGACATTTGGGGCCTTACCCAGTTTCTAATCATTCAATCACAAGTTCCAATTGTTAATCTTCATGCTGATGATAATCCAGATGTGCCAACTATTCCAGTACCTTTTTATTTATTCTTAACTCCACACTGGCATTGTACAGATTTTCTGTCCCTAAATAACAGGGCTGAGAGCCAGCAGGATTTCAGAATATCTGCAATGTTTTCCAACCCATTACAGTATTGTACCAGATAGTTGTATTCCTGGAAGAACAGGATCCAGCAAACTAGCCAGCTGTTCATCAAGTAGCTACAATTTGGAATTATTTTTCAAGCTTTTGTGGTCAGTCACTATGATCACCTTTGACCCTAGCAAGAAGGGTCTAAATAAACTTTAGAAAGGCTCAGACAATTGCTAATGCCTCCTTTTCATGGCTGAATAATATAGTTCAGGTCCCCTTAACAAATGACTGATAAAGAATAACACCACCCATCTGCTCCCCATCTTGCACCTGTGATAAAGTTACCTCCAACCACTGCTACCAGTCTGCACAATGAATGGTTTGATAAAATCTGGGAACGATAGCATTTCCTGTTTCATAAACCCTCCTTTCATGTCCTCAATGGCTATGTCTTGCTTCCTAGCCCACTTTCACAGTACATCCTTTCTTAATAGCCTGATTAGCAGTTCTTATTCACTCTGCCAACCATTCATGAAACTTCTTATAAAAATTGCAGACCCAAGAATGATTAAATATGCCTCCTGGATCTAGGCACAGGAAAATCCCTGATGGCTAGGACTTTATCTGGATGGGTCTCATCCCTTGTGAACCTATCATGTAGCCCAAAAACATTCATCTCATTATAGCAATTTTTGTTTATCTAATTCCCTTTTTTGTTATACTAAGTAAGGAAAATCTCTACATCCTGCATATGCTCATCAATAGTCGATGAGGCAATATATTAAAACATCATCAATGTATATTTTCACTAGCTTCTTAATTTCATCTGATAGCACATAATCGAGACATCTCAACAGCCTGGCTCCATTATTTATCAGGCCAAATGGCATTCTATTGAAGTGGTATGAGTATCCCTCATATCTATAAGCTGTGCATTGCCAGTCATCTGAATGAAGCATTGAGAAAACCTTTTTCCCTTTGAACTTCCATAACAATTCATATATGGGGGGTGGGATGTTACAATCCGGCATCATTACTCGATTTAGTTGCCTAACATCAAGATACAATCTGACAGTTCCATTTTTCTTTTTAACCATAAACTATGGATTACAGTAAGGGAGATGTGCATTTTGAAATGGGATTACAACATGGGGATGTGCATTTTGAAATCACCCCCCCATTCTATCATTTGTTTTGTTTTTGAACCTCCTCCCTATACTGATGCTGGGTAGAGCAAGAACAGGATTGCAATGGATGATCCTGCTTTCACATAATTCACTGTTCGAAACCTTGGATTACTCCAGGCACATATGAAAAACCCCAGAAATAACTTTTCGATTAGCTGCTTAAGGGCAACCTTCCTGGTTTCATTTGCCATTACAGCTTCCCTTACCTTTTCCATTATAACCCCCTTTGTTTCCTCTTTTTCCACTTGCAGCACCACTATTGAGATATATAGCTTTGATGTTGTGATCTTTACTGCCTCCTCGCAAATGACCTATTCAATTCTGAAGTCAATGACACATTTTTATCTGTGCAAAAAGTCTGACCCTATTAGAGCATCATGAATCAGACCATGATTAAGCATACATGTGAGAACAGTTTTCCATTTAAGCCTATCCATACTTTTTTAGGTTCAACCTTTGCTTTTTTATTATTTGCCATCCTTATTTGGACTGGCTTTATCAGGAGAGTCTGAACACTAGGTTATAATATGAGAATACACTTCCACTGACAACACCAAAATTTGGCTACCAGAGTCTACTGATGCCTCAACTTCTATCTGAGGAATGGTATCCCTACCTCAGGGCAAACTTGATTCACATAATTTGAGACCTGGTCCACCCAAGAACACACTAAATTTCCTACATGCTTTTCCTAAATATTTGTGAGCTATCTCCATTTCCTTTTCTTCACTCCACTTCCTTTTTATCCTGCCTTCCTCCAAATTTATTCACCCTGGTTCTACCATCATAGACTCCCTGGTTTCCCACCTCCACCATTGCTTGCTAACTTCCCCCTCATTCTTTCTAGTTTATCAATTATTTCCTCTGGCAAATTTCTGGTGATTGCCACAATCTGACATTTCACATGCTTCCAGCTTTAAGCCTCTTCCTCCTCTTCATGAAACTTTTGAACGATGATCTGGGTTTTAATAAACACCTGCTGCTCTTTATTCCAAAATGTTCTTTAGTGCTTTTTCATATTCTTGGAAAGTTTTTGTTTTGAGTAGCAGTGATTCCTACCAAATCTGGGCATACTCTTGAAGGTCACTGTGTACTACTATTACTTTATTATCTTCCCCTATCCTGTGGCTGCAAAAACATCTCTTCAAGCTATTTATATATTCTCTCTGTCCTCTAAATATCTTTATTCTGACTAATTCTCTTTGCTACTTTATATATATATATCGATGTCAATTCCTGATGATAAATGTGCTAAGCTAAATTCCCCAACTCACGAAATACTGTGTTACATATCATAATTTTCCCAAATTGACTACTTTCCCTACCATTCGTATATTCTGATTCTAATTGAATAATTTATCTTTTCCTTTTTTGAATGCAAATATACTATAACTCTTTATTACTATAATTTCCTGCCCCCAATACTTTCTATTCTTCAAAGCCCCATAGTTAGGATGCCATTGTAAAATGGATTAAGCCTTTTCTCATTACTATTTAACTACTTTAAGCTAACGCTATATTACACATTATTTCTTTGATATAATGTTTTATTATTAACGAGAACTATGGTAAATATTTATTAATATTTCCCACACAGCATATTTATGGATGTCAACTTATTCCAACTTCATTTTCCAATCTTATGCATACATAGAATTATGCTGGAAAAAATGAGAAGAATAATCAGGGTTTGTTCAGAAATGTCAGGCCACTGGCTATCTCCCTCAGAACAGGTGGTGTGAAAAATATATATGAGTAAGGCAGTGAGAATCCAATTAATTAACTAATGAACTAACTATCATGTGGATATACATCTTTTAATTAAATACATAATACATGAAATAATAAAAGAGAAATGCTTAAATGTGCTCAAATATTTTATAAACACTAGCGGATACATATATATTTATACAAACAAATGAAATAATAATAATAAAAATAATGTCTAATTATTTTGAGTACCATATAATTTTTTTAAAGGTGGAAGAGCTGATTGAAATATAGTTATCTCAAAGTATATAAATATCACTGAAAATGCGCATTAATGTATTTTTAGAAAAATAAAACATAAGAATTACCTTGAGTTCTCTGGAGAAGGTAGCTTAAGCGGATTCACAATGAGAATGAATTCATTCAGCACACTATGCCATGGAAATTGTTCAGTATGGATATCTTGTCTTATTTGCTTCTCGAATCTCCATTAGTTCCATCATTACTTCGGATATAGGTAGAGAAAGATGCAGATGACCGGTTGCGGATTCTTTTTCAATTTTCGGTGATGATTCAATCAAATATGAACTTTGGCTTTTTCATGGGATTGGGGGGTAACAAACATGTTTAAAGCTTTACCCCAGCCTATTTATCTCTAGCCAGTGAATATATCTTTTTTTGGTTCAAACAACAGTTTTCAGAAATCTCCGATGCGCAAAATCTATATCATTAACAAATAACAGTATATATTTTTTTATTCTATTTATATCATTTCTTTTCTTTCTCCAGAAAGTTCTAATCTAGGTAGAGAAAGATGCAGATGACTGGTTGTGGATTCTTCTTCAATTTTATGTGATGATTCGATCATATAGCAACTTTGGCTTTTTCATGGGATCGGGGGTAACAAGACCAACATGTTTAAAGCTTTACCCCAGCCTGTTTATCTCTAGCCAGTGAATATATCTTTTTTTGGTTCAAACAAGTTTTCAGAAACCTCCGATGCACAAAATCTATATCATTAACAAATAACAAAATATTTTTTTTATATTCTATTTATATCATTTCTTTTCTTTCTCCAGAAAGTTCTAATCTCAAGAATATTAGCAATTTTCTATATCCTACCATGTGATCTCCAAGGTCTGGTTTCTTTTGTTCTATTTACTTCTCTTCACAAAAAAACTTTTAGCACCTTTTCTCTTTAGTCTAAGAAAAAATTTGTCGAATATCTTTTGGAAATAACTTAAAACTATACCTCCAATAAAAGGCATTCCGCAGATAACAATCTGTTTGGTTTCTCTTTTTTTCTCTTTTATTTCCATTAACATATTTTTTTCATTTTCTTATTTTTATTAAAAATAAAATATGATGAATTCAGACACGAAAATAACACATATATTATATGTTTTCTAGACAATTTCTTCCTTCACTTGCCTATACAACAATATATATATATATATATGCACATATTTCACTAATATAAATGAGCACAACCCCCCCCCCCATCCTTTATGCCCATTTTAACTCTTTAATTATTTTTAAAAAAAACTACAAAAAATCAAATATGTACAACATCACATGAATACCATCTCTATACTAGCACATAATTTATTGTAAACAAAGGCAAAACTCTCCATACAGTAGTGTCACCCTGTGCCAAACAAAGTAATCAATGAATGCCAGAAGGCTTGTGCATAAAATCTCTATCTAGTGCCTACTCATCCAATATCCCCAGACTAGTTTCTGGCTTGTGGCCGTCATCAGTGAGGCCACAAGCCAGTAGGCACTAGATAGGGATTTTATGCACAAGCCTTCTGGCATCGATTGATTACTCTGTTTGGCACAGGGTGGCACTACTGTATGGGGAGTTTTGCCTTTGTTTATATGTACAACATATAGTTAGTAATAATATCTATATATGCATGAATACAAAATTCCTTACTTTGGAACAGGGTTTAATCCCAGTCCTTGTTACAGTAATAATTAATAATTTTGTTTTATTTTTTTTTGTTGTTGAAAGTTTTAAAATTTATTTTCCTCCCAAAATGTAAAAGTGTATGAAACATCATTTTCATAAGATAAGAGGAAGAAGGTTTTAACAAATCTTAAATTTTTTATCTTTTATTGTGAAATGTTGTTTTCAGATTTGATTATTAAAAAGAGGGAATATTTTTTTAATTAAAGTAAACCTTAATTAATTTAGTAATAACAATCAACAGATTAATTTTATTTGCTACATAATATTATATTTTTTTTAGAAATTGTGTTAGTTGTGGAACTGTCTTATTTTTATATTTCTTCTGAAATTTCTTATTTATTAGTTAATTTTATCAAATAATTGTTAAAAGAAATAATAGTGTTAATGTTTTTATTCCTCCATCTGTTCTGTGAATTGGCACGGTTTGTGACCCGATTTCATCATAGCATTGTCTTTAAGGGATTTGTAAATGAGCCCAGTAAACTATTTAATTTAAGGTGGATTAAACATCTACATTTTCTCTTATTCATAGTCACAGTCTCTATGGTTCTTGTAAGCTAGCTTAAGAGAAATAAGGGTTAGTTTGTATTAAGGTAGTTGGCTTCTATCTATACTCATGCTACAATATGGCCAGAGCATTGATGATGATCAGTATATATCAGGATCCAAATATTTATTATAATTGATACTTTAGAACTTAGATATGTGCGTTCAGTTGACCGTTTTTATATTATGCCCTAAGTTTGTCATTCGTTAGATAATTAGCCTATTGTCATTAACTTTTTTTAAAAATCCAATCATGGGAAAACTGTTGATTATTCATGTTTAATGCTGGTGATGTAATTTATAATTGTTACAATTACTTAGTTATTCTACATTGATTCTCTCATGCTTATATTCCTTTTATACTTATTGATAATTATTCATTGATAATGTTAATTCATTAAAAAGTAAAGAATTCTATGGAAATGATAGTGATTTGTCATCAACCCATATCTACATCATCCATATAGTTACAGTCAATATAAATTATTTGTTAAAGAAAAAGTTTTTGTTTAAATCATTTTTCTTTAAAATATGCATACAAATAAAACATATCTTAATAGGTACATTTCTATTGTATGTGTTTGAGTTCAATATTGAGATGGGAGTACATTTATCTTATAATTAATTGTATAATAAAATCTATATATAAAGTTGTGATTGGATATTTATTCTGGTTCCATAGATTTTATTAAAGATAGAATGATGTGAATTAATGTGTAGTTATATAGATGTATTCACCTTAGCTATCTCAAAGATAAAAATTCTTTCAAAGATCATTAAATATTTTTCAGGAATTGAATTATAACTTATAAATATTAGTAATAAGAAATTTTTCTAATTTGTTTATAAAGAATTTCCATATAGTTTTGGATATATGTAATGGAGATGGGAAATTATAAAGATTATTTTTATATTGGACTATTTCCATCATCTAATATGTGTGTTGAATGTCTTTAGAAAAGTTTAATTTTATTTAAATATTCCAAATGCATTCAACTGTTAGTAATATCACACAAACAGGTTAGTATATGCACCAACTGTTAGTAATATCACAGTAAACAACTGTTAGTAATATCACAGCAAACAGGTTAGTATATGCACTAACTGTTAGTAATATCACAGCACCTGTTTGCTGTGATATTACTAACAGTTAGTGTATATACTAGACCTGTTTGCATGATATTACTAATAGTTAGTGCATATACTAACCTGTTTGCTGTGATATTACTAACAGTTGGTGCATATATTAACCTGTTTGCTGTGATATTACTAACAGTTGAATGCATTTGGAATATTTAAATAAAATTAAACTTTTCTAGAGACATCCAACACACATATTTGATGACGGAAATAGTCCAATATAAAAATACTGCTAGAACATCATCATCACAAACCTTCAGGAAAACAATATAAGGATTTGTGTTTTTAAACATTTTTATGCATATAAAACAGAGATGAAAAATTCTTCTATTAGTTAAAAAGGTGTTTACAGTTTTATATATAATAGAGATAAGAAATTATTATTTTAATGAAAGACATTTGTAAGATTTTATATACAGAAGAGTTTTTGTATTTTATCAGCTGACCGAGATGCATTCCTAGATCTTGTACTTATAGTATAATTGGTTAATTCTTTTATTTATAGTCATGAAACCATGAATATATATTCTTTTCCTAAATGAGAATGTAATAATTTTGATGTATCTTGTTATTTTAAGTCCAATTGTTCTAAGAGAGATGGATTTGTTCACATCAAACATCTCAAAATATGTTTATAATTTTTTAATTAGTTACATTCATGTTGTGGATTAAGAGAAATAAGCATAATAGATAAAAAAAATTTAAAACTGTCAGTGATGTGTCAACATATACTATTTATTTTGCCATATTTATATTCTTAAGTTATTATTTAATAGCTTTATAGAGTTTAGATAAAAAATAATTTTAATTAGTGAAAAAGAAAAAGGGGATTTTCTATAATTAAAACTTTTGTTTAAATCACTTTAAATTTTATTTATGTGTGCCATGAAAGGGGAGATTGCAATAGTCAGTAGCAATCCATTTCTTTTTCAATTTAATAGAAGATCCCAGATTAGCTTTTCTTTATTTATTTATATAGGTTTTAAAAAAATATCCATTTGTTAAATATATTTTTCTCTCAAATATTAATATTGTTAATATAGTTTTCATTGATAAAAGATCATTGTTTATAATTATTTGAAAAAAAATCCATATATATATATTTTAAAATTATCTTGATTAGACTAACCAAATGCATGAAAAAAATATTGGTCTGATCTATTTCCTTGAAATTTTGTGTGAGCCTGATCTAAAAAAATTTCATTAAAAATATATTAGTAGTCAAATAAAATAATTTATATAATAATAAAAAAATTAAAGTAAAATTATATTTTGCTTAATGCAATAATAGAAAACAAAAATTTCAACTCAATAGTTTTATATAACTAGAACATTGTTAGATAGACCAAAAAAGTTTTAAGATAACAAAAACATTCACAAAGATATCTCTATTATTAACAAAATTATTCCTTAGTATAAGTTTGGTCAAAATATTATAGTATTTTTATATAGTTAAAAGAAGGGAATTTTAGTAATTCAGGAATTAAAATGATTTTGTCTTTTATAAAAAATAAGTTACAAAATTGATAATGTTTTTAAGAAAAATAATATCATCATAGTTTAAAAATTTAATGAAATATTTCCATATCCCAAAGACAAAATTCCTTTAGAAAGCCATGGCATATATGAACATTCATCCATTAAGCAAACCAATCATAAAATTAATGTCAGAAATTTTTGCTGTTAGCTAGAATTCTAATTCATCAATTAATTATTCACATTAAATTAGCAAAGTATGATAATGTTAATACATGAATTCTGGAAAAAAGTGACCAGAGATTAATAAAATAGATCATAGAAATAGTGATAGAATGGCAGACTAAAAATCAGAGTCCATATGTTTATGGATTGCAATTCAGTTCTACTACTTCCATTGCTCAAACATATGAACTTCTAAGAAACAAATCATTTAATTATTCATTTACATGAGTAAAAAGTCTAAATTAAATAAAATCAATTCTATTTGGAAACAACTGTTGCATGAAAAATCAATATTTAAAACTCCTTAATCAATAATATTTGAGAATGAAGAAGAAGAGAATAAAAGATAAAAGGAATACACTTTAATTTTCAATAATATTTCAGAATGAAGAAGAGAATGAAAGATAAAAGGAATACACTTTAATTTAAGAAAAAGTTCTGATGAAAGTATATTTATGATTTCATAGAAACATGAGTTATTCTTTAATATTTTTTTATAAACTCTTTATTTACCTATCAATATATACCTTAATGAAAAAATTTTGGTAAGGCTTATATAGAATAGCAATGAAATAAAGCAAATCAATGTTTTTTTTAAGGCATTTGTTAAATCTAATCAAGGTACTTTTAAATCATACACATAAAATTTCAAGTAATCATAAATAATCATATTTATATTATAAATGAAAGCATTTAAATATCCTCTATTAGATCATTATGAAAATAAGATATTATGTATAGACAAATTTTGAATTGCAAACTATCACAATATAAAGTGCATAGTATTGATTTTAAAAAAATCTATTTCACCAGAGCCTTGAAACATTACTAATTATGACTAAAAATAGACACAATAATTATTTATATTAAGCAGATTTCTTTGCTTTATGCTTAAAAATGAAAGATGAAATACATAACTATTAAATGGGATGTTCTTTATAATGAATAAGCATGCATATAATTACATTATAGGTAGGAGAAATTATAAAGTTATTTTTTATAAATCTCATTTATTACTATATATATCATCATCATTTTCAACCATTATCGATCCAAGTTCAATCCATTTTCTCCAATCTCTAGCTTTCTTCTCCATCTCATGCCAAACACACTTCCTTATTTCATCCATCCATCTCACGTGTGACCTTTTTCTAGATCTTTTACAATCTCTTGGAAGCCAGTTCTAAGATTCCAACTGACCACCTATTATCATCTCTTCTAGAAAAATGTCAAGCCCAAATCCATTTCAGTCTCTTAATTCTTTCAATGATGTCACTAATACCCGTTGTTCTCTCACACCTATATTTCATTTTTAATTTCTTCTTGTTACTCCTAATATACATCTCTCCATACTCCATTGAGTGGTCTGAAGTCTTTATATTATTCTTCTGTTAAGGGTTCAAGTCTCACTTCCACGAGTAAGAACTGGTAACATTTATTAGCAATAGCAAACTCTCTACACAGTAGTACCATACAGTGGGCGATGTTTTGATGATTTAACACACATTGATTAAAAACTTTCCCTTTTCAAACACATAGGTATATTTCCTTTTAATATTAAGTTATTTCTACCAAAAGCACTCCCATCAGATTTAATTCTATGATTAATTTCATCCATTATATTTCAATTTCTAGTAATAATCTGCCCAAATTATTTGTAGTCGCTAACTTCTTTTAATTCATTATTATCAATTTTTATTTTCTTTTTTGAAAAAATTCATTGAACATTAATTTAGTCTTTTTAATATTTGCCTTTAATCCTACTTTCTTATAATAATTCTTGCAACATTTCCTGAAGTTCTAAAGCATTATTTGTAAAAACAACTGCATCATTTGCAAAATCTAGATGACAAATAATCTCCATTTACTTTTACTCTTTTAGCTTCCCATTTTAATACACAAAATACTTCTTGAAAACTGTTAGAAAAAGTTTTGGAGACATGGAGTCACCCTGTCATACTTTTCTCAATGTTAATCTTTTTAATTTTACTATATAATCCAATTATTGCTGTTGCATTTTTATAAATATTTTTCAAAATATGACAATATCCTGATCTATATCTTAATGACCCAATGCTTTAATCACCGAAACAATGCTTATAGAATCAAATGTCTTTTTATAATCTACAAATCCAAAGCATAATGGCAACTTATATTCATGGTTCTCTCACTATGTGGATATGATCCACTAAACTAAAACCATTTTTAAATTCAGCTTGCTCTTTTGATTGGTTAAAATCTAAAATATTATTATATAAAGTATTATTTATTTTATAAAATTAACAGATAATGTATTCCAAAATTATCAATTAAACTAAATATGTATATATATAAATAATAAGTAATCAGTACATTAGTTTGCAATATTATAAATGAGAGAATATCTAAGAAACATCTATTAACTCATTGTGAAATATAATATTAGATGTTCTATATAATATCCAAATTCCAAATTGAATTAATTTCAATGAAATTTCTTTTATCATGTTTAGCTCTTAAAGATTAGTAGAGTAAGCTTGAATCTTATTTATATTAAGCACATTTCATTTATTTTAAAATATAAAAGATGAAACACCAACAATTATTATTACAATCAATAAATATACATAAAATTATATTGTAATCACATAGAATTCAGAATTTGATTATTATATATAACATATAATTATTATTTTCATAATGAATTAATAGAGGCTTTCTTTAATGCTCTAATTTATAATATTACAAGTAACATCATAATAGTTATGATATATATGTATACACAATATATACATAAATATTTTTTCCAAATTATAATTTTAAGTATGCATATATTACAAGTTAGCAATGACTTGTCAATTTTAATTTAATGGATTAATAAATATATAGATTAATAAAGCATACAGAAAGCATCTTCCTACATTAAATGGCTGTTTACCAGATATTAAAAATAAAATAGATAAATAAAATAAAAATTCATGAATAAATATTACTTAGGAAAGTAAATAAGAGTGAAAAAATTTTCAAAGAAGGAAACAAAAACATTTACCTTTTCACAAATCACAAATGCTGAAACAATAGGGGGAGGGGAGATAATTTTTTTTTCTTTACAGTAAAAAAAAAAAAGTGAGCTGTGGGTATTAAAGGAGTTATTGCACACTTAATAAAGAGGACCTGCTTGGAAATCATTCTTACATGTATTGTTAATAATTAATAATTAATGTTGCAGAAGCTGGTTAGTCTATAAATATCTTATTTCACAATGAGTTTTCTAGAGAATGTTTTTTAGTTTTATAATTCATACATTAAAAAAAAAAATCCTTTAGTCTTTGATCTGATAGAGAAATTGCAAAAATATCTTTTTAATGAAATGTTCCTTCCAAAATCGAATTTTATTCACACTTAAAGCATAATACAAAGGAAATCAACAACTTACAAAACTAAGTTGAATACAGAGTATATAACATCCCAGAAATTACAATGATTAATCAAATAAATACAACAGAAAAACAATTAATTTAGGCTGATTACAACTGTTTCAATGAAACTGAATTAAAGTGTTACAAAAACTACAAGGTAAACATTAAATAATAAACTTCCCCCACAACCAAGGCAGATGAACCTCAAACAGAGCATAACTGACCAATAAACAAATGGAGCTTGATACATATTTAAAATCATTTAGAAACTATAACCCTAAGATATTCGTTCATCAGTCAATAACTAATAATAGTCATGCCTTAGTTTACAATAAGTGTATATAACGAAAGTAAATACACTCATATTGGTGCCAAAATTTTAAGGTAAATATTAAATGATAAGATCACCAAAGGCTTAACAACAAAAGGGGAAAAAAGGAACCAGGTAAATGAGCACTACTCAGACCGTAACCTGATCTGGCTCAAAGGAAAGGTTAAAATCATCTGCAAAGTTATTTAAAAGTTATACTAAGATATTCACATATTGAATGTATTTAAATATAAAAGGATAATGAATTTACAGCACTCGGTCAATAACTGATAACAATAGGAAATAAAATTAACATCAATATATACAACATAAGAAAGAACAATCCGATCAATCACCAAATTTTCCATGGGCCAGTTAAAAAGAACATAGGTGACAAAGGTCAACCTATAACCTCAATTGGCACCAAGTCTGGTCCACCAACCAAGGTAGGCAAGTTCTTTTATATACTTCTCTTGTTTTGATGAGCAGGTTAAAAACCAGTTCTTCAACAGGACGGTTCAATCCTCTTTCGAACAGAATCTTACATCTTGCCGACCAAATTACAAAGTTTATAAATGTGGCAAGTCTAATTGTTCCAAATAGTCCTTTCTTAAAGGTCGACATAATAAGTATGCAGAACAGGTCAGAGTTAGAAATTTTTCTCAGGATAAGATTCTGAAGAAAAGTCCATGAATCACATTGGGAAAGTATATGATCCATGGACTCCTTTTGCTTTTTACATAGGGGGCAGATGGGGTCAATTTTGTAACCCCTCTGATGACAAAAAAAAGCCTCCATGGGAAGTGTTCTGAGGTTGACCTTTAGTAAAAAAATCAACAAACATGGATTCAAGTTTTAGGAATTTGGTCATTCTCATAAAACGTGAAATTCCAGCTGGGAGTAAATTAACTGTTTTGGTTTTCCTAGCAAACATCATCTGGTAAGTATCCCAGTAAAACAATTTGGCATAAAACAGGGAACCAGAAGTCTTGATGTTTCCAACCAACATCATCACCTGCTGCTAAGCCATAAATTCCTGCATTTAGGGGGAGGTCTGTCAGTTGGTTCCAGTATTTCCAACAAAAGTGGACATTCCATTTCTGAATTATCATTAAATATTTTTACTAACATATTATGAATATGCTGAATTTGAAAAGTCTTACAGAATGAAGACCCAGTCCATTAGGGGTTTGGGCTTTTGTAACAAATTAAAACTGATGACAGGGGCCTCCCTGTATAATCTCCTGCAAAGAGTTTCCGCCTTTCTGATGAAAGCATTAGTTGGGGCTAAGCCAGCAAGATAATAAATAATTTTTGGTAACACCACATTGTTTAATGAAGTGATCTTCCCCAACAGACATAGGTAGACCTTAGCCAGCAAAAAAAATCGTGCTTTCTATTTTGGAGAGTAAGGAAATTTTTCCAATTCCCTCCTCATAACAGATGAGGTGGGAGGCAAGGTAAAATCCAAAAAACTTCTGAGGGGGAGCTTTAAATATACCCATAATTTGTTTTCCTGTCATGATGGACCACATTGCTGATTTCCTTCCATTAACCCTCAGATCAAACTCACAAGCCAACTGATCCAAGAGTTCCTGGAGCCTCGCAAACTCATCCTGAGATGAGAGAAACACCACAACATTGTCCATATAGGAGATAGGGTGAATGTTCTCTCTCAGCAAAGAAATGGCTATCCCTGGGAGAATAGCCTCAATGTGTAACAGTAATGGGTTTATATAGGCTGTAAAAAGGAATGCACTTAGTGGCGAGCCCTCTGGGATGGAAATGCAGGGCTGAAATTCTGGAACAACTCAGCCATCCAATGAGAGAAACACTTCACAATTTTGTAGGAGGTTCTCAATCAATTGGAGGTATGCTGGAAATGTTTGGGACACATTTATCCTCCCTTGGCAGAATGAAGATTAAATGTTACTGTTATTTAAAAAAAAAAAATCAGATTCTTTCCCAATGTCTCTTCCTGTTTCCATTGGGCTCATTAATCTATTATATAGATCATAATATGAAGAAAAGTGTAAATTTTTATTGCAAATCTAATTTTTTATAAAATCCATAATGATAAGAATCTAATTTCGATTTCAATTAAAATTGATGTACTTATTTCTTCAATTTTACTTTTCAAGAAAAATTTTATAGATTAAAAATGTCTTTTATTATTTTTTCAATTAGGAAATCTATTGGCAGATAGATGTTATGCTTCTTAATTCTTTCTTACTAGTTATTGACTAAAGATAAAGATTCTGCACTTCAATTCTGCCATCTTTTTCAATCCATTCTATTCTCTTCCTTTTTTTTTACCTTTTATTAGACATCCTTTCAACAAATCTTTTATAAATTTTATACCCTTAGATTACACCTGAACCAAATCTTCCATTTCACATCTCTTTTCATTTATTCCTTTAACACTTTAACACCATGAAACAATTATTCCACTTTAGTTTTCCAGTCTCCTTCAAATATATATTTTTTAAAAAAATTTTCCTCATTCTTCTCTTACTTTTCCAAGTCTCTGTTTTATATAAATATAAAAAACTATATTCCAAATAAAATATTTAGCTATTATTTTTTTAAAATGTGATTTAATAAGCTATTAAATAATATGCTATTCTAGTTAAAAGCACATTTAACCATTGCAATTCGTACCCTAATATTTTTGGTCATTACCTCTATATAAAATAAACAGCAAAACAAATTGTTCTATCACTTTCTATTCAATTGTCAGCTTAATCTTCTCTCTCTTTCACCTACAATTACATTACTTTAGAATTTATTCCAAAAGTTTTCTATAAACTTCATTAATTCTATTTAGCATTTTGTTAAATGTTTCTGCAAGACTGACCATGTTATCAGCAAAATTAATAATACTGTATAAATAAATATTATGGTTAATTCATGTTCAGAATTTAAATCAGAAAGAAAACTCATTACTTATACATTGGCATTTAATAATTTGTTTTGTGAATTAGGCTAACTCTTTTCAATTGAGAATGATATACTTTAATTGGAATACTTTCATGTTTCCAAAATTTGTATCAAACTATGCAGAATTAAAAAAGTATCATCTCAGGTCCTGGATTATATTAGCCTCTTTCTGACAAAATAATCACTTATTAGGCTATACTGTGCTAGTTATCTATTTCTAAATATATTCATCTTTTGATTATTGAATTTTGTGATAATCTTACAACAAAATGACTACGCTAATATGATATTATTATTAAGATTTTTACAAACAAATATATTTATATTTATTTTCATAAATAGATAAAAATAAATGAATTACTTACTACATGATAATTCATAAAAAGGGATAAAGCTGGATTGCAATTCATAGACTTTGAACTTCAAAGTTTTCCAATCTATGACTGCACCAAACCATGCATGGTAACAAATAGGTAACTTAAGAGAAATTAAAAACAATTATTTTCAATGCCGTTTATTTGATTAAATGTTGTAAAATAATTAATATAATATTAAAACAGGCAAAACTCTCTATATGTATTGCCACTCAACGTAAGCCAGAGAAATCAATGGTTGCCAGAAGGCTTGTGCATAAAATCCCCATCTAGTGCCTACTCATCCAATATTCCCAAATGAGTTTCTGGCTTATGGCCTTCATCAATGAGGAGCCTTGGATCTGAGAGGATGACACCTAGATCTTACGATCTAATGCAACCCTCCAGCAGCCACCTTTTATCTCAACTTAACTACAAAACTAAAACACTATAGGAAATAGTGATCACATGATGTTTATTGAATTAATACAATACTTTATATCTTGCACTTTTTTTTTTTAGCATGAATTAAAAGAAACTTTTTAGCAGGGTTTTTATCTAATAACTTGTGTCTAGATTGACTATTTAAATGATTACTTTCAACAAGACTTTTAAAGCCATTTTTTAAAAATAAAATTATTACACTAGCCATTTACTGACTAATAATTGGATGGCTATTGGATTGGCTATCTGAAAAATTTCCAAATTCTACCCAGACTTGAATTTCCAGTTATAGATGCAATAAGAAGATGAACACACATCACAAATCATTTAGATATGATAAACTAATTACTATGATGGGAGATAACAAATTAATATGAATTATGAATACAAGATCAATTCTGCAACTTATAAAATGTATACATTAAGATAACGAGTTTTATAAGATTTAATCTCAAAAAACAAATATAAGCATAGGAGCACTTTTTTTTTTAGCATGAATTAAAAGAAACTTTTTTAGCAGGGTTTTTATCTAATAATATGTGTCTAGATTGACTACTTAAATGATTACTTTCTTCAAGACTTTTAAAGCCATTTTTTAAAAATAAAATTATTACACTAGCCATTTACTGACTAATAATTGGATGGCTTTTGGATTGGCTATCTGAAAAATTCCCAAATTCTACCCAGACTTGAATTTCCAGTCATAGATGCAATAAGAAGAAGAACACACATCACAAATTGTTTAGATATAATAAACCAATTACTATGATGGAAGATAACAAATTAATATGAATTATGAATACAAGATCAATTCTGCAACTTATAAAATGTATACATTAAAATAATGAGTTTTATAAGATTTAATCTCAAAAAACAAATATAAGCATAGGATTCTAACAATATAGAAACTTAAAAATAATATATTTATGACATATGTATGATATCTAGTTAAACTCAAGATTAAGAGCTGGATAATAAAAAACATATCATTGAAATAGTTTATCAAATGGACATCATATTCTTAATAATATGAGATACTGGATGATGAATTATTTACACCATTAAGATGAAAGGCATATGTAAAATAATACCAATATATTGCAAAATAATTATATAATCAATATAACCAACTATGAAATGAAATATTTGAGTGAAATTGGGTCATTGAATATATTTATTTTAATTATAAGTTTTGATTCACTATCCAACTTCTTTTCAATATAAAACAAACAAAAAAAAAAACATTATATAATTCCAGCTTTGCTACAATCCTTTTTAGAAATGAATTATTTTATTCTTATGTTTGTTGTATACTTTTTGTTTTATAATAATACATTTTGACTGCATTTATTGATCATTGGTGGTTAGCTAATTATTTTTTCTTTTAGAAATCAAGAATGGTGTTTGGGGAGATCGATGATATGATCAAGTAATGACATTTAATCATCATATATGGGATTGTTTTTTGTGTGCCTCATCCTCAAAATACATTTAGTATTTCATTTCATATTTACATTATAAACTTTTGGTGTATCACTGATGACAAAATAATGAAACTTCTTACAATGTTTTTCAATGCACATCCCATTCATATCTCACATAATGTCAGCAAAACGATATTACTACATCAATAGCAAACTAAAATGAGACTGACTAATAAATAAGTCTTGTTGCATAGTGGTAAGTATATGCTGCAATCTGTAATGTATATCAGGGTAAGTGAATCTTGGAATTTTTTCACAAGACTGAGGATGCTTTTGTCAACCAATCAGCATATAATCAGTCTAGATAACTTTCTATAATTGGTCAATAAATGGTTTTCCAGTTACTACTAACTGGAAAGCCAATAATCTAGATTAAACTGAGTTGAACAGATAACTATAAATACATAAAAGGAAAAAGGAGTCATACTTCTATAGGGCCTAATCCCATAATTTATCTTTAGCTTTTTAAATATATTGTAACACAGCAGGGAAATATGGGATCATACCTGGAGTAATGGTCACCAATATGTGAACATCAACTGCCCTAAATGGGTTAGCCATTGGAAGTTCTACAGAAAATTGTGGTTTAAACCATGAATAATCTGAGGAATTATATTTTTATCCTAAAGTTAAAAAAAATCACATTTATAAAGACCAAACTAAATAAAGGGTAGTGCATGGACTTTGAAAAATATCTTCGTGCCAACCCAGGATAGCCATCATCATCATCATCTGGATGCCCTTACACTAAATATAAACCCCCTATCCCATATATCTGTTATGCACACATCTAACTCAGGAATCAAGAACTCTATAATTTATTACTGTGAGAAAGAGGGGAAATAAATAAAGAAACTAGCTTACTATAAACAATTTTAAGCAATTCATTGATTTCCCCTACTTCTAAATAACTAGTTTTATTGGGATCATCAAGAAAAAAACTAAATCCTAGAATATAAGCTGTTATGATATAAAGTCACACACACACTGCATTTCATGAAATAGGAGTTGGATAGAATAGAGTAATTAAGACTAGAAAAAATATTGGTTGTCATCTGATCCTTCGTGTCAGCCGCTAGAGGCGCTATTTCTAGCTAAATTTCTAGAAATATGCCGTTTCTGCGGCCGCACCCAAACCTTTAAGCATTCTTTCTAAAATAAATCTTAGAAAGATTGTTAACTCGAAGTCTACTTTCTACGCTAAAAGGTAGAGTGTAACTCAGAGTTAAGTCTTCTTTCTACGATAAAATCTAGAAACTGTTAACTCGGCTTAGCGGCTAACGGTGTGGCTTTTTCCGATGCTAAAAGCGGAGGAAAACGCCGTAGTTGTTTGTTTCACGTACTATATCGTAATGCTATGTTATGTATTTTATATAACAATATCTTACAAGGGTGTGTTAATGTGATCGTGTCAAAATTATTTAAATTTTCATTGGTGCCTTTTTTTTTTTAAGACGAATTGATGTACTGTTACATTTTATCAATTTTAACAGTAGTGATTGTTCCTCACAAATTTGTATTCCTCCTAAATTTTCGATTAGGGTGGGTAGCGTAAAATTTTAAAAATCACGCTTGAGTCACGTTTTAGTGAGAAATTTTCTGAGACAAAAAGTATGGCTAATTCCCACAACAGAAAACTTGAAAAGATGGGAATTGCCAGACATGGAAGCCAGCACTGGAATATTTCTAAAGCAGAAAAAAAGAAAAAACATCCTGCTGCTGAAAGAAAAGATTGGATTATGCGGCAAATATATGCAGATTTGAGGTCCAAAAACATCTGCCGAGACGGAAATGTTCACTTCGTAAAGGCAAACTTGTTTGAGGAATTCTAAATGGCCTTCGTCAAATGTCAAAAATAAAAGAAGTAACTTCAATTTTTATTTAAACGTATATCCCTTCTTCTCCCGATAATTGTTGTCGTTGGCAATCAAATGTAAAATAAAAGTAACTAAAATTTTTATCTAAACATAGCCCCAAAAACCCCTCTTCTCCAAATAATTGTTGTCGTCGGCAATCAAACGGTCAAATAAAAGGGACGTCAATTATTCTTTAATCATATAGAAAAAAACAAAAAACCCTCCCACTAATTGTCGTCGGCAATCAAATGTAAACCAATCAAAGTAAGACAGTAAATTATTAGTTAAACATAACCCAAATAACTATTTGAACATACACCAAAAAAGACCCGCTCTTGTCAATCAAAATTAAAGAAACCTAGACTATTATTGTCCCATTGTCAAATCGAATATTATTTGGGAAAACCTAAATAATTTATAAATGAAAAAAAAAAAAAAAGAAAGTCAAATCGGTTTTCAATCAAATGGTAACCGATAAAAGTCACATAAATTTTGATTTAAACATACACACAAAGAAAAAAAAATGCAAAACCCTTTCTCCCAATAAATTGTTGTTGGCAATCAAATGTAAAAAATAAAAGGAACATACAATTATTCTTTAATCATAAACAACAACACCCCTCCCACTAATTGTTGTCGGGAATCAAATGTAAAGCACTAAAAATAAGGTAAACCAATTATTTTTTAAACGTAACCCAAATTACTATTTGAACATACACCAAAAAAAGACCCGCTCTTGTCAATAAAAATGAAAGAAAACCACAACAACTATTATTATCCCATTGTCAAAAATATTAGGTTTTGGGCAAACCAAAACCATAATTTATAAACAAAAAAAAAAGAAAGTCAAAACCGTTGTCAATCAAATATAATTGATAAAAGTAACTTCAATTTTGATTTAAACATACACAAAAAAACAACCTCTTTAGCTCCCAATAATTGTTGTTGGCAATCAAATGTAAAATAAAAGGAAGGTAAATTAGTATTTAATCATCATCCAAAAACACCCACCCCTCTCACTAATTATTGTCAGCAATCAAATGTTCACCACTACTAAAAGTAACGTAAACTACTATTCTTTAAACGGTTACACCCCTTCTCCCAATAATTGTTGTCTACAATCGCACACACAAAAAAACACTCCTCCCAATAACTAGTGTCCACAATCAAATGTAAACCAATCAAAGTAAGATCGCAACTTATTATTTAAACGTAACCCAAATTACTATTTGAATCTACACCAAAAAACACCCGCTCTTGTCAATAAAAATTAAACAAACAACAACTATTATTGTTCCATTGTCAAAAATATTTATTTGTAAAACCAAAACCATAATTTATAAACGAAAGGAAGTCAAATTGGTTGTCAATCAAATGTAAACCGATAAAAGTAAAGGTTTTAATTTTTATTTAAAAATACACACACGAAAAAAAAAAAAAACACTTCTCCCAATAATTGTTGTCGGCAATCAAATGTAAACCTATCAAAGTAACGTAAATTATTATTTAATCATACACAAAAAAACCCTACCACTAATTTGTTAACGGCAATCAAATGTAAACCTATCAAAGTAACGTAAATTATTATTTAAAGATCCATCAAAAAAACCCGTTCTCTCTTGAATTTTGTCAATCCAATTTTACAAAAACAGTAATACTATTTACAAAAAAAACACAAATTACTATTTGAACACACACCAAAAAAGACCCTTTGGTAAAAAAA